>JARHVA010000156.1:2492500-2965000 GCA_037957365.1 Torreya grandis
GAATAGAAAATGATCTTATGATGCAACATCTTCATCAATAATTTTTTCCATTAGGGTATTATTGACAATTTTGATCTTATAGGTCAAAATTTCAACCTATATCATTCAGAACTTTGCTTGAGCATGAATAAGGGGATATGTGGACAACCAAGTATCAAATACAATCATGATGAGGACCTAAAACAATGTTACAAAATCAAGTAAGAAGGTCTTTATCAAAATTTGGTGATAATTACTTATGATTATGAGGAGAATACAAGCATGAAGACAAGATCAAGATCAAATCTACTTTGGAGCCTCCTTTGGGGTCATGAATGAGCTACAGTGCATTCAAGAACAAGACACCTACAATAGGTTTGGAAAAATAATATCTATTTTAAAGCATCACATATAGTTTTAACATTAGCCTATAGGCTTGTAAGTTCACTCAAATTGAAAGTAAGACCAAGTAGAATACAAGTTTTTATTTTTTTAAGACCTTTTTCATCAGTTGTTTCTCCTAATTGGACTCTTTCCATAGTGATTTCCTCCTCAAGAGTTGTCTTCTCATATTTATTTCAAGATAAAAGAGGAATCAATTTCCTCAAACTTTTTATTTGAGGGAAAAAATTTGGGGAAATGCAAGCTATTTCCAAAGGATTTACCATAAGTCTAAGTGAATTACAAAGGTGCAGTTTGAAAACTTGAAGGGTATGCACCCTTCAAGAAAGATGAAAGATCATTTCAAAAGGAGATTAAAAAAATCTTGAAGGGTCACATACCCATCGAGAGAGTTCAAAAAGAAGTCTGAAAGGGACATTTCCTTCAAAATTTTTGTCTAAAGAAATTGTCTGGGAGAGGGCCACGTCCATTTTGGAAGGGTTAATTAGCAAATTCTTGAAGGGTACATACCCTTCGAGAGAGTTCACATCATTTATTTAAAAGGGCCATTGCAAAAATCCTGAAGGGCTAACCCTTTAGGAAAAATCACGTCATGATTTTGAAGGGGTCATTTGAAAAGCCTAAAGGGTCATGTGCCCTTTTTAAAAGTACATTACAAAAATATCAAAGGGTCACATACCCTTCGAGAAGGTTCAAAGAAAAAAATATGAGGGTCACTTTGAGAGGCCAAAAAGACACTTCTATTTTTTTCAAAAGTCCAAAAGGCCATGTCAAAAAATTTGAGCAGCTTCTTTTAAAAGAAACGATCTATTACAAGAAATCTGAAGGGTGTGTACCCTTCATAAGGGTCATTAACGAAAAACTTGAAGGGTACCTACCCTTCGATAAGGGTCATTTCAAGATTGGAAGGGACGTTTTCAAGAAACTCAAAGGGCATGTGCCCTTTGGGAAGGTTCATCCCATGAGTCTAAAGACTTTTACAAAATCTTGAAGGGTATGTACCCTTTAGGATTGTTACTCTACAATGATATTGAAGGAACAAGGAAAAGTATGCTTTCAAAAATTTTGAAGGGAAAGTGCCCTTCAAAAAGGTTCACTTGCACAATTTCAAGGGTCTATAATAAATTTGAAGGGCCAGTGCCATTTGGAAAAGGTTCATTTCACAAAAGCTCGAAGGGCATTTCACAAGGGAGGATAGCCCGTAGAGGAAATAAATGGACAAAAAGTTTGAAGGAATTCTTTTGAATATATTGTCTGAAATAATTCCTTCAAGAGACATGAACAAATGGACAATTCCTTAAGAATTTTTGTCAAAAGGAAAGTCTAAGATAAAATCCTAAAATAAACAATTGACAAAGGCCCAAGAAAAAAGACCCAGACAGGCATGAACAAAAAATCCAAGGACCAAGTCAAGCCCAGAAGAATAAGCTCAAAATAAATATAGAGCAGATAGGGAAAATAACCAAGGGAAGATTTTTTCAAAGAAACATGAACAAAGGGGAATGAATGAATAGACAAAGATAATTCTCATAGACATTTTGTCCATGGGAAGATGTTAAAATAAAAACCCAAAGGGAAAAGAAAAGAAAAGAATAGATAGAGACAATTCTCACAGACATTTTATCCATAGGAAAGTGACAAGGAGAAAAGACTTGGACAAGGAGGAAAAGTCTCACAGGAAATAAATCTGTGGAAAATACCAAATGGGAACATAAGCCTGATTTAGATACAACCAGAGAAGAAATTCTATATGAAATAAAAAGACAAATATAGCTAAATAACATGCAACAACCATGAACAAGAATAGACACATCTAAGACATTACCTTCAGTTTTAAAGATGGAGGCTCATTTTGCATGAAGACTCAAGTTGTTTAAGCATTGAGGGCTTAACATAATTTTTGTGCATGCACTCAATTTGTTTGATGCCTTTCAAATGTTCAAGCAGTTCAAATGGAATTTTAAATTCAATGTTGGCATAGATTTTATGCAAAGATAATTATCCTCTTGTTTTAAGTAGCTTAAGGAGAGTTCCATTTTTGGTGTGGCATTATGCATGTTGAAATAGTAGCCCAAGATGAGCCCACCATCTATTTTGAATTCCAAAGGGTTTTCCATGAAAGGCAAAGACAAGAAAAGACAAAATTTAGAAGGCTTTGCTATCTTGACATAACAAAAGTTGGACTTGGGCTAATCTAAGTTGATCTTCTTCTTCTATTTTCAATGCCACCTCTTAGCTAAAGTATTCTTTTCTATATAAGTTAGCTTTTTAGCCTTGATTTTTATCCCTCCTTTGGCAAGACAAAATTATACCAAAGACTGAGTTGTAACCTTTTTTCAAGCAATAGAAGGACTATTGTTTTCAATTTCTAGTAAGCTAGTATAGTGTATTTTGTCATTGATTTGCATAAGTGATAGAGTTTTCTTCCTTAAAAAGTCTTGATTCTTACCTAGTAGCATTGTTGATCAGTTTATGTACATCATGTTCTATGTTTATTTGTCTTTTGGTTGTAATTTTAGTGGATGCAAGTGGTTGATTAGTGCCTTCAATCAGGCCTACTCTTTTATTTCCCTCAGGTTTTAGTTACTATATCAAACATTTATGTGAAATACTTATGCATATTAGTCAATTGGAGTTGAAATTTCAACCTTCTTATCTATATCAGTTATTTAGGAACTTTAATTGAGTGGTTCAACCAATCATTTAGGTGTATCACTATCATTAAGTAGGATTTTCTTTCAAGTTTCTTTTTTTCCTTTTCCCAGGTAGTTCATAGTGTAGAGTAGAAAGGTCCTAATTGATACACCAAAGGGAGATAGCCATTATAATCTAGAGATTCAATCCATTGATTAGGTTACCCATAACCTAGGATTGATTCCATGTTTCAACAGATAGTGAAGGCCTAAAACTACCTTCACAAGGGTGCAGGTATGATTGACAACATGTATATCATTATCTTATATATGTGTGTATGTTTTCCTTCAACACATCAATATTTTTTATTTAAATTTCTTATTGCACATACTCTCCTAGGTTTTATTTCTATCAAATTGGTATCAAAGCTTTAGAGTGGAGTTTATCAACATAATTTAGTCATGGAAAGTGTAAGTGGAAATAGCCTTACCTAACCTCAAATACATATCTTCAATGGGAAAATTTATGATTTCTAGAATATCAAGATGAAGACATACTTTTCATCTCAATATGTGTTAGATTTGGTTAAAAATGGGTTTCTAGAACCAATAAATCAAGCAACACTCAATGTATTGTTACAAGTATAGAAGGATGTGTTAAAAGAGAATAAGGAAAAGGATGCAAAGGCATTATTCTTTGCATAAAAAGCTATGGATGAATCCATCTTCTCAAGAGTTACAATAGTAACCAAATCAATTCAAGTGTGGGGGAGCCTACAAACCACATATCAAGGTACTAGTTATAACATAGGATTATGAAGAAGGCCGTTAGTATCTTCTTAGTGAGTAAAATTCAAACCAAACAAATGCAATACAAACTAACAACTCTTGCCTAAATACTTAGGTGAGCATAAATAATAATAATACATTAAGACACAACTAAAAACATAAGATAAAAAATCCCTTTGAACTTCCTTGTAGCTCTAAATTAATTTTTTGAGGTAGTTGGCTTGCTTGGCTATGTGATGAAAGAATTTTTGTTAATGAAGCTCCATTGATCCACCTCTCCTTATCACCTTGGTAATGTTGGTTAGATTTGGATTGGATTATAAAATGAGGATGGTAACACTACATAAAAGAAGTTTTTTGGTGGTATTTTGGCATAATAACATTAAACTAGAAAACTTATTTTCCATTGGGTGAGGCCTTGCCTTTATAGCCTCCAAAGTTAACTCTAACCCAAGTGTAGTTAGGTTAGAATTAACCTCAATTTAGTTTGAACTAAAACTAGTTGAGTTAAGGAGGGGACATGTAATTAATATTTGAGATAGAGATCCCATTTATTAAGCATGACTATCCATTTTTGCATTTAAGACTTTTTAGAGAGATATTTTAATTCCTTGAATTTGAGGATGATGATGTCATCATGACCTCATATTTATTGAATTTTAATTTAAAAAAATTGTTATCACTAATTACACATAAAAATTCACTTAAACATTTAATTTAGTTTAATTAGTTAATTCATTATTCTTAGCATTTTGGTGCTTTAGGAATTGTTCAAGTGCCCTACTTAATGGGTCCAAAGGCCAAACTACCAGTTTTTAGGTCACTAGGTGACTGAAGATAAATCCACGAGAAGTTATTATTTCATATAGGATAATAACCCAAATAGATATGCCTCAACATGATTTTGAGCACTAATGTTTGATGTGCAGATGAAATTGGAATATTCAGTGATTTCTAAGCTTAAGTTGTAATGTTTGGTAGAAATCAATCTAAAGTATAGTTGGAAGCTAGTTGTGGCCAAAATAGGGTGTCTAAAGTTTTCCCCTATTTAAGAATGTGTTTTAAGGTATAGGTATAGTAACATCTTCTCAAAGAATGAAAATGTTGTTAATACCTAATGCCCCAGAAGGTGATAGATGAGCTCTAAATTCCCTCCTCTAGGGAATGGGTAGAAAATAAGGTCGATAATCGATCCTTCAAAAATAAGGAAATGATGGGACCTAAAGGTAAAGGGGGTGGAAAATAATGATGTACCCAAAGGCAATTATAAATAGTGTCATAGTGAGATGCCCTAGCTGGGTAGATAAAAAGGATGATTTGCCCAAAGGTGGTTATAATCATTAGCATGATGAAAAAAAGCCCCTATTAGGGGGTTGTAGATAATTATTTTCCCAAAGATGATTATAATCATTAGCAAAATGAAAAAATACTGTAATAGGGCAAATAAATGATAATGATTTCCCTAAAGGTGGTTATAATAATTGGCACTACAAGCTAGAACAATATGGAAAATTGGAAAAGGGGGCTTACATACTAAATCCATGCTCATGGAGTAAGAGTAAGCTGGTACAAAAGATAGACATGAATTCAGACTACCTGTTAGGATGGAGATGCACGTCTAAACTAGCAAGGATTAAAATTCATTTGTTATTTAATTAATCTGAATTTAAGTAATGGTTGAATATGTCAAGAATTTGTTAGGTGAACAAGGAGAAGTATCACAACACCATTGATTTTAAGATCAACTAAATTGATTTTTGTTGTATCACATGATGGTATGAACCATGATATAAAATACCATGATAACATATCCATAATATGTAGAAGGACTGACACTTGATACAATAAACAAGTGAAAATAATACACTAGTGATAAAAACCATGATGATAATGTTGACATATGAACATGGATGAGCTTAAGTATAATGCACAAGGAATCACCAATGAATTCATACATACTAAGTCAAGGCACAACAATGAAAACAAGCAAATAGGTAAACAAAAAAAACAAACAATTAAAACAAAATACAACACTAATAAATAAAAAGTGAATAAAATAATCAAAATAAAATGAAAATAGACACAAACAATGGTTAATATCAATGTTAATATGAACAAAAAACAAATTATTCATGCATGTGTAATAGAGGTGTTATTTTTGGCAACAAGGTGACCCCTAAGCTAGATAACAATGACACAAGTATAACAATGCAAGAAAAATTGACACAAGGTCGCCCTTAGCCTATAGGGAAACAATGAAATAAAAAAGATGACAAACATTAACCCTAGGCTATAGGAGACAATGATAACAAAACAACAAAATGGGGGGAAATAGAAGAAAATGAAGGGGTAGCTAAGCTGACTCTAGATGTACTAGGCAAGTAGATGTTGCCTATATAGTTCTATGGATGCAAGATTTAATATGAACTTTAGGCCAAATGTAGTTCTTCCAAGATATGGGATAGAAAAAAATTGATGATAAGGAAACATAATTGACTTGTATAGGATGATGGGAAAGGTCTCACAAGATGGTGAGAGCATATAAAAAGAGAGGATGAAGTTACACAATCATAAAAACATCTACACATTCAAGACTTGTTACACAAAATAACAGTAACAATAATAATGATGAAGATACACACAAATTTGAGGATCTCACTGTAGGTGTTTCTTTGTTGTTAGATTCTAATAGTGGCCACAAACCTAGTCTTTTTGCTATGAGTAATAATTTAATTAGTGAATGAGATAATCTACTTTTAAATGTTTTAAAAAGTCTAGTCTTGAAATAATGTGGAGGATGTTGCTGGCATATCTAATCTTTCCTACCCACACTTATTTCTTACATCTTTTGTTGACATATATAATCTCTCCTACTCACACTTACTGCTTGGATATTTTGTTGGCATATCTGATCTTCCCTACCCACACTTATTACTTGCAACTTTTTCAACACAAGATCTTTGAAAAATATATTTTTCATTAAATGAATATATTGTCATCTACTCAAAAGGACATTGATTTTATGAAATATTTTTGTAAAATATGATTCACATGTATTTTCATTATAGATGAAGCAAAATAAAAAACTAAACTTGTAATATTTTAATATTAGAACTTATAACTTTCTAGAAAGAAGAGAAATTATATATAGATGTGATAGAATATTTTTTAGAAATTAGGAGAGAATGAGAGTAGAAGAGAAAACACTCTTATGTTGCAACATCATCATCAATATTTTTTTTCATTAGGGTATATCATTATCTTGTATATGTGTGTGTATTTTCCTTCAATACATCAATATTTTTTATTTTAATTTCTTATTTCACACAACCTCCTAGGTTTAATTTCTATCAAATTAGTTTCAAAGCTTTGGAGTGGAGTTTATCAACTTAATTCAGTCATGGAAAGTGTAAGTGGAAATAGCCTTACTGTAATGAAATTACTTCAATAATAAAGTAGAATAGCAAAAATAGATCCAAATATGATTGAAATATATCAAAATATATGATAATAGACAAGCCACTTCGAGGGGGCAACCTCCACAAGCTTCAATAAGAGTAGAATTCACAATATGATTATAAATAATTACCCACTACCTCCTATATATAGTCTATCTAGGCCATGGTTACTCCATAAGTTGACTTACTAACCAAATGAATGCATAGAGAAATGTGATATAACATCAAAGAGGGATAAGTAAGACACAAGTTGGCTATTCCTATCCTATTTTATGTGATAGGTTAGGGGCGTAGCATGCCCTTCCCCTTCAAACCAATGTTGTCCTCAATGTTGAACAACTCTAGATGTTGTTGTAGAAAATCTTCACCTTCCCAAGTTGCATCTTCACTGCTCAAGTTCTTCTACTTGATTAGATATTCCCTAATCTCTCTAGTTCTCAACCTCTTAGTACATGTTTAGAGGATCCTCTTTGGTTCCAAAATGACTCATCCTTCTTCATCTAGTTCTAGGAGCTTTGTCTGGGTTAAAACTTTCTGTCTAATGACCTTAAAATAAGAAACATGAAATACTAGGTGTATGTGAGATAAATGAGGTAACTCGAGCTTGTAAGTCACACTTCCAACTTTTTGTAGAACTTGATAAGGGCCATAATACGTAGGAGCAAGTTTGTTGTCCTTTTTTTATTACTTCAAGGACATCTGCTTGTAAGGTTGCAAATGTACAAATACCTAGTCACCTACCTCAAAATTTTGCTCACTACGGTGTTAATCTACTTGTTGCTTCATCCTATTTTGTGATAAGGCCAAATTCTCTCTCAAACTAGCCAAGACCTCTTGTTGATGCTGAATGTGCTCCTCCACATCTCAAACCTTGGTTTGCACCTTTAATGAAGAAGCGATGGAAGGTGGATGGTAACCATATAGTGCTATAAATGGAGACATTTTAGAAGAGGTATGGAAAGATGTGTTATACCACCATTCTGCAAGTGGTGGCCATTTAACCCAACATTCCTATTTATCTGATACAAAAAAATGGAGATAACCCTCTAAACATTTGTTAACCACTTCTATTTGTCTTTCATATTAGGGGTGGTAAGATGAGCTATGAACTAGCTGAGTAACCAAATAGGAAAATAGTTTAGTCCAAAAATTACTAGTTAAAATAGGATCATGATCACTTACAATTATTTTTAGGGTTCCATGTAATTTTAAAATTGATTCCATAAAAATAGCTGCTACTATACTTACTGAAAATGGGTGTTAGAGAGCACTAAAATGGGCATATTTTGTAAGCCTATCCACAATGACCAAGATAACATTCTTACCTTTAGAACAAGGCAACCCTGTGATGAAATTCATGGTAACCTCCTCCCACCTTTGACTAGGAATTGCTAATGGTTGTAATAGACCCAGGGTCTTAACTGTCTCACCTTTATTCTGTTGGCATATCAAGCATTCTACCACAAAATTTTTTACATATCCCTTGAGTCCTTCCCAAAATAATTGTTTCTTAATTCTATGATAAGTTTTCAAGAACCCTGAGTGTCCCCCAATTGATATGCATGCAATTCTACAAGAATCTTATGCTTAAGATCTAAATCTTTACACAAGTACAACCTACCCTTATACCATAAGACATTACCTTTCCATTCAAATTTGTCAAAGGTGAAAGTACCTTGCTGGAGATTATGAATCAAAACTTGTGTATCTTTGTCTCGCTCCCATTCTAACTTGGCTTCATCCACCCAATCTGCTTGCAACATGGACATTGCACAAAGTAATGATTATGTGGATGTATCCTATCTAGATATTGCATCTACTACTACATTATATTTACCCTTATTTTAGATGATTTCAAAATCATAACCCAACATTTTGGTTACCCACTTTTGTTGTTCATTAGATGATAATATTTGCTCTAAAAAGTATTTGAGACTATCATGATCCATTTTTGCCTTAAAGTGTCTGCCCATCAAATAAGGCCTCCATTTTTTAATTACATGAAGAATAGCCATCACTTATGTCTCATAGATAAGTTTTTGTAGATTCTTACCTTTGAATTGATGACTCTCAAATGCAATGGGTCTTCCGTCCTACATTAGTACTACTCCTAACTTGGATCTAGAAGCATCACATTCAATAGTGAATATCTTTGAGAAGTTTGGAGTAGCCAAAACTGGGGTGGTGCACATAGCTACTTTTAGTTTCTTGAATGCTTTGGTGGTGGCATCATTCCAATAGAAGGCATCCTTCTTTAGAAATGTAGTGAGTGGAGCTATTATGCTACCATAACCTTCCACAAATCTTTGGTAGTAACCTTTTAGTCCTAGGAACCCTCAGAGATTTTTGAGAGTTTTTAGCATGGGCCATTCCATCATAGCTTTGATCTTTTGGGGATAAACTTTGACACCTTCATGGAAAACAATGTGACCTAGGTAATCTACCTCTTGTACTCCAAAAACACATTTGGATGGCTTCGCATAAAGCTGATGCTTCTCTAAAACTATCAACACCTATTTCACATATTGCAGATGTGATTCCCATGTTTGATTATAAATCAATATGTCATCAAAGAAAACCAACACAAACTTCCTTAAAAAAGGCCTAAAAATAGTGTTCATCAAGCTCTGAAAAGTAGATGGTGCATTTGTAAGACCAAAGGGCATTACCAAAAACTCATAATGGCCCTCATGCATTCAAAAAGTAGTTTTATGAACATCTTCATCCTTGATTCTAATTTGATGGTACCCTGAGCGAAGATCCAATTTTGTGAAATAATTAGCACCATGCAACTCATCAAGTAAACCATCAGTTACTGGAATAAGAAACTTATCTTTGATGGTGTATTTGTTGAGTACCCTATAATCTAGGCACATCCTCCATGTGTCATCCTTCTTCTGTACCATGACCGCTAGTGATGAATATGCACTTTGGTTGTGCTTGATGATCCCTACCTCCAGCATCTCATATACCATCTTTTTGATTTCACTTTTTTAAGCATATAGATATCTATATGCTCTAATATTTGGTGGTTGACTCCCTAGAAGTAGTTGAATGACATGATCATGTTCTCTTTTTGGTGGTAGTCCTTTTGGCATGGCCCCAAAAAAAGATGGGTGGTCATGAAGAATCATTTGTAGATCAGGATGTGTAGATGCCTGTGTGAGTTGAACTTCTATGGAACATAATCATGCAATAATTCCCTTTACCACCTTTTTTAGCATCTTGGTCATCTAATGTGAACTAATCAATTATGGAGATTTTACTTGTAATCCACGTAGTTTAATTTTATTACCTTTGGAATGAAAGTGCATGAATAGTTCTTAGATGTTCATCTCAATGGTACCCAAGGTTGTGAGCCATTAGACTCCCAAAACAATGTCTATGCTACCCATGGGAATAGAAAACATAGGAGAATCAAGATTGTACTCACCCATAGCAAGCTTAATAATATGGCATTTGCTTGAACAATTAATTACCCCACCATCTACAATCATGACCTGAAATTTTGGTGCTGGGTAGATGAAATACTTCAATCAAGTGGCCAACTTATGGTTGATGAAGTTATGTGTGCTCCCTGAATCAATCAACATTGTCACCTTTTATTTCTTGAGGAAACCCACCACCTTAAGAGTTTGTGGAATGCTAATACCTGAAAGTGCATGACAAGAGATTATAGGTTGGAAATCTTTAGCTACCTCCTCTATCTCTTCCTCATCATCATTAGAGGCATCATCTTCTTATTCATCTTCATTAGATCCCTTAATGTAGAATAACTTCTTCTCAACACATCTATGTCCTTTGCTCCACTTGCTATCACAACTGAAACACAATCCTTTTGCATGCTTCTCTTCAATTTGCTGAGGGGTCAATCTTGTAGGTGGAGGAAATGTTGGTGTCGATATGCTATGATCTTTGAAGTGAGTGAATGGCTGCTTCTTGTTGGCAATGAATTTTTCCTCAGCTTTGTGTGCCATGATAATAGAATTAGAAATCTTAAGTGGATTAAACATGCATACCTCATGTTGAATGTGGTCCTTGAGTCCACCGAAAAATAGGTCATTCAAGTTCTCCTAAAAAATTATCTCCACACGTAAGGAGAGGTTCTGAAAATGATGAATATAATCCTTGATGGAGCTAGTCTGTCACAATTTCAAGGATTATATTCAGCACCTTTTCCTCTGCTCAAAGTTTTTGGACTTGCCATAAAAGGGCTTTACGATGTCGACCCTGATTGACACTTTTGACCTAACTTTGACCAAGTGATTTTAGACTTATGTTGGACTCAAATAATAACATACAAAGAACATACCCTAGCCAAATTTTTCTAATCTTTCCAAAAATGTAAATAACTTTGAAAAATTCTTTGAATTGTGGATTATAGAGCAATTTTATGAAAAAAACTAAAAAGGTGATAATTTTTTAAAAAATAGATCCAAATGAGCTGAAATTTTAATTAAAGCTTAATTTAATTATGTCTAACCTCCAATAAAAAAATTGAAAATAAATTCGCAACCATTTTTTAATGATATCTAAATTTTAAAAAATTAGGGTTTCACCCATAAGATTGCCCAAATCACAACTCTGATACCACTTGTAATGAAATTACTTCTAAAATAAAGTAGTATAGCTGAAATAGATCCAAATATTACTAAAATATATCAAAATATATGATAATAGACAAGCCACTTCAAGGGGGCAACCTGCACAAGATTTAATACGAGCAAAATTCACAATATGATGATAAATAATTACCCACTACCTCCTATATATAGTCTATCTAGGCCATAGTTACTCCATAGGCCAACCTACTAACCAAATTAATGCATAGAGAAATGTGATATATCATCAAAGAGGGATAAGTAATCCATAAGTCAATTATTCCTATCCTAATACATGCGATAGGTTAGGGGCGTAGCACTTACCCAACCTCAAATACATATTTTCACTGGGAAAACTTATGATATCTGAAGTATCAAGATGAAGACACACTTTTAATATCAATATATGTTGGATTTGGTTAAAAATGGGTTTCCATAACTAATAAATCAAGCAACACTCAATGTATTGTCACAAGCAGAGAAGGATGTGTTGAAAGAGAAAAAGAAAAAAGATGCAAAGGCATTATTATTCACATAAAAATATATGGATGAATCCATCTTCCCAAGAGTTACAATATTAACCAAATCAATTCAAGTGTGGGGGATCCTATAAACAACATATCAAGGTACTATTTGTAACATAGGATTATGAAGAAGGTCATTAATCTCTTGTTAGTGAATAAAATTCAAACCAAATAACTTTAATACAAACTAACAAATCTTGCCTACATACTTAGGTAAGCATCAATATTAAGAATACATTAAGACAAATAAAAACATAAAAATAAAAAATTCCTTTGAACCTCCTTGTAGCTCCAAATTCACTTGTTGAGGTTGTTGGCTTGCTTGGCTATGTGATCAAGAAATCTTTGTCAATGAAGCTCCATTGCTCCACCTCTCCTTGTCACCTTGGTAATGTTGGTTAGATTTGGTTTGGATTGTCAAATGGGCATGGTAACACTACATAAAAGAATATTTTTGGAGGTATTTTGGCATAATAATAGTAAAATAGAAAGCTTATTTTCCAATGGGTGAGGCCTTGTATTTATAGCCTCCAAAGTTAACTCTAACCCAAGTGTAGTTAGGTTAGAATTAACCTCAATTTAGTTTGAACTAACCTTAGTTGAGTTAAGGCTAACCTTAATTGAGTTAAGGAGGGGATATTTAATTAATATTTGGGATAGAGATCCCATTTATTAAGCATGGCTCTCCATTTTTGCATTTAAGACATTTTAGAGAGATATTTTAATTCCTTGACTTTGAGGATGATGATGCCATCATGATCTCATATTTATTGAATTTTCCTTTTTCAAAAAATTGTTTTCACTAATTATAAATGTAAAACTCACTTAAGCATTTAATTTGGTTTAATTAGATAATTCATTCTTCATAGAATTTTGGCACTTTAAGAATTGTTCAAGTGCCCCACTTAATGGATCTAAAGGCCAAACTGCCAGTTTTTAGGTCACAATCTGACCAGAGATAAATCCATGAGAGGTTACTATTAAATACAAGATAATACCCCAAATATAGATACCTAAACATGATTCTAAGTACTAATGTTTGATGTGTAGATGAAATTGAAATATTCAGTGATTTCTAGGCTTAATTTGTAATGTTTGGTACAAATCAATCTGAAGTATAGTTGGAAGCCAGTTGTGGCCAAAATGGGGTGTCTACAATTTTTCCCTATTTATGAACATGTTGCAAGATATAGACATAGTAATATATTAAATACCTAATGCCCCAGAAGGTGATGGATGAGCTCTGGATTCCCCCCTCGAGGGAACAATCAATAAATAAGGTTGACAATCAGTCCTTTAAAAATAAGGAAATGATGGGACCTAAAGGTAAATGGGGTAGAAAATAATGATTTACCAAAAGGTTATTATAATTAGTGGCACAGTGATATGCCCCAGTTGGGCAGATAAAAAGGATGATTTGCCCAAAGGCAGTTATAATCATTAACATAATGAAAAAAATGCCCCTATTAGGGGATATAGATAATGATTTGCCCAAAGACAATTATAATCATTATCAAAATGAAAAACATGCCACAATAGGGAAAATAAATGATAATGACTTACCGAAAGGTGGTTATAATCATTGACACTATAGGTTGGAATAATATGGTAAATTAGAAAAGTGGGCTTACATATTGAATCCATGCTCATGGAGTAAGAGTAAGCTAGTATAAAAAATAGGCATGAATTTAGACTACCTGTTAGGATGGAGATGTACATCCAAAATAGTAAGGATTAAAATTTATTTGTGATTTAATTATTCAGAATTACGTAATGGTTAGATATGTCAAGAAATTATCAGGTAAACAAGGAGAAGTATCGTAACACCATTGCTTGTAAGATCAACTAAACTAATTTTTGTTGTATCACATAATAGTATGCACCATGATATAAAACACCATGATAACCTAGCCATAATATATAGAAGGACTGACACCCAATCCAATAAACAAGTGAAAATAATGCACCAATGATAAAAACATGATGACAATGTTGACATATGAACATGAATGGGCTTAAGTATAATGCATAAGGAATCATCAGTGAATGCATACATACTAAGTTAAAGAACAACAATGAAAAAAATTAAAAAAGCAAACAAAAAATAAACAATCAAAACAAAACACAACACTAATAAATAAAAAGTGAAAAAAATAATCAAAATAAAATGAAAATAGACATAAATAATGGTTAATCTCAATGTTAGTATAGATTAAAAACAAATTGTTCATGCATGTGTAATAGAGGTGTTACTCTTGGTGATAGGGTGACCCCTTAGCTAGATAACAATGTCATAGGTATAATAATGCAAGAATAATTGACACAAGGTCACCCTTAGGCTATAGGGAAATAACAACACAAACACGATGACAAATGTTGCCCTTAGGCTATAATAAATAATGAAAAAAACAATAAAATGGGGGAAATAGAAGAAAATGAAGGGGTAACTGAGCTGACTCCAAATGCACTGGGCAAGTGGATGTTGCCTACATAGTTTTATGGATGTAAGATCCAATATGAACTTCAGGCCAAATGTAGTTCTCCCAAGATATGGGATAGAAAAAAATTGATGAAGCATGATTGAATTGTATAGGATGATGGGAAAGGTCTCACAAGATGGTGATAACATATAAAAAGAGAATATGAAGTTACACAATAATGAAAACATCAACATAAAAAAATTATAGAAGTGTGAGAGTATGGTTTAGGGTAAAACCACACTAAAATATAATGAGCTCATAAAATGGTGAGAGCATAAAATAAAGGTGATCTCAAAATAATGAAAGCATAAAATGAAGCGAAGTGGTCATTAGTGTACCAAATTCATATACAAAATGGTGAGAGCATATAGATAAGGCCAATAAGCATGGGAAAATTAAATAACATGTGGTCACTCATGAAATAGTTAGGAGTCCCATAATCCTTAAGCCAAAGAAGGGGTCCAAAAATAAAGGAAAGTGTGGCCAAGCTACACCGAGATACCCCATGTATGTAAGTGCTACCTACATAGTCTGTGTGGACCTCAGGCCGATGTAATTCTCTTAGAAATGGGAGGAAAGAGACCAAGGTGGTCTAGAAATAAAACTAAATAGATAAATGGTCCATCCTAGAAAATTTTGATGAATTTATATCTCACATGGAAATTCTAAGCCAATTTTCATGATTTTACAATTTTTAGGATTTTTTAGATATTTTACAAATGTTTTTAGAATTTCTAAGCATCTCAACTTGATTGAGAGTTATGAGATACTAAATGGTCCAAGTCACAAAATGGTGAGAGTGTGGCTTAGGGTGACTAATCAAACCTTAATTTTAATCGAGAATTGCCTACATAGTCCCAGAAGGAGACCTCAAGTCACTATAGTTTTGCCTTCAAAACAAAATAATTTGATTAGATAGTAACAAGTTCATGGATTACGCAAATGACATAGTATAATAATAGTAATGGCAAGGTGACATAGTAATGCATGGCAATGGTGTTGTTCCTAATTTCCCCATAGGTGGTTATAATTAGGAAACAATGGCATAGGTCAATGATACTAATTTTCCCAAAGGTAGTTATAATTAGTAGCACCGAAAATGAGGTAGAACATGACAACAAATAATAATGTAATTGTCAAACTACTATCATATTGGTCTAAGATACTACCTCTATTTAGAATACTAAATCAACCACTAACACTTTATCTAAATCTTCTCATTGAAGGTGCCCAAAGAATCAAGGGATCAACACCAAGGTTTAAAAGGGTGGGGAGGGAGGGTAAAAACAAATTTTATCAATAGTGAAGGTATGGAAGGAAAAATATACAATATCATATAAGGAAGTTGATAGGATGATATAATGTAAAGAAGCCTTATAGACAATACCTCAAGTCTCCCAAATAAAATAAGGCTTGAGGTGTATTATGTTCATGGGCTCTTCAAATTCATTTTTGTTTGGTGTAACGAGATTGTAAGTTCCAGAGCCATAGTTAGCAATAATGACATATGCACATATCCAATTAGGTTTGAACTTGCCCTTCTTCTTCATGACCATGGTGTTCTTTTGGTGTTCTTTAAGGACAAGATCAACAAGCTCAAAATCTTTGTGCTTGACCCACTAGTTATGTTGACCATGTAACCAATTTTGATATGCTTGAAGGTTGTTTATAGTAGTCATGTGTTTTTCATCTAGTAACTCTAACTCTTGCAGGTGAGAAAATCTTTAATTCTCATCATTTAAGATGTGTTTCATCAAGATACACATAGAAGGTAACTTAACCTCGATGGAAAGAATGGCCTCAGTGCCATAAATTAGGGAATATGGTGTGGCTCTTATTGGAGTACGATAATTAGTACAATAAGCCTAGAGGGCTCAAAATATTTGTAGGTGTCAATCATCACCAACATCATTGATAATATTTTTAAGGATGTTGATAATGGTATTATTAGATGAATCTACTTGGCCATTTCCTTGTGGGTAATATGTAGTGGAAAAGTGTTGGGTGATGTTATACTTAGCATAGAGTACTTTGACATATTCTTAAATGATCCACCATTATCAGATATAATGTTAGATGGGATACCATAATGGTATATGAGATGGTTGAAGATGAATTTGAAAATTTGTTTTCTATCCATGTGAGGGGTATAGTTTCAACCCACTTAGTGAAATACTCAGTAGTGGTAATAATATGTTTATGGCCATCAGATGAGGTAGGGTTAATCTTCCCAACAAGATCGAGTCCCTATGTTAAAAATGGCTATGATGTAAGCATCAATTTGAGTAATCTAGATAAGGCATAAATCAGATTGTTATCCCTTTGACATTTGTCACATCTTTTGACATTATTAGCTTCACTCGCTTACATATTTGGCTAATAATAACTAATACATAAGAGATTTTTAACAAGGATGACCCTTATGTATGGGCTCCACATACTCCTTTATGGACTTCTCTCAATGTTAATATAGCTTTTGCCAAATTTAAATAATGAAGTAGAGTTCCATCAAATCTTTTACGGTAAAGGGTTGGGCCAAATAAGGTATATCGAGAGGCTTGGTGTTGTTTACATGATAGGTCAGGTGGAAGAATATGGTTCAATATCATAGATCATTATGAAAGTCAAAGGTTCATAAGTAGGCACTATAAAATGTTCAACAAGGTTGATAGCATTTTGCCTTGACTATGCTATGGATCAAAGAACCAATGGTATCCATGGCATCAACTGTCTTGTTACTAGCCTAAGGTATGTGTTCAAACTATATGTCAGCAATCTATTGTTTGATAATGTCTACCATGGCCCTATATGGTACCAACTTGTCATCTTTTGTTTGAAAGTGGTCTATAACTTGATTTATGATTAACTAAGAATCATCATAAATTTTAAGATGCTATATATTCCATTATATTAGTTGACGAATCCTTGCAATGAGTGCTTCATACTCTACCATGTTATTAGTACAAGAAAGCTGATATATAATGCTTTGGGAATAATATCCCCCTATCATGTAATAAAACTTCCCTTGATCTATGAGACATGAAGGACCCATAAAAGTATAGCTTCTAGCATTGCTCCTTGAGAGGTGTTTATATGATAGTCATGATGGACTCATCTGGGAATGCAAAAGTGAGTGATTTAGTATTTGAAAGGGGAGTTTCAACAAGCTAATCTATAAATACTTATCCCTTTATGACTTTTTTATTGACATATTCAATTTATAAATCACTCAAAAGCTTGATTCATTTAGCTATGCATCCCTGTAAAGACATCTTTGATAGTATATACTTGAGTGGATCTACTTTGACAATAACTATGGTTTTGTTGTTAAGCATGTAATGACACAACTTTTGAGATACAAAGACCATAACTAAACATGATTTTTATATTGGTGTATAGTTATGTTCATACACAACTAGTGTATGACTTATATAGTACATGACATGCTCTTTTCCATTTTCATCATGCTGAGTTAAGAGTTCCCCTAAGGCTTTGTTAATAGAATATAGGTATAGTAAAAATGGCCTCCCTAGTATTGGTGGTAACAAAATAGGTGGATTGGCAAGATATTCATTCAGATGCTAAAAGGCTTTCAGACATGCTTCATCATAAATAAATATAACATGTTTATTCAATAATTGAGTGAAAGGATGGCATTTATCAACTAGTTATAAAATGAAGCATCTAATAGACTAAATTTTACCCTACAAACTACAAAGCTACTTCAAAGTGGAAGGTGAAAACATCTCAATAATGACTTGTACCTTAGTAGGATTAACTTAAATGCCTCAACGAGAGATAATAATGCATAATAATTTTCTTGAAGTGAAACTTAAGATGCACTTCTTGGGATTGAGTCAAACCTTGTACTCATGAAGCCTTTTAAATATCCTTCATAGCACAACAAGATGATTTGCATGGGTCTTTAATTTACACAATATGTCATCAACATATTATTTGACAATATCATGCATCATGTCATGAAATATGATGATCATGGCTCTTTGATATATGGCCCCAACATTTTTGAGGTTGAACGACGTAAGGATTGGTGAACATTGCCTTGTGTTGGTCTTCTGGTGCAATCATGATTTGATTATATCTTGAAAATCCATCCATGAGGGATACCAATTTATACCCATATTTTAGTATTTTTTGGTTCATTTTATTTGAATAAAATTAGCCACTAAAAATAGAAATGATACAAGGTTTAAAGAGGAATACTTGTGATGGGAGATTTACATCATTGATATAGTGAGGTGGGAGCTCATTTTTGGCTAGGAAGGACTACCTACACATAAGAGACAACTTGAAAAAGATTGGATTAATAATATATATGAGTGGATTGATTGATACAAGATCAGTTCTAGGAAGTGGTACACTTCCTTATAGGGATGTCAGTCCACTATTTTATCGAATCAAGTGGATAATATAATGATATAAATTACAATAAAGCATGTGATAAGATATGACACGGAAATGAAATAAATCAATCTATTACATATATATTATTAAAGCATTCATTCCAATATGCTATATCTAAGTCTTATTATCGAATTACTTCTAGTTACTTAGTGATGGCTTCTAGAGTTGGGGAAAAGATGATTGTGCAAAGTCTTAACTCATATGAGATGTTGCTCTGACAAAAAAATATTGGGTGAGGAACTATGGGTAAGTCATGTATTGAAACCAAATCATGTATAATTCCAGGTAAGGTCATCTATAGACAACAATGCATGATTTCAAGACTTAGAAGCAAAAAATTGGAAACACTTAGGACTGCTAAACTAGTATCAAATTGCAGGAAAAAATAAAAACATAAGGATCGATTCCAATTGTCTCAGACTTGGTATGATTATGTAATCAATGTCGATCCATAAGGAATCATCATCAATCTTTAGAGTAGATACTAAAAATTCAAGATGTGACCTAAAAGAGGACTCTAATAAATTCCAAATAGCTTAAAGAATGGTTACTGATTTATCTAAACAAACTTACAATAGTAAACAAAATATAAATGGACAATAAATTAATTAGAATACACTTAAACGAATAACATACTTACCTCTAAAAATGCTTCTTGTGCTACAAAAAAATATCTTGTTGACATGGATTTTCTTAACCTTGGATTGAGTGTGAATGGGCTAAAACAAGGGTGGCATTCTTCTATAGTACTCCAAGGGAATTTATTCAATGTTCTGGTGTGAAAATTCAGGATCCTTCAGTTGAGGATGTATTGGGTATAAATTCATGTTGATCCTAACAAGATCGATGATGATTGCGGGGATTTGTATTGATTCGGTCCAAATTTAACATGTTTATTCAAACAAATCCAAATCACAGGATTAAACTTAGTCTAGGATCATTTTTAATGAGGCTTAGTTGGGGAGAAGTTGTTAAGGAGTTAAAACAGCCTACCTCTAATAAAATTAGGGATATTTTACTAGATTTAGGGATGGTTAACTAGTTATTTAGGTAAAATGATAATTAATAGGATTAATTATGTGATGTAAGATGATAAATGGTAAAAATATATTAACTAGCATAAAAAGGATAGGAAAGGGGTAAGACACATTTATTTGTAATAAAATGGTGTAAATTTATAGTGTCTACATTTACCCATTTTTGTTGAGTGGTTTATGATAACCTACTATGAGACAAAAACTAGGATGCGTCTAATGCCCTAGGTTTAATGTGAGGAGGTATTCCCGCTCAAACCAAGAGATGATGAAGGATGGTGAGCCAGAGATGGGTTTGAAAATGAGATGGTAATGGATAAGGTAAATAGAAAATAAGCATCAAACATGTAAGGATAAGCATGAAGTACATTGCTACACTAACAAGATGAAGGATGACTAAATAGACATTCCCCAAATCAAATAAATAATGGATTGCCACAACTAGGAACGTGCGAGCTCTACCAAAGGCAGTCAAGAGGGCAAAGGCTATGGTGGGATGAACAAAGTATATAGTGTGCTACCTAGGGATACTTGTGCTCAAGATGAGGTACATTTTTAGGATCCACAAGGGATAGATGCTAAAATGAGTGTAGACCTCTCAAAGGTGGTGGGATCATTAGGGGGTCTATGTACACAAATCAATAATGTTGGGTAATAAAGGATATGATAATTGTAGTAAAGGAGTAATTGAATGGCCTTAGAACAAGAATAAAAGGATGGAAAAAAATGTGCAAGTAGTGCAAGGAAGCCAAAATGGACAAAATTGATAGTGATCTAGTAGATCGATATTGATTAGGATAAAATTGAGATAAATCACAAAAGAATCCATGTTAACCCAAAAGGGATATAAATAGGCCATCAAATGTCTTTGATGCTCATTGTAAAATTGGGAATGTGTGAGTTAGATCCAAAAAATTGACACCTATCTACATGTTTTAGCAAAATATACATGATGGAGGCTAGTGAGATTGGGCGATGGTGACGATAAGCACACAATGAGGTAGGGGTAAAATGTTTTTGTTGTTTTTGTGAATTTTTAGTTTTTTTGAAATTTTAGCTAGTTTAAGTAGGGTTTTACATTTTTAAGGTTTAGCAAGGGTTGGAATTGATCCATAGTGGATTGATATCCACTCTTTGGTGATCTATCCTCAATTGGTGATGGATCGATACCGATCGGTCAATTGATGATGAATAAAGACTAATTAGTGTTGATCCTTTAAGGGTCGATGTTGATTTTTGTGAAAATAGGAATCCAAAAAGGGAGGTTATTATAGTGTTAGTTCAAGCAATAAAAACTCAATAAAAAAACACACTAACACTTACACTCCTAGCCTATAACTTGGGGAGAGATTAGTAACAAAAGCTAAGTGAAAGCATAACTAAAACATAAAAGACATAAATATTATAGTGTTAGTTCAAACAATAAAAAATCAATAAAAAAACACACTAACACTTACAATCCTAGCCTATAACTTGGGGAGAGCTTAGTAACAAAAGCTAAGTGAAAGCATAACTAAAACATAAAAGACATAAATATTTTACCTTCCTTGGGAGCTCCAAATGCTTTTTTGAGTGGCTTTCTCAGCTTGTGCATCAAGAAGTCTTTGGCAAATGAAGCTTATTGGCTCCTTCTCTCCTTGGCACCATTGTCTTTGATGTGGCTTGTGATTGCTTAGCTCAAGATTTTGGCATTATAACACTACTTGTAAAGCTTTATCTCTCTCTAAATTAACATTATAACTTTGGCTTATGAGAGCTTATAATTTAATTGACATGGCCTTGTATTTATAGCCTAAGGATTTAACTCTCACCCAAGGTGAGTTAGGGTTGAGTTAAGGCTTGAAATGGGTTCAAACTAAACCTAGGTGAGTTAAATATAACTCTAGTAGAGTTAATAGCTATCAAGTAATTATGATTTTTAATTACTACGCATGGCTCTCCAAAATAGATATTTTAGGATATTTTTAAAGTCGTTGACAACTCATAAAGGCAATGGTGAAAGTCTAGGATATTTTAATTTTTAAATTTCTTTTTTTATATATTTATTAATTTCAAATAGATAATTCAACTAGGCATTTAATCTAGTTTAGCTTGTTAATTGATTTTATTAGCCTTTTAGCTCTCTCAAAATTTAATTTAAGTGTGAAAGTGCCCCACTTAATAGGTCCATATGCCAAATTGACTGTTGTTATGCTGCAAGGTGATTAGGGATGAATCTATGAGAGGTTATTTTTGAATATGATAGGATACCCCAAATAGGGATACCTCAACATGATTATGAGCTTTGATGAATGATGCACAAGCAAATTTGGGATGTTTAGGGATTCCTTGGATTAATTTGCAATGGCTGGTAGGAAATTTGAAGTCTGATCAGAAGCTAGTTATGTCTAGTTTTAGGTGTCTATAGTTCCTAGGGGTAAATAAAAATTAGTGGATGGGATTAGTGGTTAAGAAACTAAATAAATTTGGGGGGTTGATGGGATTATAGGCACATATACTATTGACCATGCAAGATCAAGTGACACCATTGATAAAGTAACTATGAGAGGTGATGGGAGATTCAAATTGGGAACATCTTAATGTGGTATGCTTAGGAGGACTATGCCACTATCATCAAGTACACTGAGATCAAAGTCTACTAGTGGCATTACTCAAATGATGGGATCTAGATTTAGAGACCTTTTATTTATTGACAAGAGAGAAGACTATGAATTTAGAGGACATCTATAGGATATTATCATTACTAGTGTAGGGAGTAGAGATTACTTTAGTGGATAAGAGAGGATGGGTAGCAACATTGACATAATTATATGGGGATGATGCTTTAGATATTAGGTTTATTATAGGAGCCTTTAGCTTTGAGGTTCTATATGATCAGGATTGGGATGGGAGATGGGTTATTACTATGGTGATGTTGGCCATCTCCTTCTATGCATTACCCAACTCTAATCGAGGGAGGTTCTCATGAAACTTGATAGGGGTGCTCATAGACATGTGAGATCATCAAATAGTATTTGAATGGGCTTTGACATTACTTGCATAGATATATAGAGAGTTTTGGGGATAGAGGACATAATGACACTATGGGATGGATATCACCTATGTTTTATAGTGCTGGACATATGAGCACATATGAGTAGTATAGCCACTAGGGCTACCATGGATGGGATGATACTAATTTACCTTTAGTGTTGGGTTTTTGTGATGGAGGGATGACTTTGCCTGTCCACATAGAGATGAAAGAGTTTAGGATTTAGATTACTATAGACAGGTGTTGGAGGAGCTAGAGGAAGATGAGGTGATATGGAGGCTATACATCATGTTTCCAACATGACCAAAGATGGAGATGGAGTTAATGGCAGGATAATGAGTGAGGTGGGTGTGGGGGTGATGCACATAAAATGTGGAGCTATTTCAGTTTAGGTGTATGCGGTGATAGTTTGGGTTACATCAAGATATATTTGAGGTACCCTAGGTATATAATAGGGATGACTTAGAGGGGGAACTACTCGAGCCATAGGTTATAGAGATAGAACTATTGGTAGAGGAAGAGATAGAGTATTATGCTGGGTGGACCAACATAGAGGGGGAGATGAGAGGGTGTTGTGATAAAGATAGGAGATGGGGGATGTGGAGATGGTATATGCATGCTATGCCCCTAGCCTATCACATGTATTAGGATAGGAATAGCCAAATTGTGGCTTACTTATCCCTCTTTGATGCTATATCACATTTATCTATGCATTCATTTGGTTAGTAGGTCGACCTATGGAGTAACCATGGCCTAGATAGACTATATATAGGAGGTAATGGGAAATTATTTATCATCAAATTATGAATTCTACTCTTATTGAAACTTGTGGAGGTTGCCTCCTTGAAGTGGCTTGTCTATTATCATATATTTTGATATATTTTAGTCATATTTGGATCTATTTCTGCTATTTTACTTTATTATTCAAGTAATTTCATTCCAAGTCGTATCAAAGTTACAATTTGGGTAATCTTGTGGGTGAAACCCTAATTTTTTAAATTTGACTATATCTAAAAAATGGTTGTGAAATTATATGAATTTTTTTAATGGAGGTGAGAAATAATTAAATTAATCTTCCATTAAAATTTTAGATCATTTGGATCTGTTTTACAAAAGTTATCACCATTTTAGGGTTTTTTATAAAATTGCTCTATAGTGTGTAATTAAAACAATTTTTTTGAGTTATTTACATTTTTAGAAAGCTTAGAAATATTTGTCTAAAGTATGTTCTTTGTATGGTTTGATTTGAGGCTGAAATAAGTCCAAAATTTCTTGGTCAAAGTTGGGTCATAAGTGCTAATCAGGGTCGACATTGTAAAGCCCTTTTATGGCAGGTCCACAAACTTAGGGCTGAGGAAAGGGTGCTAAAACTCCAAGTAAAACTCCTAATAAGGAAGAGATGGATTCAAAATGGGGATGTACTAGATACTTTGTATCAATGTTCTCTGACATAGATCACAAAGTGAGTCAGCTTGACTATAGTGTGCAAGGCATTCATAGTGAGGTGCAAGGCATACAATCTAATATGAAATCCGTACAAGATAGTTTGGTAGATATCATGATGGATTTGAAAAATAATCAATAAAATCATCTAGTTATCACTATTTCACAACCCCACCAGGGTGGTTCTCCCAACCAGTCTACTTCAAATCTAACTATATTACCACAGAGTAACCTATTACCAAAGGTGGATATGCACAAATTTGATGGAAAAGATCCACTCAATTGGATCAACCAAATGGAGATTTTTTTTGATTTGCATCAAATCCTAGGTGGACATAACATTACCATGGCATCCTTGTATCTTAAACCTGATCAATTCCTTTGGTATCAATGGTTGTGTGCTCAAAAGAAAAAGATGACTCTCAGTGTCACCTGGTCCATTTTTACAGAGGAGCTATAATTACACTATGGCAATAGTGTGATAGAGAATTACTTTAGCCAACTAGAAAAATTGTGACAGGCTAGCTCCATCAAGGATTATATTCATCATTTTTAGAACCTCTCCTTACATGTGGAGATAATTTTTGAGGAGAACTTGAATGACCTATTTTTGGGTGGACTCAAGGACCACATTCAACATGAGGTACACATGTTTAATCCACTTAAGATTTCTAATTATATTATCATGGCACACAAAGCTGAGGAAAAATTCATAGCCAACAACAAGCAGCCATTCACTCACTTCAAAGATCATAGAATATCAAGACCAACATTTCCTCCACCTACCAAATTGACCCCATAACAAATTTAAGAGAATCATGCAAAAGGATTATGTTTCAATTGTGATAACAAGTGGAGCAAAGGACATAGATGTGATAAGAAGTTATTCTACATTGAGGGATCCAATGAAGATGAAGAAGAAGATGATGCATCCAATGATGATGAGGAAGAGATAGAGGAGGTACCTAAAGATTCCCAACCTATAATCTGCAACATGTGAAATAGGTGTTGATAGTTTTGGAGAAGCATCAGCTTTATGCAAAGCCATCCAAATGTGCTTTTGGAGTACATGAGGTAGAGTACCTAGGTCACATTATTTCCCATGAAGGTGTCAAAGTTGATCCCTAGAATATCAAAGCTATGATGGAATGGCCCATGCCAAAAAATCTCAAAAAACTCTGAGGGTTCCTAGGACTAACAAGTTACTACTGAAGATTTGTGAAAGGTTATGGTAGCATAGTGGCTCCACTCACTACATTGCTAAAGAAGGATGTCTTCCATTGGAATGATGCAACCACCAAAGCATTTGAGAAACTAAAAGTATCTATGTGCATCAATCTAGTTTTAGCTACTCCAGACTTCTCAAAGACATTCACTATTGAATGTGATGCTTCTAGATCTAGGTTGGGAGTAGTACTAATGCAAGAAGGAAGAACAATTACATTTGAGAGTAATTAATTCAAAGGTAAGAATATAAAAAAACCTATCTATGATAAAGAAATGATGGCTATTCTTCATGAAATTAAATAATGGAAGCCCTATCTGATGGATAGACACTTTAAGGTGAAAATGGATCATGATAGTCTCAAATACTTTTTGGAGCAAAGATTATCATTTGAGGAACAAAAAAAGTGGGTAACCAAAATGTTGGGTTATATTTTTGAAATCATATAAAAGAAGGGTAAATATAATGTAGTAGCAGATGCACTATCCAGATGGGATACATCCACAAAAGCATTACTTTGTGAAATGTCCATGTTGCAAGCAGATTGGGTGGATGAAGCCAGGTTAGAATGGGAGCAAGATAAGGATACACAAGTTTTGATTTAGAATCTATAGCAAGGTACTTTAGCCTCTGAAAAATTTGAATGGAAAGGTAATGTCCTATGGTATAAGGGTAGGTTATACTTGTGCAAAGATTCAAAGCTTAAGCATAAGATTCTTGTGGAGTTGCATGCATCTCCAATTGGGGGACACTCAGGGTTCTTGAAAACTTATCATAGAATTAAGAAAGAATTATTTTGGGAAGGACTCAAGGGATATGTACAAAATTTTGTGGTAGAATGCTTGATATGCCAACAGAATAAAGGTGAGATAGTTAAGACCCCAGCTCTGTTACAACCGTTAGCAATTCCTAGTCAAAGGTGGGAGGAGGTTTCCATGGATTTCATCATAGGGTTGCCTTTTTCTGAAGGTAAGAATGTTATCTTGGTCATTGTGGATAGGCTTACAAATATGCCCATTTTTGTGCTCTCTCACACCCATTTTTAGCAAGTATAGTAGTAACTATTTTTCTAGAGGTAGTTCTAAAATTACATGTAACTCCAAAAATAATTATAAGTGATCATGATCCTATTTTCATTAGTAATTTCTGGATTACATCAAGATATATTTGAGGTTACATCAAGATATATTTGAGGTACCCTAGGTATACAATAGGGATGACTTAGAGGGGGAGCTACTCGAGCCATAGGTTATAGAGCTAGAACTGTTGGTAGAGGAAGACATAGAGGGAGAAGATGTTAGAGTGATAAAGGCATATTTATTTTGTTGGGTGGACCAACATAGAGGGGGAGATGAGAGGGTGGTGTGATAAAGATAGGAGATGGGGGACATGGAGATGGTATATGCGTGCTACGCCCCTAACCTATCACATGTATTAGGATAGGAATAGCCAACTTGTGGCTTACTTATCCCTCTTTGATGCTATATCACATTTATCTATGCATTCATTTGGTTAGTAGGTCGACCTATGGAGTAACCATGGTTTAGATAGACTATATATAGGAGGTAGTGGATAATTGTTTATCATTATATTATGATTTATGCTCTTATTGAAACTTGTGGAGGTTTCCCCCTCGAAGTGGCTTATCTATTATCATATATTTTGATATATTTTAGTCATATTTGGATCTATTTCTACTATTCTACTTTATTTTGAAGTAATTTCATTCCAATGTGGAGGCCATAAGAGGAGATGGAGAGGGGGATGCAGACTTATAGGTGGTGATAGTAGAAAGGGTTGTGGCCCAAGAATAATATTATGGAGTTATATTTAATAAGGACCAACTATAGGCTAGACTAATAGAGCTATAGGTGAACTATGACACATAGAAATAAAGTTATGATGAGGCATGCTGAGCATGAAATAGATATTATGATCAGCATGAGAGGATCTGAGTACTAGTAGGGTATATAGGAGGAGTAGTATCAATATCTACTATTGAAGGAGGGGGATAGGGTAGGATGATTGGGTCTCCAAGTAATGTGAGCATGGACATGTATCAGAATGTGGTGTAAGAGCTTCTAAATTATGAGTAGATTATTACAAAGTGGTTACCAAAGGTTCCTAGATATGCCAGCCACATAGCAATGCAGGGTTGGACTCCATGACGGACACAAATGACCATAACTAGTGTGGAGAGTGTACTATAAGGGAGAGACATGAGGGATGGGGGAGAATATGGAGGGGCTAATGGAGGAGGTGGAGTGAATATCTTCTTGAGCTAGATCTAGTTCACATAGTAGTCATATCTATGGCTAACTATATATATTAACTTTGTACATATTATATATTATGACATTTTACAATGTACATGTTGGACAGTGGAGCCTAGTTTTATTATAATGTTGAGTTCCTGATAGGGGGTGTGTGGGGATAATGCCACCCATTGTGATCTCCATGGGGGTCTAGGGGGGTGATGACCTACTTTGGAACCACCCTTGTGGGGGTTTTGGGGTAGTACCCCCAAGGCAAAATTTTGTGAAAAATGCATTATAAAATATTGTAAATTCATAGTAAATATAGACCGTTCATTATTACATCATAGATCTAATAGTATAAATTATGTTGGTGTATTTTTGACCTAATATGTAACCCTCTTTTGATATGAAGACATATTGTAATCATGACATCACACTGTGTGTGAGTGAAGAGGATATTATAGTGGATGTATTGTAGTTTTTTCCCTTCATTTATTTGACTGAATAAAAGAACTAGTTGTTTCTATGTGGATGTAACCCATATTGGATGACCCACATCAAATTTATGTCTCCATTATGTTGCATTTTATTTTTGTCTTTATTTTATTAATATTTCTCTATTTTATTCCTAACAGTACATTTGATTTTATAGATATAGAGATTCATGAGTATATGTTACACACATTTATTACATGAGTTTGTGTTATATGATTATGGATTTGTGTTATGTGGATTATGTTTGGATGACATTTGATTTATTATACAATGTTTATATTGATTATGATGTTTAGATCATGTGATGTTGCTTTTATCTTGATTATGGATTTATGTGTATGTGTTTTAATGGATTTATGATTGATTTTAATTTATGCAATAATTTATGATGTATTATGGATTTATGACGTATTTTGTTATGGATGTTATATTACATGGATGGTGTTCATATGGTTTTTTGCTTTTGATTATACTCATTAGATTATATGGATGGATTTTGTATCATGGTTGGTTATGGATTAAGTTTACATGAGTTTAAATGTTTATATAAAAAAATGGATTTTGTATTAACTGATCAAGGATGAATGACTCATAATTGTCTTGGACCCTAACCAAAGCTAGGTCTCTTGTTGCTTTTGCATATATGCCCTTTTATCCAATGTTAATAAGAGTCCTTAACAATCTCTTGTCAACTAAATTCATAAATTTTTGGTTTTAAAAAGGGGATTTTCATATAGGAATGGAGGAAAACTTAATTCTCTAGGAATACATATGTTTTTTTAATGTTTCTAAGATATTTAACCTTAAGTTAACCCATGGACATATGTAGACTGATCAATGTGAGAAGTCTATAAGTTTAATGAAAGCTGATCAATGTGGGAAGCCTTCATGGGATATCATTTTGATTTTATAGATTTGTACATGATTTGATTTTAATAAGAAACTGACTAATGTGGGAATTTTCCCAAATCATAGGCACATAACCATCCTGCGATGGAGTGGTCTATATATATATATCTATCTTAGCAGCTATCCTTTGAGGGATCAATTTTTAGTTTTGCTTTGTTTCTTGATTTTGATAACAAGTGTCCTTTAAGGGATCAATCTGCCATTTTGATATTTTCTTGATTTTATATCCTGAATTATCTTTTTTGCCATGGATTAGACTTAAGGAAACCTAGGGTATTTTCATAAGCCATAGAACAAGGACATGTGTTATTCCTTTTGAACATGATTTTAAGGTGAAGGATTTAAGGGAATAATGATTTGGGACTTCATTCTATTTTGAGCAAAGTTAATCCATGAGAACATGCTATAAACAAAAGTGGTATGCCCTTATTTAAGGATAAAATAGGTATACTACCAGAAATCCACATGATTCTCAAAAATAAAATATGGAGTATGTTTAGAGATAGGGGATAAGATTTTAAGAGAATTTATGTTGATTGAAGTTTGTAATAGGATCATTAATAGTAGAAAAGACGTAGATGTAAAGCATTAAGAGGATCACTCCCTTGTATTCCATTAAGGGAGACCAACTGATATGCCCTAGATCCATTTTTATGAGTGATAATATAGGGTCCAAGCCAATTTAGAGTAAACTTTCCTTGTTTACTTCTTTCCATATTTGTGATATGTTGATTCTCTTTAAGGATAAGGCCAACAATATTAAATTCTCAATCTTTTAAATGTTGATTATATATATATTTTATCCATTCTTGATATACATTAAAGTAATCAAAGGTTGTGGCTTGATGCTCATATAAATTTATAGCTATGTTAATCAATCTTGATGGTAATCCTCTTAAAAAATGAGATCTTTAAGAGAGATATGAAGGGAAAGAATTTGGACTTTGATGGGGGAATTGATTTGATACCATAGACCAAATAGAAAAGGGTGGGCCATGTAGGTGTTCAAATACTAGTTTGATAAGCTCATAAAGCAAAATGTATACGAATATGCCAATATTTTCTATCCTCATTGACCATTTTGGTTAACATCTTGATAAGGGTTTTGTTCAATGCTTATTCAAAGCAAACTTTCCTCATTTACTTCTTTCCATATTTGTGACATGATGATTTTATATAAAGAAAGGTCACTGATTTTAAATTCTCATTCTTTTAAATGTTAATTATATGCACATTTGATCCATTCTTGATATATATGAAGGTGATCAAGGGTTGTGGCTCGATGCTCATCTAAAATTTCTAGTTGTACTAATCATTCTTAATGGTAATCCTCTTAAAAAATGAGATCCTTAAGAGATATCTGAAGGGAAGGAATTTGGGCTTCAAGGGGGAGAATTGCTTCAGTACCATAGACTAAAAAAAAGGGGTGTCCCCTATAGGTGTTTGAATACTAGTTCGATAAGCCCATAAAGCAAAAGGTATGCAAAGATGCCAATCCTTTCCAACCTCATTGATCACTTTGGTTAACATATTGATAAAGGTTTTATTTGATGCTTTGGTTTATCCATTGGCTTATGGATAATAAGGAAATAAAAAACTTAGCTTAATGCCCAAGGATCACACAACTTTTAGACTTGATTATTTTTACAAGATTTCCCATTATCTATAATGATTTTATGTGAGATACCAAAATGACATATGATGTGATGATTAATGAAATCAATAATCTTATCTACCTTGGTTAAAATAAGGGGAATGGCTTCCACCCATTTAGTGAAATAATCAATAGCAGTAATGATAAAGCTGTGTCATTATAGCTATTTAGGATTAATCTACCCTATAAAGTCTAAATCCCATTGGGAAAAAGGCCAAAAGTCCCTTGCTACTTGTAACATATGACTAGGGATATGGGATAAGTTGGTGTGTCGTTGGCACTTCACACATTTCTTGACATACAAAAATCATGATTCATAGTGGGCCAATAGTATCCTAATCATATAATTTTATTGGTGATAATTAAACCACTGAAATGGCCACCACATATTCCATCATGAGTTTATTTGATTATGAGAATTGTTTCAGCATTCTGAAGACAATAAAGGAGAATACCATCAAACCAACACTTATAAAGTACACCCCTAGTGTTACATACTAGAATTATGATGCTAAAAAGCATGATTAACAATTTTGGAAAAATCTAAAGGAATGAAACCTTTAGACAAATAATCAAATATCTGTGTGTACCATAGATCCACATGGTTTTCCTCTATAATATGGATAGAAGGAAGATCACTTTTGGTATAAGAAGGTTAATTGACCCTATGAACAAGGATAAATAATTTATACTCCTATGAGAAGGATGGGATAAAGGAGGCCAAAGAAGCTATGGTGTCAAAAAACTTTTGTTGATCGAGGACTGGTCTAGAAGACATAACGGTTAAGGGTGGTTAGCATCGAATCTGCTAACATATTATACCTCTGGAGGATGATATTTTTGCACTAATATATGCTAGTTATTTGATTGACTACTAGCTGTGAGTCCTCAAAAATATAAAGTGACTTAACTTAGAGATCTAAAGTTGTTTGGAGACCTATAATTAGGGCTTCATATTATACCATATTATTAGTACAATCAAAATCAAGCTTAAAATATAGGGGGATAGGAATGACTTCAGCTGGTATTAGAATAATCCTTGCTCCTCCTCCACATTCACATTTAGATCCATCAAAGAATAACAACATCTGATATTAAGGATCTTCCTAGGATGTGAACATTGTAGATTCATCAGGTAATTCATAACTAAATGGTAGATTATCAATAAGGGGTGCTTTAGCCAATTGATCAATGATGATTTACACCTTAATTGAATTTTTGTTAAGGAACTCAAGATCAAAATTGACAAGAAGCATAATCCATCTTTCCATTCATTGATTCTGACATGGTTTCAAATGTATGAACTTAAGAGGATTGGTATTGGTAATCATATAGGTATTGTGATTAAGAAAATAGTGGAAAAGCTTGGAAGGTATGAATACTAAGGCCAAACATTGTATTTCAATATGTGTGTAATTAATCTCATACTCAACCAAAGTATGACTTATATAATAAACTACTTTCTCTCTATGCTACTTATTTTGATGGGTAAGCATGACACCTAATGCATGATCTGTAGCCAAGATATGCAAGTAAAAAGGCTTATCCTCTCTTGGTAGATTAAGGAAAGGGGAGATAAGAGATACTTCTTAAGATTATAAAATTCTATTTGACAATTTGAATCCCATACAAATTGGGTGTCTTTCTTAAGAAGGTGATGGAAAGGTTGACATCAATCGACAGTTGAAAAATAAAATAATGAATAGATTACAATTTACCTTGAAAAGTATGAAGCTAATTGAGGTTGGAAGGAGGTGGTATATTTGTTGATGATTTAAAATTGTGCTTGATCTTAATCAATCAACAATGGGAAGTTTCAAGCTATGGGACATTGCAGCTTGAAACAACCTCTAGATTTTAGAGAAGCTGGTCTCTTCTTTTGTATCAAGTGTTGGAGGAAAAGGGATAGGAAATTAAACAAGAATGCAAGTGCAGGAAATGAAAATTAACTATGGTGATGCGCCTAAGTGTAATCCTAATCCTAGCTTGAGTGTAATTCACCACTTTATGGCACTTAAGCAAAATAAGATGACGCCTTTCTATGTTGAACTTAGGCATTAAACCAAAGTCTCTCAAATGCCAACATGTGGTGACTTCCACTGCTTCTTTAAAAGGTAGTTTAGGGCCTTTTGAGACTGCCACCTGGCACTTTTTGCTTCTTTGATACTTAGCTCATTGAAAGTCTTTGCCAAAAAATAGAACAAAATGTAGGGGCCAACATGAGATGTAGGTGTTGACACGTGGTGCATTCTGCTTAGCTGCTACTGGATATGTGGCACATTCTGTGGCCTTCATAAAAGTTACAAAAAGGGGCTCAAAGGATGCCAACTGGCTGGCTCCGTGTTTTAGAGAGTGACACTTGGTAGCTTCCACTGGAATTCAATACTTAGGCAAAATGAAATGAAAGAAACAAAAAGGGGGAAAGGACCCATGCTCAAAAGGTGACACTTGGTATCTTTTGCTACACTTCACCACTTAGGCAAAATGAACCCGCCCTTTGCTCCAAAACTCTGCTGCTACGTCCAAGGTATGCAGGAACCAAAATTGTAGTGCTTGACCCAAAATTTAACTACGACGTAGAGTAAAAATTACTCTACAGTTACTGGCAACCCCAAGACCTTTGAGCCTGCTAAAAAAGAACTTGTTTCTTGCTCTATCAAAATATCAAAATTTTACAACTTCAAAAGTGCTATTTGGTAGATGGACCACTCATGGTCAGATAACCCTTGCTTGTTCTGCAGTTCAACAAAAGCCAGATCAAGGTTAATGACATCCTTGTGTGAAAAGTTTTGTAGGATCTAGACCATGGCTTTTAATCTGAATTCCAGTTGGGAAATAGGAACCAAGATAGCTTTGACTTTTGAGACTGAGAATTATCCTGCAAGTTCTGTAAAACTATTTGATCCCTCTACTTTGCTAGCAGCAATGGTTTAATTTGATCAACCATCAGCACCATCTTTGTATCCAAAAATGGGGAAGGAAGGCCTAGTTGCATTAGATCTTCAATATGGTGTCTCATCTTGCCAATGCCTTCTTTCACCACTTCAAGATGGTCTTTGCGACTGTTGGCCACGACATTGCAACTGAGCACCTCATTGACCCATTTCATAGCAGCCATTCTGTAAGGGATTCCCATGGCTACCAATGTTACATCCATTGTGTCATAGAGCTTTTATAGCAATGAATGAGAGTTTGTGACTCTTTTAGAGACCATGGCCAGAGTGTTTTGTACTGAATCTTCCATCCTCTCGCATAATTACTATGCATTGAGCAGGAAGGTGAGAAATGGCCTGAGCTAGATAATCTTTTAAGAGATTCTCTTCCACGCTGACTCATAGAGCTCCTTCACCAGTTGCATTACTCTGACACCTCTTGGCCTATTAGGCAGCTCTATTGTCAGTTGCACCATCCTCTATTGCTCTGCTTGGAACTAGGCTTGAAAAGCCATAGTATTGTTTTGTTTCTCCAACAACCTTTGCTATGATTAGGTAACTTACAGCTGAAGTCCTTTGACTCTTCCCTGTAATGCTGCATTCTCCCACCTAAGGGCCGTTGCTGCATCTTTTACAAGTGTGAGATCTACTTTCAATGAATCATTTTGGGCCTAGACTGCCCATTGAGTCTGAAGGGAAATAATATCTTGTAACTATTTATGCAGACTAGCTATTTCATTATCTCTCTTATTTATTTCTTTGGCCAAACTATTATAGTTTGACTTTTCTTTGGCCAAATCAGCCTCCATCTTTTGTAGTCTCTTTGATTTTTTCAAATAATCTTCTGTGACTATAGAAGTGGATTCTGTTAGCAGCTCAACTCTATCCTGAGGCCTAAACAGGGACATGTCAATGGCCACAACATTCATCGTATAGTCCTCTGGCTGCATTTGCTCACTTGACTTGGCAATGTTGGGTGACAAATGGGTCACCGTCAGCTGCTATTGAATAGGGTCAAATTGTGACCATAGGTGTGGGACAACTAGTGCTTTATTCTCTTTAATTTTCTTTTTCTCCAATCAGGCTTCTCTTGCCTTCCTAGCAGCATCAGCCTGCATCTGGAAGGTGGAAGGGGATGTAATATGCCCTCCTGCAAAAGTAAATCCTTGTGGCAAGCCATATTGGATAGCCATTGGTTGGCTAGGGGTGAGTTGAAGGGGCATCTTTTTGGGAACAAAGGGAGAGAAATGGTGTAACATGAGGGCTTGAGGTGCCAATGATGGGGTGAATTGTGAAATGGGAATGGTAGTAGTAGCTGGAGGTGTCATCTGGCTAGGTGGAGGCATCATGCTGACAGGGTGAGGAACAAATTGAGAGGGAGGAAGAGGAGTAATACTTACCTAAGGGGAAGTTGCAGTGCTCTACATTGGGCACTGTGAAAACTCTTCTTCCTCCTCTAAATCTAAATGGAACTGCACCCTCTTTCTCTTCCTGGGTGTCTCTACCTCTGGCTGCATTTGTTTCCCTTTTGCCTCACTATTGTTAGTGGTGCATGTGGAGAACTAGGGACTTCAATCACTCCTGATGATGGGGAGGCTTTTGGTGGTGAAGACACCACACTCTTTTGTTATTCTATACTAGCTACAGCTTGCTCTGAGGTCTGTAGTTGCTGGCTTGGTCTTGCTCCAGCTTCCTGCTCTGTCCTGAGTGTCAGCAATTGGCTTATTTCTGGGCTAGATCTCATCCTAGACTTCTTCCCATCTTTCATCTAAATCTATGCCTCTGAAAGTATGGGTGGTTTGGGAAATTTCCTACCTATATTTCCAATAGGCCTCAATCTTCTCTACATCCCAACCTTTGTTCCTTAACATCCTTCTCAAACCAAAAGTCATCCTAACTTTGGGATCATAATCCCTCTGTTTATCATATAAGGTTTCCCATGGCCTATTCTATGGCAGGGGAAAATCTGTTAGTTCAACATAGAGACCAAAAACATCTTTTGAAGGGTTTTTCTTGGTCTCCTAAAAAGGGTAGCCTTCATGTGCAATCTTGGCCCCAATCCTATTGGTCCTCACCATGGAAGCTATGTAATTGGCTGGGTTGTAAACCCATTTGTCCTCGACTAACAAGAACCTTCATGTGCAATCCTAGCCCCAATCCTATTAGTCCTCACCATGGAAGCTATGTAATCAGCTGGGTTGTAAACCCATTTGTCCTTGACTAACAAGAACCCCAGGAAGGCCAGCTTCCTCAGCATCATAGTCTCAGCCTCTCTGGCTTCCAAGCTTATGCTGCCTGCCATCCACAAGAGATTGCACATTTTCCTCTTCTTCTTCCTAGAGCCATACTAATTATCAACTATCGACACCTACCTAGTGACTTTCAGGAATGCCAACCTAAGAGTTAAGGTCTTTGGTAGCAACACTAGTTCTCCATAAAATCTATGGACCCTTATAATCATGTGACGCAACCCAAAATAGAAGTCACACAGGATTGGGCAACTGACCAGGAGGTTTGTAACACTTGGGAATAACCTATTTATGACAGGTTCAGGGCTAAGGAAATGAAGAATAAGGGTAATGAATAGTTCCCAAAAATCATATGGGTCACTAGTTCTTGATAAAACATGTGTCCATGCTGACATAGGAATGGTCTTTTAGGGGTCAAAAGCTAGGTCATATAGGTTCAGATTCATATATTGGGTGAAAAGGTCAAGGTTTTGATGTAGTATGAGATGGAACAAAAAGGAGGAATACCTAAATATCCCTTTTGACCTGAACTAGGTCATCTGCTCCATAATTGAGAAGGCAATGTGTTTTGAAAAGTCAAGTTGATACTCCTGCATCCTGTCAACCATCTTTAGCTTGAAAAGGATGGCCATTTGCTCTGCATATACCACCATGTTATCCTTCATGCCAAAGATGAGAGCCATCATCGATAGCACATCTTGACTAACCGGTGTGAACTGAGTTCTTGATGTAGGGAGCATGGGTACCATTGTTGGATGGTGTAAGATTGTGCATGGAGCAAGTCTATGCATTATTAGATCACATCAAGGCATGGATGCATGGTTGGGATAATGAATTGAGCCAATTGTGAGGTCTATATCCTCATTTTGAATGTATCATATTACCTTGCTCTGGTTTTTTGAAGACACCTTTGGTGTGCCCCTTCCCTTAGGTTCTTACTACTAGCTCTTTCCAAGATCAGGTCTATGATTCCATCTGCATAATCCTTTACCTTTGATGGGTCATTGGTTTGACTGAATCCTATGACTCTAGTTCTCAGATAGCTTTTTGATGGTTGTGCAGGAGCTACATCATATGATTTACTAGCCAGTAACCTATCAAGATATCTAGGTGTCCCTGTTCCTTATTGTGAAGATGATGTTCCTGCCATCTCTATATCTCTTGTATAATACTTGGTATGTGCCTTGTGCAAGATAGAAACATGCTCGCTGAAGCAAACTTTTACTAGAAGCTAATAATCGCAATGAGCAGGATATTTTCATAGGTGCAAGAATGCTTGAGAGTTTGTAAACTTTAAAACTCGCTAAGGGATATTTATGGGCCTATCAAGTCCCAAATAACATTAAATTTGGGTGACCATTATCAAGTCCTACTCAATCTTCAAGAAATAGTGAGGTGGACACGCTATGCAAGTTGTAGTGCAAGGTACCTTAGAGATCTCAAAATATTTGGGGAAGCATTTAATGCAGCAAAATTTAAAGAATTAAAACTCCTAAGATGCCAAATATATGTTTAAAATGCTTATTTTAAAAGAAAAATGGGAAAATAATGGAAAACAAAACAATGCGGGAATGGGAAACTACCTAACTACATTAATTAATCATCCTTATTTCCCTTCAAGATCAAAAACAAACTTTCCAACGTCTTCTTTATGACAAGCCAACTTATGTTGCCATACCAGTGATTGCAATGGGTATATCTTTGATGAAATGTCCTTTGTGATGGCCACATGGATTTGCCTGCACTCAAACGAGTTTGAGTAAAACATGTGTTCAACACCCACAAACTCTTCTTGTCCTTGAAAGCCCATCGAATATTGGTTCTTCATGCTGTCATGTGTCATCAAGAAATTGATGGCTGTTGGTTCTTCACTATGTGCCTTTTGATATCCATTATCTTTCAGTTTATCTCCTTCAAATTCTAGCTCTATTGCATCATCATGCTCCTTGATGACTTCATCTTCTTGAAAGGATAAATTTTAAAGCTGGAATCCTTTCTACATACTCAGTTGAGTCTCAAAGTTATCTTCTCCATATCTTGCCAGTCCATAGCCTTCTTGAAGGATAGTGTCACTTGTCTCAATGGCTTGATCAAGGGAGTGTCCATGCTCCCCCATATCCTTTTGCAAAGTGAGAAAAAAGTCAGAAATGATCTCTTCCTCATCAGAGGTTAAGACAAAAGCGTGTGACTTGTCCTCTTGTTCATCAAAGGGGGTACCTATGGTGATTTTCTCCTTATCTTTACTTATGGAATCCTCTTGACTAGACATGAATTGAGCGCACTCCTCTGCATACTCATTTACTTCTTCCAAAATATATTCTTCTTTGAAGAGGGATAAAGAAGAAGGCTATGATGAAAAACAAGAAGCTTCTTGAGGAAGGGTGGAAGGGACTTGAGGGGAAAGTGATGGTTTGGGGTCCTCTTTTCTTCTTGCTATCATAAACTCTGCATTTTTGGGGGAATGACCTTGACAAGTTCGATCTTGCTCATGAACAGGGGTGGCATATGCCTGATCTAGATTTTGTGGTGGTGGATAGGCATTTTTATAGACTTGGTAAGGCTGTCTCTCATGAATGCTTAGCTTATCTTCTAAAAATGCAATCAATCCACACACATCCAACATCTCATATGTAAGCTCTTGCCAATTTGCTCTTTCAATGGGATCCCATTCACTTTTAATCAGATCTACCAAATCCCTTACTTGATGGATGACATGACAAGAAATTTCTTGGCCATATCCCCTTCTACTGTCAAGCTCTAACACATATTTTTTAAATCCCAGCAATGCTTTCTTGAAGGTGAAAATAAGGTTGGTTTGAGCATGGGATGTGACATATTAGGGAGACTGGGCATAAGATTGGTATAGCTCATGACCATCTACATCCTTGTTACTTGACATGATTTCAGGAGAAGCTTGTTCTTGATTTAAAATATATGAAGGAGAATAAGACCCATAGCTATGAGTAACATAATTATACATACCAAAAGGTGATTTATTGATGATACTAGGATTGCTTGATCAACTGATTTGACTCAGAGTCATTGTTGGTGTTGCTAAAACCTCCAAAGGCTAATTGGCCAAAGAACACACCAAAAATTCTTCAACTCCTTGAAAGATCGGTCCCACTGGGTGTGCCAAAAATTGTTGATGATTTAAAATTACTCTTGATCTTAATCAATCAACAATGGGAAGTTTCAAGTTGTGGGACATTGTGGCTTGAAACAACCTCCAAATTTTAGAGAAGCTGGTCTCTTCTTTTGTATCAAGTCTTGGGGGATAAGGGATAGGAAATTAAATAGGAACGCAAGTGCAAGAAATGAAACCTAACTATGGTGATGCGACTGAGTGTAATCCTAATCCTAACCTGAGCACAGTGAGACTATTATAGGATTCAATTACATTTAAGAGTAGACAAGTGCATGATCAATGTAAAAGATTAGAATAATAGAAATAAAGGCTCACAACAGGCAATTATTTTGCTGAGATACAGAGAATGTCAACAAAGGCATAGTGTTCAATCTTCTTAATAGAATCTTTCAATCACATAAGAGGCACATAAATCACGTACAATTATGTAAAACTTTCGATTCAAGAAAATGAGACAAAAGCAAATAACATTCCTAATTACAACTCTAGAGAATCTATAGTATAAACTACCTTTAAAAATGACACAAATAACATCAACCAAGGCATGGAGCTCAATCTTCTTAATTCATTCAGCCACATAAAAGGCACAGAAACATGCACAGTTATATCAACTTTACAACTCAAGAAAATTGAGACAAGAACAAATGATATTACTAGTCAAAAACTCTAGTAAGTCTAAAATTATGGAAAAATCCCCCCTTTTCTTCTTACATATCTTCCTCTTTTATACCTCAGATGTCTCCTTCCATAATCTCACTCTGTCCTTCACTCACAGGGGACAAAACAGACAATGCTTTAGATGTATCTTGGTCTTATCAGGAAGGGCCATGTTGGAGTGGGATGACTATTCTGATTGTGGCATAGTGATTCATGTTTAGTACCTCCCTTTGTGCCTAAATTTCTCATTCTATCACCTACTTAGCCACTCAATTGTCTATTCTAATCCCACTTACAGAGAATAAATAGATGGCCCTTTAATGCTTGTGAGCCCCAAAAATCTACCCGATGCACTGTTCTATCTACTAGGAATAACTCTCACCGAGTTTCCCTCCATCTTTGCTGTAACAGATAGACAGACACTCTTTCTATTGAAATAGAAGAGGACACTTAGTCAATCCATGAGAATTCTCTCTTTTTGTCTAGAAGGCATCGAAAAATGACATTTGGCTGCTTCCACTTTCTCTATATTCTACTCAAGAATGCTCCGCCTTCGACACCTATCATAATCTACTTCTTTGATACTTAGCAATTTTAACAAAATAAAACTCACCACTTTCTTTGCCCTAACAACTTTTAAGAAGGGGATGGATGCATGTGGCATTCTTCACTTGTTTCCTTGATGCTTCCATAGTCATTTGAAATAACCTCTGAGATCCACCACAATCTTTATTTAGTAATGAGGCTCAAAGATGGTCTCTCAAAAGTTGACACGTGGTGACCTCCACTACTTCTGGGAAGATACGTGGCATCTTCTACTTCTCTTGCTAGGGGTATGTGGTGTCTTCCACTTTTTCCAGGGATGGAGTAAGAAGGGGCTCAGAGGGTGACACTTGGCAGCATCCACTACTTTATGGCACTTAAGCAAAATAAGATGACACCTTTTTGTGTTGAACCAAAGTATTGAACCCAGGCATTGAACCAAAGTCTCTCAGATGCCGACATGTGGTGACTTCTATTGCTTCTTTAAAAGGTATTTCAAGGCCTTCTGCGACTGCCACTTGGTGCTTTCTGCTTCTTTGATACTTAGCTCATTGAAAGTCTTTGCCAAAAAATAGAATGGAATGTGGGGGCCGACATGAGACGCGAGTGCTGACACATGGTGCATTCTACTTAGCTACTACTGGATACGTGGCACATTCTAGGACATTCTTAAAACTTACAAAAAGGGGCTCAGAGGATGCCAGCTAGCCAGCTCTGTGTTTCAGAGAGTGACACTTGGTGGCTTCTGCCTGAATTTAATACTTAGGAAAAATGAAATGAAAGAAACAAAAAGGGGGAAAGGACCCATGCTCAGAAGGTGACACTTGGCAGCTTTTACTGCACTTTGACACTTAGGTAAAATGAACCTGCCCTCTGCTCCAAAACTTTACCGCTACGTCCAAGGTATGCAGGAACCAAAATTGCAGTGCTCAACCCAAAATTTAAATATGATGTAGAGTAAAAATTACTCTACAATATTGATAATGGATTTAATATTGGTAGGATCAACCTCGATTCCCTGAAGGGAAATGATAAAACTCAAAATCTTAACTGATAAAACTCCATAGACACTTATTGTGGTTAAGACAAACCTAATATTGGATCAAATGAGTGAAGATTTGCTAAAGGATAGATAAGTGATCTTTATGATGCCTACATTTACCAAGGAGATCATCCACATAATCTTTAATAATTTTGTGAATTAAATCATGGAAAATATAGGTCATGGCATGCTAGTAAGTTGCTCCTACATTCTTTAAACCAAAGGGCATGACTTTATAGCAAAAAGTCCCCCATGGAGTAATAAAATAAGTTTTATGCTAATATTTTGGGGTGATAAGGATCTGATTATAATTATAAAATCCATCCATGAGTGACAACATCTCATGTCCTATAATGATATCCATGAGCTGGTTGATATTAGGAAGGGGAAATCATGTTTTAGACAAGTAATGTTCAGGTCACGAAAGTCGGCACAAAGACAATTCCCCTATGGGATTTATGATCAGTACCATGTTATATACCCATTGAGGGTAATTGATGGTTTGGATAAAGCTAACAAATAACAACCACTATAATTCTTCTTTGACAAGAAGTACTATACAAGGATGCATCTTATGGATCTTTTATTTACTCACTTAGCTTTGGGAATGGTAATGATGTTATGGATGACTATAATAGGGTCAATTCTGGGCATATCACTATAATACCAAATAAAATATTGGCTATGATTAGCAAGGAATGTTGTGAAATATTGGTGTTCTTAAAAATTCAAGGATTGGCTCACTTTGATATTTTGTGAGACCTTGAGTGTCGTTATATTAATATTAGTTATGATCTCATCTAAAAGACTAGGAGACTCAGATGGTATGATATTCTTTAGATATGAATTTCTTGCCTGTAAATATGTTAAAATGGATTCATCATCCTGACATTCCATTACATGGACCATGGGGGAATCTTCATCTATTAGGTCAAGAAAAACCAGGGGAAGGGATATGGTTTTTTGGTTGCTTTGATAAGTTAGCAGTTCCAAGTGAACAATGCTAATAAAAAGTAAAAGTTAGATAGGATGGAAATGGTGTCATCAATTACCATTGGGGAATCGAGGGGGATGAGGGAGTTTCATCATCCACATCCATAGGGACATGGGATATCAAAGCATAATCATTGTCAGCTTCAAGATTATTCTTGAAACTAAGGCCATGTTTCTCATGCATTTTTCTAAGGTTATTTATCATGACCTCATGAGGTCCTTGTTCATAATGTCCTAAGACAAAGAATTTCCAATAAAATCATTGAAAATAGGTTTGTGTGAAGTGTGGTTTATCAAGAATGGAAAAGTTAGACGTGAATGGTTTGGTACGCATTTGACTTTCCTTGTATAAAAGGGATAAGTCAATTCCTCCATAGGTTAAGTGTGTTTCAAGGTTAGGAGGTTCAAAGGGGATAATGTCTCCTAAATTGGGTTTGTAAGTACACTATCAGTCAAGATGTCCATATTATTGAGGGGTTGATAAGGTGCTAAGAGTTAACAACTAATATTACCCTATAGAGAGTTACTGGAATGCCAAGTCAAAAGTGTTTACATTAGGTATATGGGATGAAGGTATAATACAGATATCATATATTTCCCCTGAATATAATGGAATTGAGTTATTTAGAGGGACCAAGACATCATTAGGATGATAAGTTAAATTGCAAGTATTGAACAGATGTGGGTCTACTAGGACAACATGGATCTTACCTTCATGTTCAAATTTAAAACATTGATGCCAAGTGGAGGAAATAACACACATAATGTGTATCCAGGGACATCCTAGTAGGATGTTATATTGAAATTCCCCCTCTACTATGTAAAATAACTCTGGGAGGGTACATATACCTACTTGGATGGAGAGGATGACTGTACCTCATGTGGGGAAACAATTTCATGAAACACTCATAGGATGATTAAAGATTAAGCTAAAATAGTTTTAGGTAACTGAAGTTTCCTAAAAGCACATGAAGAGATAATATTTATAATGGCTCCATTGTCAATCATAACTCTTTTGATCTATGTTTGATTAACTTAGTCAGTGATAAATAATGGTGGATCCTAATCATTGAGTTGTAATGGGGATATTTTTGAATTATGAACCATGATAGATGATGACTTCTACAAGGATATAATGATATATGATAAAATCTAGGGTTCATTTGATTATATCTGGGTGGCCTATAAGGCCTCTATCATATCTTCATAATATTGTAGAGAATTTTGGATAAGTTCGTATAAAGACATCTTAATAGGAAACTGGTGGAGCTATTTTAGAATTGATATTAGTATCAACTTTGAGGTATTATTATTCTATGCTTTCCATAGAATATAAACCTTCATTTTTGAGATAGGTGTTGTAGGATTTTCTATGGTAGAAGAAAACGCTTTTACAATAGTCACCTTGGCTTTGTTGGGATTTTGGGTGTTATAACCCTGGGTATGGGATCAAGTAGTTGTGTATTACATCTATCTAAAATAATGGTGGATTTGATGTGTTTCTAGAATCATCTAAGTATACATGGTTTAAGAGGGGTTGATATTGAGTTTAATCAGAGGTTCTATCCTCCCTTGAAGCTTGTTCTGACCCTCTCAGTAATGTACTAGTTTTTGGGGTGGTCATGACTCTAGTAGTTTGACTATGAAGATAATCATGACCAAATTATTTTAGTAAAAGATCATCATCTTATAATATTTTAGACTATAGCTTTTAGTGTTTTACAACTTTTGGTATCATGTCCCACTATTCAATGGTAAGCACATTTCCTCTTTTCTTGATACTATGTTGAATATGGGGGTTAATAAGTTTTATAGGTAGTAGTGTGATAAGGGAGTTTTGAAGGAGTTAATCAAGAATCTTGGAGTAAGACCCCTATAATGGATATTGGTTGGGTTTTTCAACCCTCTAAGACATTGGCATGAAGGTTGATTTTTATTTTGTGTGTTGATTCCTTACATTGATTATTTAAATATTTCCCATAGAAGGTACTTTATACTTGGAATAAGACCTTATATTAAGATTTTGAGGGTAATAAGGATTTAAGGGATTATGTATTGACAATATTACTATGAGCATATCCCTTTGTACCAATGTATGCTTTTTAGAAGAATATTTTATAATCATGGATTTTGGTCTCACAAAAGAATGAGGTCCTAATATGTATGATCTAGTTAAAATTGGTGGCAAAACCATTTTCCCTTTTTGAATTTAGTCAGAAATAGTAGGGATATCCTCTTTAGGGAGATCAATTCTCATTGGTGGATGTTGTAAGGATTTACCTCTTGACACGCCAAGGTTTTTATTTCCACTTCCTAATATATTTCCCATAATTTCTCTTTTTAAAAGATTTGGATCGGCCTGAGCTATAAGGGAAGATAGTTTTAGAGTTGGTCAATGTAATGGAGTGGATATCTTAGGAGGGAGTAAGATAGAAAGAATGGGTATGATACATAAAGGTATTGTAGTAACTAAAGGAGTAACATGCATGTCTTTTGGGATATCCAAACAATTATCCTCCTTGATAGCTTTTTCATCCTTTGTTGTTGGTTTATTGCCTTGAATGCGCTAAAGTAATGTTTCCTCAAGAGGATCCCAAATAATTAGATCTAAAAAACCTAAGTGAATATTAGGAATAATGTTCTATGATGTTAATGAAAAAGTGTTCTACAAAGATTTGGGTTAGTTTCCCAAAAGAAAACAAGGAGTGTTGAGGGATAGATTTGCACTAGTCTAAGGTTGGTCCAACTAACGACATGGAAAAATTTATTAGGAGGAGAGCATCTTCGTGAGCTATGAGATAAAAAGTGTGTCTAAATGATCTAATGTGTTTCTAAGGATATTCTTTGTTTTGAAATTTCATAAATTTTGAAAGTTCCCATTGTGATGGGTATGGCCTAATAGGGATGGATGGATTAATGGGTTCATTAAAAAATTTCTTATATGTGAGCATATTTTTTTGCTCAGAGATAGAGGCTTCTAGATTTTCCATCCTATTCATAAGGATGTTCATAAAGTCAAACTGGGTATTATATTGAGGGATACCCCCTAATATGTTTTGTTACAATAGGTAGGGAATGGAGTATAAAATGGTTGGGACAAGGGATAACCAATAGAAGTGGTTATGTAGAAGTGGTTATGATACATATGAGGTTGATTTAGGAGAACCTATTGTAAAGGTTGGGTTTGAGGATTTTAAGCTATGCTAATTTGGATGGGTAGGATATTTATAGGGATTGAAATTACTAAATTCAAGGGTGAAGTAGTGGGTGGTGAAGTAAGCATAAGTTGAGGTGTAGTAACATTTTAGGCTTGGGTGATGGTAGGAGATAGACTATTAAATACTAATGGGGGTGGATTATTCAAGGGTTGTGACACATAGGTATCAGAACCTATTGGGGGAGGATTATTAAGAGAGGAAACCATAACTACAATAATCCCTTCAGGTCCCTCTAGGGGTATGCCAAAAACATTCTCAAAATATTAGGTTTGAGTGGAAACTAAAATACATATAGATCAAGTACTAAGGTAATGATTAAGGGCAATTAGATTACTATCCAATATTATAGTGAATTATAGATCTCCCTATGTATATAATTTGGGAATGCCTTCCCCCATGGACATATGAGAGGTGGGAGGATTCAGGGTGTTCTCCATGGATGAGGATGAGGTAGGATATTTGGTTTGTTTTAGAGACTTCTATCACATCAAAACCATGTAACACCAAAAATAAATAAAGAAAAGGAATGCAAAGGCACACGATATTCTTTTATTTATCTCATTTTAGTGAAAGAAAACACACACACTACTAAACATATTTAAAAGATTCTTACTTTTTAAGAAACTAAATATAGAATATGATAAGGAAAAGGGTCAATGAGGGTACTAAGAAATGGTAATTTAAAGATGGTTTTGGATTTTATTTAAGGATGGGAACCTATATATACATGAAGGTAAATTGAGGCCTGATTTCATGTTGGAAGAAAGTACATAGCTTGGTATTGGGGCCTATCCCCTCACTTCACTCGCCATAGTGATAAGGGTGTCAGGTGCTTAGCCTTTATACTTCTTGCCAAAATTTTAATACTCAATTGGTATATTGAGTCAATTTTCCCCTTGGTGATGAAATCCAAGTGGGTCCACCTTAGGTAGGAAAATGTGTCAGTGCTTATTTTAGGATTACAAAGTTTTGGTTGTGTGTGAGAAAGTGTGATTATTACAATATATTGATCCACCTAGATTAATCTATGTGAATTATCTAAGCAAGCAAAGGATGGATGCAATTATTTTTAAACCTTAAAAGGGAAACTAAGAATTTTTGGATTTTTTCTTTTTTGAATGAAAGTAAAAAATCAAGAAAATACAATTAATGAATGATTTCATAATGAAAATAACAAAAATAATGAGACCTTAGGGGTCCCACTAGGCATGCTAAAATATTTTAGTATTTTTTGGTTCATTTTATTATAATAAAATTAACTATTAAAAATATAAATGATACAATGTTTAAATAGGAATACCTATGATAGGGATGCATGTCATTGATCCAACAAGGTGGGAGCTCATTTTTGGCTAGGAAGGACTACCTGTACATAAGATACAACTTGGACAAGATTGGATTAATAAGATAGATGAGTGGACTACTTGATACAAGATCAATTCTAGGAAGTGGTACACTTCCTTAAAGGGATGTCAATCCATTACTTTATGCAATCAAGCAGATAATGTAATGATATAAATTACAACAAAGCATGTGATAATATGATACTGAAATGAAACAAATCAATCTACTGTATAGATATTATCAAAGTGTTCATTCTAATATGCTATAGCTAAGTCTTCTTATTCTTGAATTACTTATAGTTATTTGGTGATGGCTTCTAGAGTTGGGGCAAAGACAATCACATAAAGTCCTAACTCAAATGAGATGTCACTATGATAAGCAAATAATGGCTGAGGAACTATGGGTAAGTCATGTATTGAAACCACATCATGTATAATGCCAAGCAAGGTCATCTATAAATAGTAATGCATGATTTTAAGAATTAAAAGCAATAAATTGGAAACACTTAGGATTGATAAACTACTCTTGGGTTACAGGCAAAAATAAAAACATAGGGATCGATGTTGATTTTCTTAGAATTGATATTGATTATATAATTGATGTCGATCTAGAAAGAATCATCATCAATCCTTAGAGAAGATACTAAAAATTTAGGATGTGACCTAAAAGAGGGCTCTAATAGATTCTAAATAGCTTAAGAATTGGTTATTGATTTATATAAACAAAATTATGATATTAAATAAAATATAAATGGATAATATAATAAACATAATACACTTAAATGGACAACATACTTACCTTTGAAAATGCTTCCTATGATATAAAAAAATATCTTGTTGATAGGGATGTGCTTAATCTTGGACTGAGTGTGGATGGACTAAAATAGGGGTGGTATTCTTCCACAGTACTCTAGGGGAATTTCTTCAGCATTATGGTGTGCAAATTTAGGATCCTTTAGCATGAGGATGGATTGGGTATAAATCAACATCGATTCTAACAGGATCAATGATGATCACAAGGATTAGTATTGATTCAATCCAAGTTTAACCTATTTGTTTGAGCAACTCCAAATCATGGGATTAAACTTAGTCTAGGCTAGTTTTTAATGAGGCTCAGTTGGGGAAAATTTGTTAAGGATTTAAAACAACTTATCTCTAATAAACTTAGGGAGATTTTACTAGATTTAGGGATGGTTAATTAGTTACCTAAGTAAAATGGTAATTAATAGGATTAATTATGCAATGTAAGATGGTAAATGGTAAAACTATATTAACTAGTATAAAAAGGATGGGAAAGGGGTAAGACACTTTTATTCATAATAAAATGGTGTAAATTTATAGTGTCTACATTTGGCCCTTTTGTTGAGTGGTTTGTGATAACCTACCACAAGACAAAAACTAGGTGTTGAGGGGTTATCAATTATGTCTCCAAGGTGTCAAATAATGTCCATGAGGTGGCAAAGAGTGTTCATGAGGTGTCAATGTTTCTATCTAGTCAATGACAAAGAGTGCTTCAGTAGTCATCCATGGATCTTCAATGTTTGGCTGGATAGGTAGGTTAATGGATGTTGTTGATGATGTGATCATGTTGCAAAGGCCATATGAGATGTCAAGAATGCTTGAAGTGCTTGTGAAAGTGCAATATTTCCATTTGGTTCATCTTTGTGGTCATATAGGCATAGTTGGTCTTTGGACAAATTAGGCTGAGCGAGTAGATTGATGACATCAACATTCACATGTGTGAAGGTCAGAATAAAATGGTCACATGGGTTTATTGAGGTTTGTGCCTAGATCACGTGTTTCAAATTTTAGGTATTGAAATAATGTCTATAAAACTTAATGGTAGTGAAATTTGTTCTCCTAGGCATATTTCTCTGTTTTCCATACTTAGCCAAATTTGCATTAAAAAGTGATTGAAGAAATTCAAATATTTGAATTTACAAAGGAAAACTAGTCCTCATTGTTTTGGCTATAAATTTTGATGTTGGATGAATTTTATGGTGGTATAAAAATAAAAGTTGTAGATAATTTCAAGGGAAATCAAAGAAAAATAATTTGGAGGTTTGACTAGTCATACACCTATATTTATTATTGTCCAAAGTTGACTAAGGGTTTGACCTTCTTCTGTAAGTAACCTAAGAAGGATGTTTGAGTTTTTATTGATGGCGTTTGCATGTTTCAAGGTGAATTATCTATTTTAGAGTGTTTTATACTCCATGAGGATCATTTTTATGTATTTTAATAGTTTTACCAATCCATATTTAATATGAAAAATTACTTATAAGTTGATTTTTGGTTTATTCATGGTGATTTCATGTACAAGGCAAATGTTTGATAGGTTTTGCATATGCAGATGTGTGTAGGGATAAATGAAATAATTTTAGGATGTATTAGGGGTCATGTGGTGTGTACCTATGTTATTTTAAGTGGTCTTATGTTCTAATTTTTTCTCAATGAGGTACTAAAAGGGTGAATAGGCTTCTATAGACCCAAATAACTTCTTAGGCCTAATTGAAAGGCATTGATGCTTAAGGGTGGTATATAAAAGATATGGATGACCTATGAAGGTGATTTTTATATTATTAAAAGTGTGATAAAAACCTTAAGGTTTAAGGAAAGTTTTGTGGCTGACCAAGAAAGTGATGATCATGTAGACTCTATAAAGAACAAGATTAAAGGTGAAGGTTTCTAGATTTGTTATGCGAGGTATAATGAAGTGTGAGTGTGCTTGGTGGATGTATTAAAGAGAATATTAGGTTGATAAATTTATGCATGAATAATATGTCATATTTATCATGTTATAATAATGTTCTTATAAGGTGTAAAATTGAAGATGAGTGATGAAGTATAGAGTGATCCAAAAGGGTGTTTTGGATGCATTACTTGTGTGTGTAGGCTTGAGAGTGTGTGAAGAATTTAAGAGATGTGTCATAAATTTTTTTCTATCATATTGAAAGGAAATGAATTTTTTTGAGCTATTGGTATTATATATTTTATGTTGGTGCTTAACATCTAGGACAAGTTAGTGCTTGTTCATGCTTAGGGGTGGGTGCTCCTTATAAAGTGGGTACTTCACTAAAGGTCTCTTATTTATGATCTCTTATAGGAATATAGTACATGTGTTTATAGTATTGAGACTGGGATTTATTACCCATGATGGTTTTCCACATAATTCATGTGTTTTGTGTCATTGATCTTGCATAATTTCTTTTATGAATGGTTTATCTGCTTCATGAATGTTTATGATTGAGTGCTTGAGAGTTTGAAGTTTTATAATTGGAATTGAATTGCCTACATCAATGATTCACCACCCCAATGATTGTACCTCTAAAAATTGGTGTTAGAGCCATACCTTATTTACCAAAGTTAAACCATTTGAAGGTGATATAAGATACAATATGACTAGTCAACATGTGTAGGGTTTTTATACAAAGAAATAACCATTATTCAATGGGTCTAATTATGGTTTTTAGAGTGTAAAGATGAGGACATATGCCATTTCTCTAGGTTTTAATATTTGTCAATCTATCATGGATGACTATTCTACACCTCATACTCCAAATAGTGCAACTAACAAGAAGTTAAGTGAGAACAATTCAAAAGTAATGAATTCTATCATTTGTGGCCTACTAAAGGTTAAGTTTACCTAGGTGATCCATTACAATTCTACCAAGGAAATTTGGGTCAAATTGTAAACTATCTATGAAGGGGATTTAAAGGTTAATTTGGCTAAATTATAAACTCACCGAAGGCAATTTAAGGGCCTCAAAATGAATGAAGAAGATACTATGGCATCCTATCTTCTGAGGGTTGATGAGGTAGTGAATATGATTAGAGGTATTGGAGAAGAGATTGAATAAACTACTATGGTATAGAAAGTATTAAGGTATCTTATCCTAAAATTTGATTCAAAAGTATTATTTTAGAAGAAAGTCATGATCTCACCTTGATGAAGATGGATTAATTGCATGATAGCCTTACTACCTTGGAAATGAGAGTAAATGAGGATAGACCTCCTAAGAAGGAAGTAGACTTCAAAGTGATTAGGAGATAAAAGCCAAGAAGAGAAAGTTAAGACTTGAATATTTTGATCTCAATGAAGATCAACTTGAAGCCATGATTGCAATAAAATTGAATGTAGGATCAGGAAAGTATGAAGGAAAACTTCCTTTTAAATGTTTTTTATGTGGTAAAGTTGGTTATTTTAAAGCTGAGTGCCTAAATAGAGGCAAATCTGAATACAAATAATCTCATAAGGAATCTCATGAGAATGAGCACAAGAAATTTGAGGGTCATAATAAGTAAAAAAAGTTATTCAATAGGAGAAATGAAAATAAGGATTCATATAAAGGTAGTAAGAGCTTTTACCATGAATAAAAAAATAACTCATTTGCTAAAGAAGAAGGAAACACATCAAAAAATGATGATTCATCTCTTGATGAGGACAAGGAGACACTATTCATGGATCTTGGGGATGATGAAGGTGAATGCTCTTTAGGTAGAGATCACTTTGGTGGAGATAAATCAAAGGAAGAAGATGAGAAAGTCACCCTTAAAGCCCAATATCTGAATACCTTAGAAGAGATGAAGCTACTACAAGGTAAGAATAGAAAGCAAGCAAACTTGATCAAGTCCTATGAGGAGAAAATTGGCTTGTTTGAAGAGAGGTTGAGCAATGAAGTCAAAGAACATGATGAGATTACTCAACATCTTGAATCTCAAGTTTGTACCCTTACTAAATAAATAAAGAATAAGGATGAAGAATGTGTCACATTCAAATCAGAGATGGAGTCTTTGCAAGGGAAACTAGATCAAGATATGAGAAAGCTTGAAAGATATCAAAAATTTGAGAAAATTATAGTTGATCTTAATGATTTATTGATTAGTCAAAAGTTCTCAAATGATAAATTAGGCTTAGAGTTCTATGAAGATGTTCAAAAGAATAAGAAGATTGAGAAAATAGTGATGATAGATTAGGAGACTAACCATGGTAAAGAGAATGGTAATATAGACAAGAAGAATTACAAATTGAATAAGAAGGACAACTTCAAAATATATAAAATTTCAAATCAATTCAAGTAACCTAATATAATAAGGTATGATAACTCTTTCAATGGCTACTATTACTCTTATCATCAGTTTGGTCATATGATCATTGATTTCAAAAGATTACTCCTCGTAAGAGATTTGCATAGACTTATGAGCAAGACAATGACAAGCATGAAGAACATTATCACTCAAGATAGTCAATAGGTCCACAAAGAAAGCATGACATATTGTGCTATAGATGTCAAGGGATTGGTCATATTGTAAGGTTTTATAATGCCCTCATTAGGAGACCCAATGATAAAATGTATATATGGGATAATGAAACTTCAAAGAATCATCATATGTCTCATACAAAAGGTATGAACATCTAAATAAACTTCATTTATTTCAAGTGTTAAGATAGAGGTCACATAACTAGGTTTTGTAGGAGTGGTCAGTATTCTATTTCAAAGAGTGATTATCATAAAATGAAGAAAATGAGCCATAACAAATGGAGACCCAAGGAGGTGAATGAGAAATAGGTTCAAAATGGACTATTTGTCATGACAAAATAAGGTACAACTTCAAGTATCAAATATCAAACCTTGTTTGCTCAAAGGGATAAGAATATCAAGCAAGATTCTGAGTCAAAAGGAAAGAATAAAGCTCATAACTTAATCAAAGTCAAATTGATGATGAGGTAGGATTGCAAGTCAAGTCAATCTCTCTATGACATAAGGGTGTCTCTACATATGCTTCTTGGGAGACATCTTTCTTGTGTAGAAGCAAGTGTGTGTGCTTTAGGTGATGAACAAAGTATATAGGTGCGTAGAGTTGTTGATTAGTCTTTGAGACCAATGCCATTTTGGTATAAGATAGTTGATCTTATGTTACCAAGATTATGTTGATCATATAAAGTCATTAGTTAAGGGGAAGCAATAAGTTTATAAGTTTGTTCCATAGGTGAGTGATGAAAATCTTCAAAATTTTTGTTTAGGGACATTGGTCCTAAAGGCATGTTTTAGTCAACTTTTGATGCTTGGTTTGATAGGTCAAATCATGAATTATGAAGGTGAGGTTGGTATGGAGTGTATAGATGACTTGTTCATGTGTATTCCCTGAGTTTTCATGTATTCAAGTGGTCACAAGTAGATCTATTGATCATTTGTTCATTTGTTCCATTTTGTTTAGTGATCACTGCTTAGTGAGAGTTCATCTTGAAAAATTGGTGCTTTTATGGACTATGAAGCCAAAAAACGGTGGAGGCAAGTTGGATTTGATGTGTCCATGTGAAAAATGAGGTAAGGAGTTGTCAGAAGGCTTCCATGATCATTCTAAGGTGTTTTGGCATAGTGATAGGGGTATACACAAGGTCTACAAACATAAAATGATTGGTTTCAGGTGTAAAATGAGGATTGATGAGTGTTCAAGGTAACTTTGTGGCATATGAAGGTGTGTTGAAATAAATTTAGTTTGCTTCAAGTAGTTTTAGGGTTTGAAGATATTTTAAAGGCAAGTTAAAGATTTTTAAATGTTTTTAGGTATGATAATCTGTGCATAAGGGCTAGAAGGTCAAAAATAATTTCATGGTTTTGTGTGTTAAAAAATGATTCTAACCTCAATGTTTGATTTATAAGTGTGTATTGGTGACCTCAAAGTGTGCAAGAAGTTTCAAGAGCTGGCATTGATCAGAAGGTGGTAAGTTAACTAGATTTTTTTTGATGCCCTAGTTTTTACACCATGTGAGTTGGTAACCTTACCAATTGAGTTGAGACCTAAGGGTGATTATTAAATTAAAATTTACAAAAGGGTGATAAAAAAGTGTTTTATAATAATATGAAAGTATGTAGTTTATACTATGGATGAGATTTTGTGCAAATACAGGGATAATTAACAAGTTAGTTTGTGAAGGAACTATGGTGCATAGGAATATTTGCATGATAATTATTGGAATTAATGATTTATAATATTATTTTATGTTAAATAATAAATTTAAATCCATGAAAGTGCATACATAGAAATTTTTGGGCTCTGCAAGGTTCATGTAAGGTTATTAGGCCTCTAGGCAAGGCTAGTGTGAAGAAAAGTGTTTTTTTTGGGTCATTTTCTCTAAATGACCAAGGTATGGTTGTTAATATATGAATTTTTTAGTCTATTTTGAACATATTTCATGTTTTGAGTATGGATTAAAAATCTGTTAGTAACCGTGGAGTTGACTTGTGAGAGAAAATTTGAAGGCAACTATGAGGTATCATTAGGGATAGAGATGATCTGAAGGCACTCAAAGGGATCCTAAGGTTAAGAGAATTATGTGGAATAAATATTAGGTTTCTTAAGGTTTTATAACTCCTATTTTATTGATATTATGTAATTCTTATTCATATAGCAGGGCATGGACAAGATGGTGTGTTATCAATGAGAAAGACTGTGAAGATTTGGTAAGAAATTGTATGTATAATAAAAGTGGAGTCTATATAATATTTCAGAGGAGATCATTTATTTATGTTGGATTTTAAATAATTTTTAAAATTTAAAGGTCCTCAAGATCAGTAGGTGAGCCCACTTTGTCATTGTGTCAAAGGGGGAGAAAGTGTTTGCAGAAGGAGAAAGAGTATGTGTATAGCTTTGTGTCGGTGTTGACATCAATGACAAAGGGGGATATTTTTGAGGGTTTTTTAATGATGTATAAAAGTTTTATAAGAATTTCCATGAGGTGTCAAATAGTGTTCATGAGGTGTCAAGGTTGCTAGCTAGTCAATGACAAAGTGTGCTTCAGTAGTCATGCATGGATCTTTAGTGTTTAGTTGGATAGGCAGGTTGATGGATGTTGTTGATGATGTGATCATGTTATTGAGGCCATTTGGGATGTAAAGAGTTATTTGAGTTCTTATTTAAGTGCATGGTTTCAATTTTTTTCATCCTTGTGGTCATCTAGGCCTAGTTGGTCTTTTATCAAATTACGTTGAGTGAGTGGATTGATAACATCAAAATTTACATGTGTGAAGGTATCAAAAGAAAATGGTCACATGGGTTTGTTGAGGTTTGTGCCTAGATCATGTGTTTAAAATTTCATGTCTTGAAATGGTGTATATAAAAAGTTATGGTAGTGAAAATTTGGTCTCCTAGGCATATTTCTCTATTTTCCATAGCCAAATTTGCATTAAAAAAGTGACCATTGGAATTCAAATATTTGAATTTACAAAGGAAAACCAGTCCTCATTGTTTTGGCTATAGATTTTGATTTTGGAAATTTTTTATGGTGGTATAAAAATAAAAGTGGTAGATAATTTCAAGGGATATATAATAAAAATAATTTGGAGGTTTGACTAGTCATACACCTACATTTATTGTTGTCTAAAGTTGACTGAGGGTTTAACCTTCTCTTACAAGTGACCCAAGAAGGATGTTTGAGTTTTTATTGATGGTGTTTGGATGTTTCAAGGTGAATTAGATATTTTAGAGTGTTTTAGACTCCTTAAGGATCATTTTTATGGATTTTTGTGGTTTGACCAATCTATCTTCAATATGAACAATTGCTTACAAGTTGACTTTTGGTTTGTTCATGGTGATTTCATATACAAGGCAAATGTTTGATAGGTTTTGCATATACTGATGTGTGTAAGGATGAATTTAATAATTTGAGGATGGATTAGGGGTCATGTGGTGTGGACTTATGTTCTTTTAAGTGGTTTTGTGTTCCTAGTTTTGTTCAATGAGGTGCTAAAAGGATGAATAGGCCTCCCTGGACCTAATAGAGCTTCTTAGGTCTAATTGAAAGGTGTTGATGCTTAAGGGTGGTGTATCAAAGATATGGATGACATATGAAGGTGATTTTGATCTTATTATAAGTGTGATATAATACTTAAGGTTTAAGGAAAGTTTTGTGGCTGACCAAGAAGGTGATGATCATGTAGACTCTATAAAGAACAAGATCAAAGGTGAAGGAAGGTTTCTAGAGTTATTATGCAAGGTATAGTGAAGTGCGAGTGTGATTGGTGGATGGATTGAAGAGAATATTATGTTGAGAAATGTATGTATGAACTATAGGTCATATTTATGATGTTATAATAGTGTTCTTATAGGGTTGAAGATTAAAGATGAGCGAAGAAGTATAGAGTGATCCAAAAGGGTGTTTTGGATGCATTACTTATGTGTGAAGGCTTGAGAGAGTGTGAAGGGTTAAAGAGAGGTGTCATACATTATTTATCCATCATATTAAAAGGAAATCATAGTTCTAGAGCTATTGATATTAGAAGTGTTATGTTGGTTCTCAACATCTAGGACAAGTTGGTACTTATTCATGCTTAGGGGTGGGTGATCTTTGTGAAGTGGGTGATTCACTAAAGGTATCTTATTTTTGATCTCTTATAGGACTGTAGTCCATGTGTTTGTAGGATTGAGAGTGGGTTTTATTCCCCATTAAGTTTTCCCACATAGTTCATGTGTTTTATGCCATTGATCTTGCATAACTTTATTTATGAATGGTTTATCCACTTCATGAATGTTTATGATTGAGTGCTTGAGAGTTTGAAGTTTTAGAATTAGATTTGAATTGCCTACATCATAATTCACCCCTCTCTCAGTGATTTTGCCTATATCACTAGGATGGGTCTAATGCCCTAGGTTTAATGTGAGGACGTATCCCCCCTCAAACTAGGAGCTAGTAAAGGATGATGAGGTGGAGATGGGTATAAAAATGAGGTGGTAATGGATAGGGTAGATATAAAATGAGCATAAAAAATACAAGGATAAGCATGAAGTACAATTTTTCACTAATAAGATGAAGGATATCAAAATAGGAATACCCCAAGGAAAACAAGTAATGGATTACCATAACTAAGAATGTGTGGGCTCTATCAAAGGAAGTCAAGAGGGAAAAGGCTAAGGTGGGCTGACCAAAGCATCTTGTGTGCTTGGTATGTGTGTGTTACCTAGGGACACTTGCACTCAATATGAGGTACATTTAGGATCCACAAAGGATAGATGTTGAAATAAATGTAGACATCTCAAAGGTAGTGGGATCATTAGGGGATCTATATCCAAAAACCAATAATGTTGGGTAAAAAAGGATAGGATAGTTGTAACAAAGGAGTACTTGAGTGGTCTTGGAACAAGTCTAGAATGATGCAAAAAAAATATGAAAGTAGTGCAAGGGACCAAATAGACAATGCTCTAGTGAATTGATATCAGTTAGGATATAATTGACATTGATCATAAAAGAATAGATGTCAACCCAAAAGGGATATAAATAATCTACCAAACAACTTTAACCCTTATTTTGCAATCGATAACATGTATGTTAGAGCCAAAAATTGGCACCTATATACATGTTTGAGTAAGATATACATGATAGAGGCTAGCAAGAGTGAGAAATAATGATGATGTTCACATGATGAGGTAGGGGTAAAATGTTTTTGTCATTTTTGTGAATTTTTTATTTTTTTTGCATTTTAGCTAGTTTAGTTAGGGTTTTACATTGTTAGGTTTTAAAAGGGGTTAGCATCGATCCATAATAGATCAATACCAATTCCCTGGTGATTAACCACTGATCGAGGAGGGATCTATTCTGATTAGTCAATCAAAGATGAATATGAACTAATTAATGTCAATCCCTTAAGGGTCAATGCTGATTCTTAAGGGTAAAGAAAACTTAGTGAATAGGATTAGTGGGTAGGAAACTAAAGAAATCTAGGGGGTTGATGGAATTATAGGTACACATACTACTGATCATGTAGGATTGAGTGCCACCATTACTTGAGTGGTTATGAAAGGTGATATGAAATGCATATTGGGAGCATTTCAATGTGGGAGGATTAGGAGGACAATGCCACTATTACTGAGTATACCAATATCAAAGTTTGATGGTGGTATTACTAGAGTGATGGCATCCAGATCTAAGGACCTTTTATCCATTGAAAAGATAGATGATACTGTATTTAGAGGACATTTATAGTATATTATGATTACTAGTGTAGGGAGAAAATATTACTTTGATGGATGGGAGAGGATGGGAAGCAACATTAACATAATTTTATGGGGATGATGCTTTAGATATCGGATTTATATCAACGGAATTCAGCTTCAAGGTTCTATATGATTAGGATCGAGACAATATATGGGTTATTCATATGATGATGTTGGCCATCCCTTGATATACATTGCCTAAGTTTGGTGGAGGAAAGTTCTAATGACTATTTATAGGCATGCTTGCAAACATGTGGGATCATTAGATAGTATTATCATGGGCTTTAACATTACTTGCAAAAATATATAGAGAGCTATGGGGATGGGGGACACCAAGACACTATGGGCTAGATGTCACCTATGTTTTACAATGATGGGCATATGAACACATCTGAGTAGTGTAGACACAAAGTATACCATGGATGATATGGCACCAATTGCCTTCAATATTCACTTTTTGTGATGGAGGGATGACTTTTCCTATCCACATGGAGGTGAGAGAGTTTTGGATTTAGATAAGTATCATTAGGTGTTAGAGGATATGGAGGAAGATGAGGTGATATGGAGGCCATACATCAAGTTTCCAACACGGTTAGGGATGGAGATGGAGCTAATGGTAAGACAATGAGTGAGGTGCTTATGGGGGTGATGTGTAGAACATGTGAAGTTATTTTAGTTTGGGTATGTGCAGTGATAGTTTGGGCTACATCAGGTTACACTTAAGGCACCCCAGGTATACATGAGGGATGACTTAGAGGGGGAGCTACGTGAGCCATAGGTTATAGAGCTAGAGATTTTAGTGTAAGAGGAGATAGAGGGAGAAGATATAGATGATGCCAAAATGATAGAGTCATATTTATTATGATGGGTGAACCATCATGGAGGGGGAAAGAAGAGGGTGGTTTGATAGAGATGGGATATGGGGGACATGGAGATGGTATATGTAGAGTCCACAGGAGGAGGAGAGTGGGACATATAATTATAAGTGATGATAGCATAAATGGATGTGGCCCAAGCACAATATTCTAGAGTTATATTTGAATGGGACCAGCTATAGGTTAGCTTGACAAAGCTATAGGGGTATTATGATGCATTATAATAGAGTTATAATGAGGCATGCCAAACACATCATATATATCATGATCAACTTGTTGGGTGAATATTTGTCTTCAACTAATTGAAAGAAAAATGGTTATATCAACCATAGTGTAATGAGATAAATCTCTCCTCTTAGCAAGGGGAGGTTCCCTATAAAATATCACAAACTAATTTAAACTAAATACTAACTCAGGGGTGAGACCATATCATCCATTTATATTTTTTTAGAAATGATGTTTACAAAATAAAAGAACACTTTCTTAATACTAACTAAAAAACCAAGAAACCCATGAGAGCACAAAGTCTATCATTGCTTCTTTTATTGATTTATAACTTAAAACATAGTAGAATGAGGTGCAGCCCAAAGTATTCACCAAACACTACAATAAAATATATGATCACAAAAGATAATATTAGTTCAAAGCCTTTCCAATATCCTTTACTTTAAAACACTAAAACACAAACTAAAGATAATTGTTGTAGCACAAAGTCTCCATAATCAACTTTAGAACATCTCCCAGATTATTCTCACTCACACTACTATTTAATCAAATAGATAAAATCATATTAGGAAAAGGACATAAGAATAATTTCTAATATAATACAAGTTATTTCAACACAAATTTTGAATGATCACTTGCTTTCTTATTGACTAGATATAATTTGATTTACAATTTGAACTCAAAATCTCAAAATGCTCTTTAATTTGGAAATTTTTTGCTTTAATAACTAAAAGATCCCTAATTACAAAAGAGACACTCTTTATTTATAGGGAGAGGCCTTGAGAAAATTTAGAAAAAATTTAACTACTTTGACCTATTCAAAAATAAGAGTCCTTATTGACTTGGGACTTCCTATGTTTTTACATGTAATTACATATGAAAAAAGTACATATAAATATGTCCAAAGTTGTTTCAAAAGTACATCTAAAAAATAGAAAATAAACTAAGGGAAAAAACTGATTCAATTTGTATCACCATATTTCTTCATGTGACCATCATACATAGTGAAAGCTGCTTGCATCCTGATACTATCTGGACTAACAGTGTTCCTAAAAATCATCTTGGCTCCAACTATGGCATCTCTTACTATGGTGACTGATTTTGCATGACTAGTTAACTTGGTTTTTAGATTATCCAAAGTTAACTGATTGTCTAGAATATTGTCCACAAAGGCCATTGAAAATGTTTTATCTTCAAACTCTTTTTGGAACATATCTTCAAATTCCTGAACGATTTCTTTTGCAGAGAGAAATTGGTTATCTTATGATATGAGCTTACAAGGTAGCTCTTCTAATTTATGCAAAAGACTAACATCACTTTGTTCACTGAGTTTCCTTGTAGTTTCAAGCTCATTGATCAAATATTTAAGCACATGGCTCCTATATGTCAATGCCTTTTTAGTTTTTGTATTAGAATCCCTATTAAAAATGACACCAATTGATATTTGAGTGTTTATTTTTAGTTTTCTCATCTCCACCCATTTATCATGATTCTTTTCTATGGTCTCAATATCTTAATAAACAACATCAATGAGATCATCAAGTTCTGATCTTATTTTCCTCATTTTATCTATCTTCTCAAATAGCTCTATAAGTAGGGAAATTCCTTGTGCACGCATCCTATCTAAGTACTCTTCAAGTACTTTTCCTTTGAGCTGTGTCTTTTTTGCTTTCTAAATGATGGGGTCTTATAAAAAAATGGCCTTATGAGTTACTACTTCTAAAATCAAAGTGATTTTTCTTACCACTGTAGTCAACTGTTCCATCATTGCTTTGTAGTTATCTTTCATTTCTTTTTACCTATCAAATTTTTGAATCAAGATGTCCATGGCTAACTGCATACCATTCTTGACACTTTCAAGAGTTATATTACCTAATTTAACTTTAGAGATAGAGTAATCATTCACATGCAAATTTTCCATGGTTGCATCTTGTGGAGGTCTTGCAATCTCTAGAAATTTGTGTCCCTTGTCCCCAAGCATTTTTGAAAGAATCTTTGGTTTCTTCAAGGTCTTCACTTTTACAGCACCAATTTATTAAAATCAAAGTCATTTGGGGAGATGGCTTATTTCTTTCTTTTTGGTGTATAATCTAACAACTATGGTGGAAGCACAAAAGTAATCACATTAGGGTCTGTCCTCATTGTTGGCATCACCAGAACTACACTTCCACTGGTAGTAGAAACAATAGGTGGAGTGTTATTAAAAAATACACCTCTTACAAAGTGATCAAAAATAGAAGCATCTCCAATATCAAAAGATGAAAAGGACAAAATCAAAATAGACCTTGAGGAATGGATAACATCTTCAAAAGTGTTTTGAGGGTTGTCAAAAATTATTTTGGAAGGAGAGGGAGATTCAAAAGAGGGAATATTAATAGAGAAACAGACAAAAGAGTTTGAACAGGTGTGTCAGGCAAGGGAGAAGAGACTCTCGTTTGTTATTGAACATTTTATTATGGGAACAAATATTCCTCTTCTTGTTAATCTATAGGCCTATCTTCAATATCCATATCTTCTATTGATGGTTCTTCAGTGTTCTATTTCTCAACTTCCATATCTTCTATTTTAGACTCTCTCTCCACAGCTTTTGATTTCTTCGTCACAAATCTGATCTTAGGCTTATGATGCTTGAAATAAGAGGAAACATCACTTTTTCTCTTCATCTTGTTCTCTACCTTTTTTCCTATTTGCTCTTGAATCTTAGTCTTTGACCCTATGAGGAATTTTTTCAAAGTAATTCCCTTATTTTCCAGCCAATTATTGGTGTTTGCCAATATAGGCTCAAATATTTTCCTCAAAGAGGTTAGATTTTTTTGAGACCATTAGATTGTAGGGAGAGGGGTATTATCAACCTATTCAGTATTATATCTATCATCAATGAACTCTCCATCATCCACTAGATCTTTAGGAATATCAGCAAGTCCCAAATAGTCAATCTGCTCAAGAGATAACCGACTGTAGTCTAATTTCCTGACATCTTCTTCTATTCTCAAATTTACCCAAACATTTTAAACTATAGGTTCATGGAATTGGGTTTTCCTCTTGATTTTGTCTTTTATGCCTCTATATTAAAACTTTGGTCTTCTCTTGAATTGCTTCATAGTTACAAGTTGCATCTCAGTTTCCATGGCCCTAGCCTTTGCAGTAGTTAATACTGAATACTTGCTAATTTCAATTGGGAACCTGAAACCAGGCTTCTTGAGCTCCATTTCTTTATTATGCTCAATGATTATTTGCCTACATAACTCCATTAAGGCTAGTTTATCTGAGGATAATCTTGGAAGCATATAAGGATGACCTTGGAAAAAGCTAACTCTCAAGTATGAGAAAGAAGGAAACTATAAGAACATGCATCCAAAATTATTTACCACTATCCAAGCCTCATCTGACACTCTTCTTTGTTCTAGTTGAAGATCAAAAAGACATAAGAATAATGCAAAGAACGTATCATTTACTCTCCTAAAATGATGAATAAAACCCTTTAATGTTAATTGAGAATAGTATTGATACATAGGGATTACCCTCTTATCTCCTTCTGATGTTAGACCTAGAAAGATTCTCATAGAAAATGTAATATGCACCAGATAAGAAGTCATGTAGAACTTGAAGGTAGTGGATACCTTTGCCAATTGTTCATGTAAAGCATTGCTAATTTGTTCTCTCCATAAGATGGTTTGTTTTTCTTGGAGTATTATCTTGATAAAATGATACATCCATTCATGAAACAGTGAGGAAGAGGACAAACCTCTTATCCTACTGAAAAGAGTTATCAGATCACCAACTTCTTCTATAAAGTTGCTTATAGGAAAAATCCATGGCCACCTTGACAAATTTAACCTTGACGTCTTGAGCCATTTATTATTGATTACCTTCTTTGCTTTTTCATGATTTTTTTCATACTCTTTTTATGCTTCAAAAAAATTAAGCTTTAATACTTATGTAGTAGGAGGGCACATAAACACCTTATCAATAAATTTAAGATCTAGTCTGATTATCACATTGCCATTAGTGTCCATCACAACCCTAGTATCTTTGTTATAAAATTAAGCATACTGAAGGACAAATTCTATGTTATGGGTTGCCACTGAGAAAGAAGATACCAAATGAATATTACTATCAATTATCTTCTTCATTTCAGGGATGGGATTGCTTGACTTGGTTCTCTCCACAAAATTAGCCTTGTCCACATGGCCAATCTCTATATCTCTAATGTCATCGACATTAGAAGTAACTGAGGTGATTGAAAAAACACCTTGATATTTTTACTTCATCACTTTCAACTTCTTTGGAGATAACTCAATCATCTGAATGAGCTATCACTAGAAGGATGTCGATGAAGAAAGAAGATCCATAAAAGAAACTACAAAATAAAAAGTCATGATCATGTAATTAGGAGAAATATTGGTAATCTAGAAAAATTTCATGTCGATGATCATGACTATGGAGATGCAATTGAAAGGACTAGAGTGTGAGTAGGCCAAAAAATTAGAGGAAAGTAGGCTCAAAGAAACAAAATTGAAAATATCCTAGAGTTAGGAAATTTTGAGAGAATGTTTGTATGGGTGGCAAAATTTGCCACCTTTGTATGTGAGGCATATTTCACAAGTGTTATAGCGGTTAAATTTACTACTATTGCATATTCTAGGAAATTTGAGTTATATGTTGATGTGGCAAAAAATGCTGACACTACAGGTAATAAGGTGATCACAAGTGTTATGCATCAGTGGTAGAAAACACCGACAATACATATTGGTAGGAATTGCATTTGATGTTCAAGCGGTAATTTTTGTTGATACCACATGTGGTATAAGTTGTAAGGTTTTTATGTAAAGGTGATGGATTTCACTACCCATACACTTCCACTTGAAAGCATCTTCAAATACATAAGTGACAAAAAATGCTGACTTTGCTTTGACTTATTCACAATAAGAAGATGTGAGAGCGGCTAATATACCTGTCATTACAATGTTTTATAAGAATTAGTTTTCACTTAACATGTTTTGAAGGGTAAAGTGTTGTTGAGTCAAACCACTGATGACACACATCAACTTAAAACCTAGGGCACAAAAAATGGCTGGCAGTTTTCACCAGTTTGAATCACTAGAAATAATCTAGGACACAAACAAATGGAAGAACAAGGGTTCGACACAAAAGACCAAGCAAATAAAAATATCAATCTATAGTGGAAACCATTCAATAAATGAAACCATAGAAGTTAAAATGACTTACTTGGCAAGTCTGAAACCCTAAGCTTGATGGTGGTGAATTTGAAATCTATTTGAATCCTTCATCACCATGGTCGAGTAGTTTTGAAAAGGGCTGAGGAATCAAATAAGAGACTTCAACAAAAGACATGACAAGAAAAAATAATGAAATAACACATTTAAAAGATTGAAAACAAACCCTTAATGCTTGGCATGAGTGGCCATTAATTCCACTTGAATTTCAAGATCTTGGAGATCTTGCTTAGGTGGTGATTTCAATTGACTTGACACGTGCCTAGACAAAATGCAAAAAATAGTAAAAACTGCTGAGCATGCACATACCCTTTTAATTGGAAACATGTAATGGAGGTAAAAAGTGCTGATTGAGCATGAGAAAAATAAAAAGCATGTAAGAGTGGAAAAAAGTGCCGAATTTACACAAGTAAATTCAAAATTTCACTAACACCCCCAAAATGATCAAAATTGACATTTTGATCAGTTTACGACTACAAGAAGCATCATGATTTTTGAGAAATCATGGTGGGAGAATGTCACAAAATCTCCTAAGATGTCAGATGACTTCACTTGAGATTAATAGAATCTTGTCTTGATCAACGAACTTAGAATGTAGATTATGAAATAGACAAGTTTCATAGGGGTTGTCTACAAAATGAGTGTAACTAATTTTAGGAACAACAACTGGCTCTAACTGGGTAACTTCCATCGATCAAACTTTGAAATGATTGAAGGGAGAAGAATCCAGTCTATAAGTGCCTTCATCCATGCCATTGGCTACAGAGTCAAGTTATCAAAAATAAAAAGACACAAAAGACTAAACAAAAATATAAAAATAAACACAAAACTATATAAATGTATAAATGAACTTATCTGATACTTCAAGGATTTAAGTGTTTCATATGTTGCCTAATGTGAGGTAGCAAGAATAGTGTTCCATCTTGCTATTCCAAAAAGAATCTATTTACACCACAAAATTGATGAATGGTGAATGGACCTCTCCATAAGGAATCAAAGTTTCCATGCATTCCTTTTAGTTCTCTCCTCTTGTCCCACAACAAGACTTGATCTCTAATTTGAAACTCATGAGTCCTTGATTTCTTATCAATGAGTTTCTTTACCTGACTTTGATGCTCATTAATATGATTCACTACCATAGTTCACTGCTCCTCAAGTTCAGTTAGGCACATGATCCTTTTATCAATAGAACTTTCAAAAGTCCTATCTTCCATTGCCTTTGCCAATTTTAGTGCTAAAAATTCCAAGGTAAATGGTATCTCTACATTTAGACCATATAGAAGCTGAAATGGTGACATACTTATTTCCATTTTAGGGGTAATCTTGTCTACCCATAAAGCATCAAACAACATTTTATGCCAAGTTCTCTGATTCTCATCTACCAGTTTCCTGATAATAGTAGCCAAAGTCTTGTTACTTGATTCTGCCTGACCATTTCCTTGCAGATAATAATCTGAGGAGTGGGAAAGAATGATCTCATACTTGTAGCAAAAGTCAGTAATCTCATGGGAAGAGAAATAAGTAGCATTTTCTATTATAATCTTATTTGGAACTCCAAACCAAGAAATAATGTTTTCCTTAAGGAAATTACATACCACTTCAGAAGTAGCATGCTTAACTGGGATGGCTTCCACGTACTTGGTAAAATAGTCTGTCATGGTGAGAACATAGTTATGTCCTGCACTTGATGGTGGGTTCATAGTGCCAATGAAGTTAATGCCCCATTGCTGAAAAGGTTCTTCAATCACCACTAGCTTGAGAGGTAATGCGGCCAACTTAGGTTTCCCAATGAACTGTTGACACAACTCACACATACGCACCTAATTATATGCATCTTGAAATAATGTAGGCCAATAGTATCTAGCTCATAGAATCTTGTGAGACATTATGAGTGTAGAAAAATGTCCTTCATAGGCCAAATTATGGAAAGACTCTAGAAGTCTACTTTGTTTTACTTTATCTATGCAACAAAGAAATACTCCATCAAAGCTTCTTTTATACAAACCATTATCCCATAGGACATAGTTAGCAGCCTTCAACTTAACAATATTTTTCTCCTTATAAGATAGATAGGTAAGACATTCATGATAGGTAAGAAAATAAGCTATATTAAAATACCACTCATCAGTAATAGTGACAAAAAGAACTATTGGCATGTCCTCAACTTCTGCTTCTTCATCCCCTATCTCTTTTGATAGGTTATCAACAATCAATTGACACAAACCTCTTCCATGCACAAGCTTAGTAGATTTGATATCAAGATCAAACTCTTAGATCTTATCAAACTAATTGCCTCTTTTAGTGTTGAACTCCTATTGAGTTAGAATAGACTTTATTGTTGTGTCAGGCACCAAAACAATAATATGTGAATTCATGATATAGAATCAAAAATGCTTTACCACCTTAACCATGGCATAAGCATGATTCTCCATGTTCAAATATTTCAATTCATGAGCTTTGAGAGGACAACTCATAAATGATATGGGAGATTCCATACCTTCTTCATTCTATTAAACCAAAATGGCTAAAAGTGTATGTTTAGAAGCATAGTTGTATACTATGAAATCTATGGTATAGTCAGAATAAATAAGGACTGGAGCATGAGCAATAGCCTTCTTGATATCCTCAAATGTTGCTTTGCCTTCTGCAGTCCAATAGAAAGTATCCTTACCCTTCATCATGTTGATGATGTGATAGGTTTTCTCTACAAATTCAGGAATGAACCTTCATAAAAAATTCACCTTTTCAAAGAGAGAATGAAATATAGTCTTACTAGTAGGCAGAGTAAGACTTTGAATAGATTTGACTCTTTCTAAGTCAATTTTAGTGCCTTCTCAGGATACAATATGATCAAGAAGTTTACCTTCTATAACCCCAAAAAATGACTTCTTAGGGTTGAGAGAGATACCATTTTATCGACAACATTCTAATACTTGTCATAAATGGTGGGCATGATCATGATGGTGTTTAGAGAAAATAGTCAAGTTATCAAGATACACCATAATGAACTTCCCCATATCATCTCTGAAGGCAAGGTCCATCACTCTCTGAAATGTGGCACCAACATTGATCAGACCAAAAGGCATTTTTTGATATGCAAATGTGCCCTAAGGTGTAGTGAAAGTAGTTTTATACTAATTTGCTTTATTAACTTCCACTTGATTATACCCCAAAAAACTGTCTAACATAGACAACATTTCTGAACCAATTACTATTTGTAACACTTGGTCCATGATGGGTAGGGGGTAGTTATCCTTTAGATAAGATTGGTTGAGATTCTTGAAATCAACACAAATATGGATTTCTCCATTTTTCTTCCTTAAAAGAGCTATGCTCATGATTCAGGTGGAATAATGAATTGGAAAAATTATCTTTGCATTCAACATCTTTTGAATCTTAAAAAGGATAGTACTTGATATTTTGGGGTTGTATTGCCTTTTTATTTGCTTGTGAGGCAATGACCCAGTTTTAAGGGGAATTTTATGTGAAATTTACTTAGGCCTAAAGGACTTTAGATTATCATAAGAATATGACAAAACATCAATGTAATGGTGAAGGAGAGTAATGAATTTGAACTTTTCATTGGCAGTGCAACATTTCCCAATGTTGACCATTTTGGGACCTACCTCTAAACTCAAATTTAATTGCTCAAATTGCATAGAGGAACTTGAATCCAGTTGTTTCTATTGCTTGATATATCTGTCATGCTTATCAAATAGCTTTTCAAGGGAAACCAAATATTTTTGAATTTTATTTCCTTTTAGTTGAAGAAACTCTTAACCAATTTGTGAATCTATTTCAAAAACATATTCCTATGGTGGAGATTCACTACCTTAAAAATAGAGCTCATCAAAGCTATCCATCTTTTTTAAGAAAGCAATGATTTGATTATCACCATTGAACACCTGCCAATGGTTAGCATTATCAGTTACACTTGGTCGAAAGACTAGCTCAATAGTGTACTTATTTCCTTTGAAATATTTATGAGGAACCATGAGAGTGGTGGAGATAGCTAATGAATCTACACGATCATTGCAATCCCATACGTGATTGTGATAATGTTGAAATCTTTCATTTTTGGTTTGATACAAATTTTTTACTTGACAAACCACTAATTTGGCATCTCCTTGAGCATGAAGAATCTTAACACTTCTAGCGTGAGAAGCTTTCAATCTGAGCAACAATGACTCATATTCAATGGTGTTGTTGGTATTGTCAAATTGCAACTTATATGATAAATGGAAGATATATCCTTGTAGGGATATCAAAACAATTTTGGCTCTAGAACCAGTAGAGGAATAATTGCCATCAAATTCTAAAACCCATACCTCATTAGAATTTGTTTTTTTTGAATTTCATTGGTCAAAAGATTCCTCTTCATCAATGAGGAAAGAAGCTGGCATTATTATTCCTTCACCTAAACTTTCATATAAAAACTCTTTTAATTATCTATCTAAATTTTCTGAGCTATCACTTGATGAACTCTCATCTGATGAACTAAAAACATCTTCAGTGGAAAGGAAATAATTATCCTTTTTCGAGGACTCAAATAAAATTTGTGTTTCAAGATTTTCCATTTAGGTAATGATATATTTGGCCTCCTTCTCAGGAATCAACTTTTTCATGATGCCTTTAATAGGTATCCTTAATTTAGATAGATCCTTGTTCAACTACCCACTTAGATCCTTACAAAAATTACGTCTGAGCAGAATGCCATAAGAAGCTAGAACATCAGGTACTAGAACTGTCATCTTAATCTTCTTATCTGAAAAGACCATAAATACAAATTGGACATCTTTAATTTGACCCAAAAGTGGTACTTGCTTATTTTACATGGAGAAACATCTCCTAAAAGTCTTAGTTAAGGTGAGACCTAGGGAGTCTGCTACCTTGGTAGGCATAACATTATTAGAGGCTCCATAATCTATTATGCAATTGCTTAACTTATGACCATTTACCAATAGAGAAACATAGAAAGGTTCTATTTTTATAGAGGCAACAAGGGGAGTAGTGACAAGATTATTTTGGGTAGATTTGTTCTTTGAGGAATCATGGGAAACTTTTGGAAAATATTGTCCTGTAGGGATGGTTTTATTTTTGACATATTTAACCAACCTATCAAATTGTTCAGGATTTTATAAATACTCAACTTCAGACATTCAGATCTTGGTCTTCCTAGTATGATCTATTATGTCAAATAACTAGAATGAACTAGAAATAGAGGAAGGAAATCCATCATTCTAATTTTTATTTGATGTAGTACTGGTCTGAGGGACAGAAGTAGAAGATATAAGATTGTTAGATGTACTTACTTGCTTATTGCCCATTAGGTCTTTTGATTGGAAAGGTGGTAGAATTCTCCATTTAGCAATTGAGATCACTGGTTGAGGTTCTTCTCTTGTTTTTCCCTTATCAACTTACTAAGTTGACTAACTTTGAGACCTAGTCAAAACAACATATACTCCATCATACACTTCTTCTTTTTTAGCTTTATCTTGGTAATTTAGAAAGCTAATGGTAGAGTCACCAGCTAATTATTCTTCTCTTTCTACAAAGATAGTAGCATCATTCTCCTAGTCCAACTTGGGTTGGAAATAATGATCATGTTTAACTTCATAATAACTAACTGCTAAGTTGACTGATGCTACTTCAATGGTAAGCTTCCCTTATGTAGGTGGAAGATGATTGGGTTGCCCTTGATTTTTAGTAGCATTGACTTGATATGAATTATTGAGAAATGTCCTCCTTGGTATATTATAATAAAAAGGAAGGGTAGACATACCTTGGGACATTTGCCTTTTCAGAGCTAGTAATTCGTTTGCTAACTTTTACACCATAGGGTCAGTGGTGCTTGTGAAAGACTTCTCAGTAGAAGAGGAATCTTTATTTCTATTAGAATCTCTTCTTATCTTACCTATAAGGATAAGATCATTTTTTATTTTAGTAGCCAAAATTTGAGCTACAAGAAGATCTATAGTGCCAGCCTGCCTTAACAAAAAACTCACTTCAGGAAGTTGAGAATTGATAAAGAAACACTTAAGATTCTCTGGTGTTGGCTGAATAGTTTCAAGAATCCTATTTCTCAACTTATGAAAATTAGTGATGAAGTCTCACATAGGTTCATAAGGCTCCTTCTTTATTTGTGTAAGCTAAGCCAATAAGGCGTGTGCATCTTCTATAGGTTTAAACCTAGCCTCAAAATTGGTCTTGAGAGTGTTCAAGTTGGTTATAGTCTAAGCTTAAAAATGATAAAACCAATCTGTAGCAACACCTTGCAGTGTTTCCATAAAAAATCCTTACTGCTACATCTTCATGTTCAACACCTATCACACCATAGGATATGCAAAAAGCTATAATGTGTTTATCAAGGTGAACTTTTCCATCACCATAGAACTTGGGAAATTCTTTCTTGAACTATGAGGTAGTTCATGCAAAGGTGGGGTTAAATTTAGAGGACCAAAAGTGTTACCCTAAGGACCTTATGCTGCCATGATGTGCTAATTAAAAGGTGAGATAACAAACCTTTGTAGAGTATGAACAAAAAAAACTCTGGTAGCACTAGAACTAGAAGCTTCACCTGGTATTGGAGACCTAGCATTGGTAGGAGGAAAACTCTTGGTTCACTGAAGGTGAGGTCATAGAGGCAAAAGACCAAAATTATTTTGCTGTATAAGCTTAAATATAGGATCAATAATAACTTGAGCTCTCTTGCTTCTCGTATATCATGAATTTACTAAAATGTAGTATACTCAACAAAATTTTGTAACAAATGGAAAATAACTAAAAATGCTTTAACTCAGAGTGTGAGCCTTTAAGTTGTGCGTTCAATCCCCAATGGAGTCACCAAAAACTATTGGGTGAATATTTTGTCTTCAACTAACTAAAGGCAAAATGGTTATATCAACCACAATGTAATGAGATAAATCTCTCCTCTCAGTAAGGGGAGGTTCCCTATAAACTATCACAAACTAATTTAAACTAAATACTAACTCAGGGGTGAGACCATATCATCCATTTATATTTTTTTAGAAATGATGTTTACAAAATAAAAGAACACTTTCTTGATATTAACTAAAAAACCAAGAAACCCATGAGAGCACAAAGTCTATCATTGCTTCTTTTATTGATTTATAACTTAAAACACAGTAGAATGAGGTGCAGCCCAAAGTCTTCACCAAACACTATGACACAATATATGATCACAAAAGATAATAGTAGTTCAAATCCTTTTCATATCCTTTACTTCAAAAGAGTAAAACACAAACTAAAGATAATTTTTGTAGCACAAAGTCTCCATAATCAACTTTAGAACATCTCCTGGATTATTCTCACTCACACTACTATTTAATCAAATAGATAAGATCATATTAGGAAAAGGACATAAGAACAATTTTCAATACAATACAAGTTATTTCAACACAAAGTTTGAACGATCACTTGCTTTCTTATTCACTTGATAAAATTTGATTTGCAATTTGAACTCAAAGTCTCAAAATGCTCTTCAATCTGGCGAAGTTTCACTTCAATAACTAAAAGATCCTTAATTACAAAAGAGGCCCTCTTTATTTATAGGGAGAGGCCTTGAGAAAATTTAGGAAAAACCTAACTACTTTGAACTATTCAAAAATAGGAGTCCTTATTGACTTGGGACTTCCTAAGTTTTTACGTGTAATTACATATGAGAAAAGTACATGTAAATATGTCCAAAGTTCAAAAGTACATCTAAAAAATGAAAAATAAATTAAGGAAAAAAATTTCTTCAATTTGTTTCTCCATCTTTTTTCATGTGACCATCATACATAGTGAAAACTGCTTGCATCCTAATACTATCTAGACTAACAATGTTCCTAAAAATCATCTTGGCTCTAACTATGGCATATCTTATTGTGGTGACTGATTTTGCATGACTAGTTAACTTGGTTTTTAGATTATCTAAAGTTAACTAATTGTCCAAAATATTGTCCATAGAGGCCATTGCAAATGTTTTATCTTCAAACTCTTTCTGGAACATATCTTTAAATTTCTGAACTATTTCTTTTGTAGAGAGAAATTGGTTATCATGTGATACGAGCTTGTGAGGTAGCTCTTCCAATTTATGAAAAATATTGACATCACTTTGTTCATTGAGTTTTATTATAGTTTCAAGGTCATTGATCAAATATTTAAGTATATAGCTCCTATATGTCAATGCCTCTTTAGTTTCTGTATAAGAATCCTTATTAGGAATGACACCAATTAATATTAGAGTGCTTATTTTTAGTTTTCTCATCTCCACCCATTTATCATGATTCTTTTCTATGCTTTCAATATCTTGAGAAACAACATCAATGATATCATCAAGTTTTACTCTTATTTTCCTCATTTTATTTGTCTTCTTAGATAACTCTATAAGTAGGGAAATTCCTTGTGCATGCATCCTAAGTACTCTTCAAGTACTTTTCCTTTGAGTTGTGTCTTTTTTTCTTTCTAAATGATGAGGTCCTCTATAGGAATGGCCTCAGGAGTTACTGCTTCTAAACTCAAAGTGATTTTCCTTACCACTACAGTAAACTATTCCACCATTACTTTGTAGTGATCTTTCATTTCTTTCTCCCTATCAAAATTTTGAATCAAGATGTCCATGGTTGACTATATATCATTCTTAGCACTTTCATGAGTTATCTTGCCTAATTAAACTCTATAGATAGATTAATCTTTCATAGCAAAATTTTCCATGGTTGCATCCTATGGAGGTCTTGTAATGTCCAAAAATTTACGTCCCTTGTCTCCAAGCATTTTTAAAAGAATCTTTGGCTTCTTCAGGGTCTTGGATTTTATAGGGACCAACTTATTAAAATCAAAGTCATATGAAGAGATGGCTTGTTTCTTTTTTTTTGGTGTATAAGCTGACAACCATGGTGGAAGCAAATAAGTACTCACATTAGGGTATGTCCCCATTGTTGGTGTCATTGTAACTGCACTTGTACTGGTATTGGAAATAATAGGTGAAGTGTAAGTAAAAATTGTATCTCTTACAAAGTGATAAAAAATAGAAGCAACTCCAATATCAAAAGATGAGGAGGAAAAATTAGGAATAGACCTTAAGGAATGGAGAACATCTTCAAAAGTGTTTTGAGGGTTTTCAAAAATTATTTTAGAAGGAGAGGGAGATTCAAAAAAGGGAATATTAATAGGATAAATAGACAAAGGAGTTGCAATAGGTGTGTCAAACAAGGGAAAAAGACTCTTTTTTTTGTGGGGACAAAGCTTCCTCTTCTTGTTGATCTATAGGCCTATATTCAATCTCCATCTCTTCTATGGCTAGTTCTTCAATGCTCTATTTCTCAACTTCCATATCTTCTATTTCAGACTCTCTCTCCATAGTTTTTTATTTCTTCATCACAAATATGATCTTAGGCTTATGTGGCTTGAAAGAAGAGGAAACACCACTTTTGTTCTTCATCCTGTTCTCTACCTCTTTTCCTATTTTCTCTTGAATCTTAGTCTCTGACCCTGTGAGGAATTCTTTGAAAGCAATTCCCTTAATTTTTAGCCAATTATTGGTGTTTTCCAATATAGGCTCAAATCTTTTCCTCAAAGAGGTCATCTTTTTTTTAGACCATTAGATTGGAGAAAGGGAGGTATTAGAAACCTATTCAGTATTATATCTATCATTAACCAACTCTCCATCATCCACTAAATCTTCAAGAATATCAGTAAGTCCCAGATAGTCAATCTACTCAAGAGATAACTGGCTGTAGTTTAATTTCCTAACATCTTCTTCTGTTCTCAAATCTACCCAAACATCTTCAACCATAGGTTCATGGAATTGGGTTTTACTCTTGATTTTGTCTTTTACACCTGTATAGTTCAAACTTTGGTCTTCTCTTGAATTGCTTCATAGTTACAAGCTGCATCTTAGTTTTTATGGCCCTAACCTTAGCAAAAATTAATACTAAATACCTACTAATTTAAATTGAGAACCTGAAACTGGGCTTCTTGAGCTCCATTTATTTATTATGCTCGATGATCATTTGTCTACATAACTCCATTAAGACTAGTTTGTCTGAGGGGAAACTTGGAAGAACATAAGGATGACCTTGGAAAAAGCCAACCCTCAGGTATAAGAAAGAAAGAAATTGTAAAAAAATGCATCCTAAATCATTTACCACTATCCAAGCCTCATCTGACACTTTTATTGATTATATTTGAGGATAAAAAAGACAAAAGAATACTATAAAGAAAGCATCATTTACTGTCCTAAAATGATGAATAAAACCCTTTAATGTTAATTGAGAATAGTATTGATACACAGGGATTACCCTCCTATCTCCTTCTAATGTTAGACCTAAAAAGATTCTCATAGAAGCTACAATATACACTAGATAAGAAGTCATGTAGAACTGGAAGGTAGTGGATACCTTCATCAATTATTCATGCAAAATATTGCTGATTTGTTCTCCCCAGAAGATGGTTTATTTTCCTTGGAGTATTATCTTGATAAAAGGATACATCCATTCATGAAATAATGAGGAAGAGGATAAACCGCTTATCTTGCTAAGAAGAGTTATCAGATCACCAAATTCTTCTATAAAGTCACTTTTAGGAAAACTCTATGGCCACCTTGACATCTTGAGCCATTTATTATTGATTACCTTCTTTGCATTTTTAGGATTTTTGTCATACTCTTTTTGTGCTTTAACAAAATCAAGCTTTAACATTTCTATATTAGGAGGGCACATAAACACTTTATCAATGAATTTAGGATCTAGTCTGATTATCACATTGCCACTAGCATCCATCACAACCCTAGTATCTTTGTTATAAAATTGACCACACTAAAAGATAAATTTTGTGTTGTGGACTGCCACCAAGATAAAAGATACCAAATGAATGTTACTTTCAATTATCTTCTTCATTTTAGAGCTGGGATTGCTTGACTTGGTTCTCTCCACAAACTCAGCCATGTCCACATGGCCAATATCTGTATCTCTAATGTCATCAACAATAGAAGTAACTAAGGTGATTGGAAAAACACATTGATAATTGTACTTCATCGCTTTCAACTTTTTTAGAGACAACTCAGTCATCTTAATGAGCTATCACCAAAAGGATGTTGATGAAGAAAGAAGATCTATAGAAGAAATTGCAAAACAAAAAGTCATGATCATGCAATTAGGGGAAATATTGGTAATCTAGGAAAATTGCATGTTGATGATCATGACTATGGAGATGCACTTGAAAGGACTAGAGTGTGATCAGGCCAAAAAATTAGAAGAAAGTGGGCTTGAAAAAACAAAATTGAAAATATCCCAGAGTTAGGAAAATTTGAGAGAATGTTTGTATGGGTTGAAAAATTTGCCGCCCTTGCATATGAGGGATATTTCATAGGTGTCAGAGCATTTAAATTTTCCGCTATTACATATTCCAAGAAATCTAAGTTATATGTTGGAGCAAAAAAAATGCTGACACTGTAGGTAATAAGGAGATCGCAAGTGTTATGCATTGATGGTAGAAAATGCTGACAATACATATTGGTATGAATTGCATTTGATGTTCAAGCAACAATTTTTGATGATACCACATGTGGTATAAGTTGAAAGGTTTTCATGTAAAGGTGGTGGATTTTGCCACCCATACACTTCTACTTGAAAGCATCTTCAAATACATAAGTGATGAAAAATGCCGACTTTGCTTTGACTTCTTCACAACAGGAAGATGTGAGAGTGGTTAATATAGCTGTCATTACAATGTTTTGTAAGAATTAGTTTTCACTTAACATGTTTTGAAGGGTAAATCCTTATCAGGTCAAACCACCGATGACACACATCAACTTAAAACCTAGGGCACAAACAATGGTTGACAGTTTTCACCAGTTTGACTCACTAGAAATAATCTAGGACACAAATGAATGGAAGAACAAGGGTTCAACACAAAAGACCAATAAAATGAAAATATCAATCTACAGTACATACTGCTAAATAAATGAAACCATAGAATTTAAAATAACTTACTTGGTGAGTTCAAAACCCTAAGCTTGATGGTGGCAAATTTGAAATCTATTTGAATCTTTCATCACCATGGTCGAGTGGTTTTGAAAAGGGTCCAGGAATCAACTAAGAGACTTTGACAAAAGAAATGACAAAAAAAATGAAATAACACATTTAAAAGCTTGAAAATAAACCCTTAATTCTTGGCATGAGTGGCCATTAATGCCACTTGAAGTTCAAGATCTTAGAGATCTTGCTTAGGTGGTAATTTTGACTGACCTGACATGTGCCTAGACAAAATTCAAAAAGTGGTAAAAACTACCAACCATGCACATACCTTTTTAATTGGGAACATGTAATGGCAATAAAAAGTGCCTCTTGAGCATGAGAAAAATAAAAACCATGTAAGTGGCAAAAAGTGTTGACTTTACACAAGCAAATTCAAAATTTCACTAACACCCCCAAAATGATCAAAATTGACATTTTGATCAGTTTACGACTACAACAAGCTTCACAATTTTTGAGAAATCATAGTGGGATAATGTTGCAAACTCTCCTAGGATGTCAGACAACTTCACTTGAGATCAAAAGAATCTTGTCTCGATCAATAAACTTAGAGTGTAGATTATAAAATAGAAAAGTTTCATAGGGGTTGTCTATAAAATGAGCGTGGCTAATGTTGGGAACAACACAACTTAAGAGGATCTAAGTAATAACAGGGGATACAAGAGGAGTAGTATCAGGTTCTAATACTAGAGGAGGGGGATGGGGAAGGAAGATGGGGCCTCTAAGTACTATGAGCATGGAAAGGTATCAAGACATGGTGGTAGAGCTTTGCTATTAAGAGTAGATTATTATAGAGTAGTTACTATACGTTCCTAGGTATGCCAACCACATAGTCATGAAGGGTCAAACTCCATGACAAACACATATGATGTTAATTAGCATGGGGAGTGTACCATAGGGGAGAGATAGGAGGGATGGGGGAGGAGATGGAGGGGATGGTAGAGTGGATATCCACTTGAGCTAGATCTATTTTATTGAGTAGTCATATCTATGGCTAACTATATGGATTGACTTTGTACATATTGTATATGAATTTATAGTATAGAGATTCATGACTATATGTTACACACATTTATTACATGAGTTTGTGTTATGTGATTATGGATTTGAATTATATGGATTATGTTTGGATGGCATTTGAGTTATTATACAGTGTTTACATGGATTATGATGTTTAGATCATGTGAAGTTGCTTTTATCCTGATTATCAATTTATGTGTATGTTTTAATGGATTTATGATGGATTATGGATTTTAATTTATGCAATAATTTATGATGTATTGTGGATTTATGTCATATTTTGCTATGGATGTTATATTACATAAATGGTGTTTACATGGTTTTTCACTTTTGATTATACTCATTAGATTATATGGATGGAATTTTGTATCATGGTTGATTATGGATTATATAATTTTACATAAAATTAAATGTTTATATAAAAAAATGGATTCTATATTAACTAATTAAGTATGTGTTACTCATAATTGGCTTGGACCTTAACCAAAGCTAGGCCTCTTGTTGCTTTTGCATAAATGGCCTTTTATCCAATGTTAATGAGAATCCTTACCAATCTCTTGTCAACTAAATTCATAAATCTTTGGTTTTAAAAAGGGGATTTTCATATAAGAATGGAGGAAAACTTAATTCTTTGGGAATACACATGTTTTTTATGTTTTTGAGCTATTTAACGTTAAGCTAACCCATGGACATATGTTGATTGATCAATGTGGGAGGTCTAAAAATTTAAGAAAAGATGATCAATGCAGGAAGCCTTCATGGGATGTAATTTTGATTTTATGGATTTTTACGTGATTTGCTTTTAATAGGAAACTGATTAATGTGGGAAGTTTCCTAAATCATAGGAACATAACCATCCTTAGAGGGAGTATTCCACATGTTTATATATATATATATATATATATATATATATATATATATATATATATATATATATATATATATATATATATTAGTGGCTATCATTTGAGGGATCAGTCTACCATTTTGATCTTTTCTTGATTTTGTATCTGGAATTCACCTTTTTACCATAGATTAGACTTAAGACAACTTAGGGTGTTTTCATAAGCCATGGAATAAGGCCATGTGTTATTCCTTTCGAATAAGCTTTTAAGGTGAAGGATTTTAGGAAATAATGATTTGGGACTTCACTCTATTTTGAGAAAAGTTAATCCATGAGAACATGCTATGAAAAGAGCCAAGATGTCCTCATTTAAGGATAAAATGGGTATATTGCCAAAAATTCACATGGTTCTTGATGTTTATGTGCTATGTTTAGAGATAGGGGATAAGATTTTAAAAGAACTTATGTTGACTAAACTTTGTAATAGGATAATTAAAAATATAAAGGATGTAGATGCAAAGAATTAAAAGGCTCACACTCTAGTATTTCAGTAAGGGAGGCCAAATGATATGCCCCAGATCCATATTTATGAGTGATAATATAGGTTCCAAGCCAATTCAAAGCAAACTTTACTCATTTAATTTTTTTCATATTTATGACATACTGATTTTATTTGAAGACAAGGTCACCGAAATTAAATTCTTGTTCTTTTAAATGTTGATTATATGCACATTTTATCCATTCTTGATATACATGAAGGTGATCAAGGGCTACGATTCGATGTTCATCTAAAAGTTCTAGTTATGCTAATCATTCTTGACAGCAATTATCTTTAGAAATGAGATATTTAAGAGAGATCAAAAGGGAAAGAATTTGGAATTCAAGGGGGAGAACTACTTCTATACCATAGACCAAAGAAAAGGGGTGTCCCCTGTAGGTGTTCAAATACTAGTTTGATAAGCCCACAAAGCAAAAGCTATGCCAAGATGTCAATCCTTTGCAACATCATTGACCATTTTGGTTAACATATTGATAAGGGTTTCATTTGATACTTTAGATTGTCCATTAGCTTGTAGATAATAAGGTGATGAAAAGCTTAGCTTAATGCCTAAGGAATCACACAACTTTTGGACTTGCTTATTTTTAAAAGATTTCCCATTAGCTATAATAATTTTATGTGGGATACCAAAATGACATATGATGTGATGATTAATGAAATCAAAAACTTTATCTTCCTTGGTTGAAATAAGGGGAATGGCTTCCACCCATTTAGTGAAATACTCAGTAGCAGTAATGATAAAGTTATTTCATTATGAAGATTTAGGATTAATCCACCCTATAAGGTCTAAACCCAATTGGGAGAAAGGCCAAATGTCCTTGGCTAATTATAACACATGAATAGGGATATGAGATAATGTGGCATGTTATTGGTACTTAACACATTTCCTGACATACTCACAACAATATCGATTCAAAGTGGGACAATAGTATCCTAAACGTATAATTTTATTGGCAATAGTTAAACCACTAAAATGGCCACCATTCCATCATGAGTTTCTTTGATCACGAGATTTATTTTAGCATTATAAAGATAATGGAGGAGAATACCATCAAACCACCACTTATTAAGTACACCCCCTTGTATTACATACCAAGAATTCCACTACTGAAAAACACGCTTAGCATTTTTAGAGAAATCTAAAGGAATGATACCTTTAGACAAATAATCAAATATCTATATGTACCACAGATCCATATGGTTGTCATCTATAATATGGATAGAAAGAAGATAAATTTTGGTATAATAAGTTTGATTGACCTTATGAATAAGGACAAATAATTTAGACTCTTGGGAGGAGGATGAGATAAAGGAGGCTAAAGAAGCCATAGTATCAACAAACTTGTTGGTTGAACGAGGAGTAGTCTAGATGACATAATAGTTAAGGGTGGTTAATAACTACTTTTTAAACATTTTATACCTTTGGAGGATGCTATTATTGCATTGATATATACTATTTATTTTATTGACTACCAGTTATGAGTCCCTAAAAATATGAAGTAACTTAATTCCTAGAGCCAAAGTTGTTTGGAGACCTATAATTAGGGCTTCATAATCTGCCATATTATTAGTACAATTAAAAATAAGCTTAAAATATTGGGGGATAAGAATGCCTTCAAGTGGTATTAGAATGATCCCTACTCCCCCTCCATGTTTACATTTATATCTATCAAAGAACAATGTCATTTGATATTCAATATCTTCATAGGATATGAAGGCTATGGATTCATCAAGAAATTCATAACTATATGGTAGATTATTAGCAAGGGGAGCTTAAACCAATTGATAAATGATGATATTCCCCTTAATTGACTTTTGGTTAAGGAACTCGATATCAAACTTGATAATAAACATAATCCATCTTACCATTCATTGATTTTGATAGGGTTTCAAATGGATGAACTTTAGAGGATTGATAATGGTAATCACATAGGTCTTGTGATTAAGAAAATAGTGGAGAAGCTTGGATGCTATGAATACTAAGGCCAAACATAGTATTTCAATAAGCATTTAATGAGTCTCATACTAAACCAAAGTATGATTTATATAATAAAATTCTTACTCTCTATGCTGCTCATCTCTATGTGTAAGCATGGCACATAATGCATGATTTATAGTCAAGATATACAAGTAAAAAGGCTTATCATCTCTTGGAAGAATAAATATAGGGGGAGATAAGAGATAATTATTAATAGTATCAAATGGTTTAAAATTTTAACCCCATACAAATTGGGTGTCTTTCTTAAGAAGGTGATGGAAGGGTTGACATCGGTCAGGCAATTGCAAAAAAAAGTGATGAATAGACTGTAATTTTCCTTGCAAACTATGAAGCTGATTGAGGTTGGAAGGAGGACGCATATTGATAATGGATTTAATCTTGGTAGGATAAACTTTTATTCCTTGAATGGAAATGATACAACCCAAAATCTTACCTGATAAAACTCCAAAAACACACTTTTTGGGGTTAAGACAAACTTGATATTGGATCAAATGAGTGAGGATTTGTTGAAGGATAGATAAGTGATATTTATGATGCCTATATTTACCAAGGAGATCATCCACATAATATTCAATGATTTTATGAATTAAATCATAGAAAATATAGGTCATATTACATTGGTAAGTTGATCCTACATTTTTTAAACAAAGGACATGATCCTATAACAAAAATTCCCCCATAGAATAATAAAAGAGGTTTTATACTTATCTTCTAGGGCGTAAGGATCTAATTATAAGCAAAAAATATGTCTATGAGTGATAACATATCATGTCCTATAGTGAGATCCATAAGTTGGTCAATATTAGGAAGGGGAAAACATATTTTGGACAAGCAATGTTAAGGTTGTGAAAGTCAGTACAAAGGTGTAGTCTCCCTCTGGGCTTTGTGATACGTACTATGTTTGATATCCATTTAGGGTAATCGATGGGTTGGATAAAGTTAATAAATAAAAACCACTGAAATTATTATTCAATAATATTTTCTATGCAAGGATGCATCTTATGAATATTTTTATTTTTTAGCTTAGCTTTAGGAATGGTAACGATGTTATTGATGACTATAGCAAGGTCAATTTTGGGCATATCACTATAAGACCAAGAAAAAGCTTGGTTATGATTAGTAAAGAATGCTAAAAAATCTTGGTGTTCCTAAAAATATAATTATTGAATCACTTTTATATTTTATGAAACCTCAAGCATCCTTATGTTAATATCAGTTATGATTTGAGCAACATTTTAGGTGACAATTCGGGTGACGGTTCTACCCCAATTGGTGGTAGAAATTTTAAGAGCCATAACTTTTGCACCATAGCTCCGTTTGACTCCCCGTTTGAACAATTAGAATATAAGAATGATGAGAAAATGATGAGATGTAATGGAGCTATGATCAATGTTTTTAACCCCTAAAATCCCAAATAAAGTATCCTAAATTTTAATTTTAATAGTGTAGTCTAAAAATAGTAAGTTTCTAAAAATAGTAATTTATCAAATTCTGTAATGTTGTAAATCATGGAAGTCAAACCAATTCATCTCCCTCGAGATTGGTGACCTTCCAAATCCTCCTCTTGCCTTCAAAGTATGTATAAAAAAAGATGTATCCTGAAAAGGCAATCAAACATCTCTTCCCAGACATAGGCATATGTTATATCTACAATTTTGAGCAATAAAACATCTCTTCTTAGAGATAAGATTATTATTTGTATGTTCTTAAAATATTCTTCAACAAATAATTTTATGTTTTGGATCAATTTGTGAACTCATTTAAAATACTAGGAGACTTGTTGGCATGTTGTTGTTATTGATGTTAAAAGGGTGCATCATGTAAAGGCATACTTGTCATTTATGTCAAAGGTCTATTTGGTTAAGTGCTTGAGCATAGTAATGGCATAAGGAGAGTGTTATCATTTAAGGTTTTTATAAAGAGATAATTTGAAGGCAACTAATGTATTATGGTTACATGAAAGTACATGTCATTGATGCCAAGGTTGATGCCAAAGGTGTATCATGTCAAGATTGACTATGTGTGATATCAAGAAGCATCTTGTGATCATTGATGTTAAAGGTAAATAAGGAAAAATGGTATTATATTATATGTCAAATTATATGAAAGAGTAGGTGCATGAGAGAAATGAGTGTTTCCATGAGAGTGAAGAGTGTCATCATAAAAAGAGAAGAGTGTGATCATGAGAGTTATCATGAGTAAGGTCATTCATGAAAGAGAGAGTGTTGCATGAATGATAATTTTCATGAGTGTTATGAGCATGGAGGTTATAGGTCATGGAATATGTTTGAATACTACTAATTTCTACAAAGGAAGCATAGTTAAATGAATGAATAAAGGTATGCAATGTGACAATGAGTATTGAGACAAATGTCAAGTCATATGAAGTTTGTTCATGTGGTTTTAGGTCTATATAAGGTTGTATAATATTGTTTTCATGAAAAATATAATGGTGAAATGATATGAATGTGTTTTGATGTGTTTTGTCTTCTTTTTTTATGTTTTGTTAAGGTCATGATATGGAAGGAACATGTCAAGGTGTCAAGTGCAATGGAAGCTTGAGCCTAGTCATGACATGGTGAAGATATGAGTTGGTGGCATGATGAGGTGAGTGGAAACAAGCATGTTAGAGATTTTCAAGGGTGTGTGAGCATGATAATAAGGTTTGGATTCACTTTGAATCATTTTAAAGTGAGTCTTTAAAGGTAGGTCCTTCAGTCTTGGTCTACACTTAAGCCATTCTTTAGCCCTGCCTAGCCTAATGAGGTATAAAGATCATATTTCAAGGTGAATGTGTGAAAAATTCCATGGATATAGGTAATTAAAGTTGTTTTATGAATGATCATGAAGTATGAGGTCATGGTTTACATGAAAAGGCATTGAAAGTGGTTTTGAGGTCTCTCAAGTTCATAAAATGAAGGTATGCAAACCCAAGAAGGACTTTCAGGTGTTCATTAGCACATATAACCTCTACATGGGAACTTGAGATATTAAGGATATATGGGGAAGGGTCATAAATAATATATAAAAGCATTGGTTTTGGATTTAAGGTGTAGTCCTTTATAAACAATCATTAACACCAAAACTTATGTTAAACCTCCCTAAAACCCTAATAAGGACTCGATGTAGAAGATGTTGTTCAAATCAGCTAAAAATGGTTTTAAATTCTCAAGAAATGTATTGTATCTTGTATTTTACTCTCTCAATTACCTCTAAGTGGTATTGAGTTGTTAGATGAGTGAGAAGACCATATAAAAAAGGGTTTATTTGTGAAGAAGTTGTTGTAGCTATCAAAAGTTGCATTGGTCAAGGAAAGAAAATGGATGGAAGAAGGACATAGAGATTAATAATACATGACTATATAGGTTTATAGATATTTTTCACCCTTAAAATATTCAAAACCAGTCTTCTAAGTTAGCCAGTCACAGATAGACCTAATGGTGTAAATAGTGTAAAACACAAACAAAAGTAAGAAGATGAATTTGAGTGTGTTTCCATGGTAGAATGATGAAAAATAGTGCATATAGATGGTTTTTTTATGAATTTTAAGTCATTTTAATTCTTGGTATAAGTTTTGGAGGTTAGTGATTATGTTGAAAAAGTTGCTCACAAGATGACCTGTCTAGTTCAGATAAGATAGTGTGATATAAGGTCAAGAAATTGGTCTACAAGACCAATATTTTACATTTGACCATATGATATTTATATGTAAGAATAGTATGGAGATATCATAAGATAATTTACATGCATCATAAGTCATTAAAATTTTATACATAGGTGTTGGAGGTCTAAGTCACCATGACTGTGTTTTGAGCATTCAGACAATTCTAAGTGAGTGATGTGATGAGTTGATCTTGAAGTATTAAGCTCTAAGTGAAAGTGTATAATGCATTTGGTAATGAACCTGAGGTAATTTATATTCTATTTAATTTTTTTAAATCATGTTTAAATATATTAAGGGTGTTTAATCTTCACTTTTTTAAGATAAACTTTTGAGGCACAAAAGCCTAATAGGACTTGTCCTAAAAGAAGTTTCATGGTATGAATGAAATACATAGGTACAATAAAGCATGAAGGATGTCATTATATGTACTTTTATAATTTAATAAATGTTTTTTAGTAATTTGAGAAGGCCATATAGGCCCAAGAGAATCAAGCTTTAATGCTAAAAAGATAGATCTAATACAATTAGGTCTCCATGAGATGAGGCATAATTAAGTTATGATAGACCAAAAGGGACTCAATATTTATTTGAATAATTTTTATGATATGTACTAAGACCTATTATATTGCTTACCTAAGAGGTTAAGGGTGTGTGTTTGACTAAGTGGTAGATGAACAAGAGATGAGTATATATGCAAGGCATTTTAGGCCTATTTAGATATGCTAAGAGTAAGTGAATGGATTTATAAATCAATGAGCCTAAGGAGGTTATAAATCATGGTATAAACCATTAGGAGAGATTAGATAATCATACCATGAATATAATATAGGTTTTTAATAGTTTAAGATCAAGGTCATATGACATATTCAATCTTGAAGAGGGCTAGTTGAGCAAAGAAACTTAGAGGCAGTTTTGAGAGAGATCAAGTAGAGTAGAGATGAGGAGTGATCATTATCCATATAGAGGATATAAAATATACACAAAATATTTATTATTGATGTATGATAATATAAAGAGTAGATACAGATCTGAGTAGAAGAATAGAATAAATAAGTGTGATTGATTGAGTTGGTGCTTGGTCAAAGAGGGAGTTGAAGCTTCCTTGTAGGTTGGTGCTTGAAAAATTGGTCTTGGTTGAGTTGGTGCCTACTCAAGATGGACTTGGAACTACATTTTATTTTGGTTATTTAAAAATTATCCTTTGATTTAATTGGTGCTTAGTCATAGGGGGTTGTAGCCTCCTAGCAAGTGGGTGTTTGCTAAAGTCAATTGGGTGCTTGATAAATCTGGGGTTGGTGCTCCATGTTGGGTTATTACTCAATTAAATTTGATAAATTTTCTTATAGGATAGTTTTTCCAAGATTTATTTTAGTGGTTTTTATTCTCCATGAGGGTTTCCACATACGTGATGTGTTATCTTGTTTCATGCTCATGTGATTTGTTCTTAATGCATTGTGAGAGCACTGTGTTGCTTTCATATTTCATAGATGAGTGGATGTAATTGATTATAATCTTTTGAATAATTATTCACCCCCATTTTCAATCATTATGATTCCAAAAATTGGTATTATATCTTGGTCTTTTAAATTAAGCTTAACAACTTTAAGGATATCTTTGAAGCATAAGCATGTCTAGTCAACAAGTACAATGAGGTTTCTCACCCAATAAGGCTCTTGTATTCAATAGGACTAAATATGTAGTTTGGAGCATCAAAATGAAGAATTATTTAATGTCCTTGGGTTATGACATATGACAATATGTTGTTGATGGATTCATTCTACCCTCTACACCATCAACTGATGTAGTAGGCAAGAAGGTAAGTGAGAAAAACTTTAAGGCAATGAATGCCATCCTATGTGATCTATCATAACTAGAATTTATTAAGGTAATGAATTATGATATAGCTAAAGGGATTTGGGAAAATTTTCATGACATCTATGAAAGAGACACTAAATTTAAGTTGGCAAAGTTTTAGACTCACCGAAGGTAGTTTGAAATCTTGAGAATGAAAAAATTACTTCTTATTTATTAAGAGTAGATGAAGTGGTAAATGTCATAAGAACCCTAGGATAGAAGTTGGAAGAATCAAAATTAGTAAAAAAAGGTATTGATATCTCTAACATCTAAGTTTTATTTAAAAGTGTCTTATATGGAGGAGATCAAAGACCTTAACATACTATAGATGGATGAGCTCCATGGCATCTTGACTACCTATGGAATGAGAACAAGTGATGGAAGACCTTCCAAGAAGGAAGATGCATTCAAATCTAAGAAAAAGTCATAAGGTAAGAAGGTAAAGGATGATGTTGATATAAACATTAATGATGACAATATAGAATCCATATTTGTCAAAAAACTAAGGAAAGGTTTAGGTAAGTATAAGGGTAAGTTTCCATTCAAATGCTTTAATTTTGGTAAGATTGGTCATTTTGCATCTAAATATCCTAACAAGTATAAGACTGAGAATTTTTAAGAACATGATGAAAATCATGCTGATGATAATAATATCTATAAACTTGACATGAAAAAAAAGGGTTTTAAGAAGTATGAAGATAAGAAAGGGTCATTCAGGAATAAGAGATGTTTTCATACCAAAGAAGACAATAGCTCATTTGATGTAAGTGACACTAGTACATCTGATAGTGATGATGACAATAATAATCATGATAAAAATGAAACCTTATTCATGTCTATATAAATAATCGATGAGGGTTTCTTAAAATGGAAAGGCCTTATGGATGATGAAGAAGAGGTTAAAGGGAAACTTGAGGCATAATTGGTGAGTGCTCTAGAGGAGTTAAAGTTACAAAGAAAGAATAATAAAAAACTAAGATCATTGGTTAAGAGTTATGAGGATCAAATCAATTTCTTTGAAGATATACTAAGAAACAACACCAATGAACATGAGGATATCATCAAATAGTTGGAAACTCAGATTGAAATTATCACTAAAAGTCTTAAGATCAAGGAGGAAGAATGCATCAAGTTTGGAATAAAAATAGAGTCCTTAAATGCAAAATTAGATCAAGAAACAATCAAGTTGAAGACACATTAGATATTTGAAAAGAGTACTAAAGTTCTTGGTGATATTTTGAGTATTTAAAGGCCTCCACATGATAAAATAGGTCTTGGGTTCAAGGTAGACCAAAAAGAGAACAAGGAGAGTCAGACCTCAAAGACCTATACATAAAATCTCAAATCTGAGACATAAAGTGATCATTAGTAAGTCAAGAATACCAACAAAAAAGTCAACATGAAGAGACCAATCAAGTAGCTTAATGCAATGAGGTATTCCAATTCTTTCAATGGTTATTATTTTTCTTATCATAACTTTGGTCATAGAGCAAGTGATTGTATAATGGTCTCAAGGGATGAGTTATTATGGAACCATGGGAAAATGAGTAATTAGTTAAGAGGTAAGTACAATAATGTTGTTTTTTACAATTGTCACAATATGGGACACATTGCAAGATTATATCCTAATAGATTTAGAAGGCACTCAAGACTTAACAAGGCATATAGAGCTCCTAGAGTGCATAATAAGGGTCAAACATTGGTATGGAAACCAAAGAAAGTCAGGACTAATCATATTGAGCCTAAGAGTCAAAATGGATTATTTTCTAAGATAGAGCAATGATTATAAGTGAAGGAATGTCAAGAATACTTATTATCTACATGTATTGACAAGGTAGTCAAAGAGAAGAAGGATGACAAGGTGGATGAGTAAAATGCTTTAGTCAAGACTAAGTGGATTCTAAAGAGGGACTATCAGTCTCATGATTGAAAGATGATTGAGAAGAGTGGTTTGGAGATCTAGGATTCCCTCGAGTTCATGGATTTTTGAAATCCCTATGGAAATGGGTGACTCTATTAGGATTCATGGAGACACTCTTATATTATTAGAAGCATGAGGCTATAGTCAAAGAAGGTTTCATATTGAGAGGATTCCAGGTTATCTATGTTTCAAGGTATGAGTTTTTTCTTCATAACTTGTATGTATATGACAAGGTTAAAGGAGTTTTGGTTAGTATGAGCATTGATTCTGGAGATTAGTTCATGAGGAGTCATGGTATGGAATGAAAGTCTAAGCATAGAATTATGTCTAGAGACATATGGAATATGGATTGGGCTGTAAGACCAATAAGGTCATAGAGACAAGTTGGATGTTGTTGACACAATTGGAAGCATGATAAAAGATTGTTTAAGTTGATTGGTATATGAGAGGTAAGCAAAAAGTTATTTTGTGTTTCTAACAGTTGATAGTTTGATTTGTGTTGAGAGTTGGTATTAGTATCAAGATTATTAAAGGAAGATGAATATGGTTTGAGAGTCCTGATGACTCAAGTGATGAACATAAGATATGAAGAGAAAGGAGGAGTCCGTAATTCTTTCATTGGTGTTATAAGTGGGGTATCCTAGTGAGTGATCAAGAATTTGATCTATATCAAGGACAAGGTGAGTGCTCTTGTGTATCTAAATTCATTTTAAGAAGCTAGTTAGAATTGATGACATCATGAGGGAGAAATTTTTAGATTTATCTTTGTCATTAATTTTAAAAAGGGGAGAATGAGTAGATGGGAAAAGTACCATTTTTGAAGTGATTTTAGATTGTAGTGTGTTTGCCATCAATATGTTTACCATCAATGATAAAGGGGGAATTTACTGGCATGTTTTTATCATTAATGTCAAAAGGGTGCATAATGTAAATGCATAATTGTCATTAATGTAAAAGGTCTATTTGGTCAAGTTCTTGAGAATAATAGTGGTATAAAGAGAGTGTTATCATTGAAGGTTGTTGGAAAGAGAGAATTTGAATAGTCTAAAAATTGGTCTACATGACCAATATTTTCCATTTGACCATATGATCTTTCTATTTGAGAATGGTATATAGATATTATAGGATCATTTACATGCATTAAAAGTCATGGAAAGTTTCTACATGGGTGTTAGAGTTCTAAGTCACCATGACTATGTTTTGAGCATTTTGACAGTTCTAAGTGAGCGATGTGATGAGTTGATCTTGAAGTCATAATTTCTAAGTGAAAGTGTCTAATTCATTTGGTAATTATTGTCACTTGTATTTTCACCCTTTGAGGAGATGAAAATATCTCCTTATGCAAGTGGCACAATGGAATCACCTCTAGGCTTGTGGGCAACCTAAGGAATGAGGTAAGTCTCTAGATAAGGATGCACCCTTGATGTACCACTTTGGATTGATACTAGTAATAAATTTCTGGGATGAAAAGGGAGAGAGATAACTTAAAACAAACTAATATAAAGGAGGTGATACACCAAATTGACTGATGACATCCAATCATATGCATATTACACTTGAAATCAAAAGACCAACTACACATACACTCTCCATTCTATGTCTACTTGAATCAACCTTAAATTATGGGGTTATGGATGAATGTGAAAATATATGAGTACTAGACAAGAGGCATTGAGTGGCACTAATGAAGATACTAAACCTCAAGTGAGATATGAGTGATCAAACTTGTCAATTCGAGCTTGCTTTCACCATTTTATACAAGTATGAGTGGTTTTGAGTTCCAAAATGACTTTTATTGGTATTATATATAAAAAATAATCTTGGACACCTCTATATCAACCCAAAAACATGTTACAATTCATATTAATGTTCATATAATGCTAGGATTGTGAGTGACTCCATTTAGTCTTGGCATAAGCCTCATTCCATAGGCCTGCCTATATATTCTATGTTTTAGGTCATCATATTTGATTTAATTACATATAAATAGTATAAAAACCTCAATTTTGACCTTTTAAACAAGATATAATAAGGTACAAGATATAATAAGGTATAAACCATGCTTAAGTCCATAGGTGTAAGTGACTCTTTAATTGGGCACTAGGCCTCAATTCCCTGATAGGTCTACCTATAATTTGAGCCTAAGAATGACATTTTTGATAGCTTATATACATATCATGAGTCTATAAAAATATAATTTATCCCTATATACATGATACAATCCATTAATTTTCACTTAGATCTAGTAATGGCATTGGTATCTCATTTGGTTTCTAGGCCTTAAACCTTGCTTTACTACCCTATCTGCAACTTTGTAGGTTTAGGTATTTTATTTTGGTATTATTCCCTCTTGGTTTAATTTAAAATATTTTAATAGGTTTAAATCATCCTCCTACACATATTATAAATATCCCTCATCCCCTAAAGAGTCCCTTCCATCTCCATTTGCCTAAAACCTACCAATTTTGCATAAGAGGAAGTACCCCCTATTTGAGATAAAATAGGGGGTAATTCCCATATTATTTCCAATAAATTGAGTATAAAATGGGATTAATAAATTATTTATGATTCTTATCACGAAATTTTATCACTTGGTCACCTCATATGACCTTCCAAACCCTCAAATTTTAAAACTGGTCTCTTCACAGGCAGAATGTGCATGATTTACAAGAGTGAACTATATATGTGTGTTTAATGTCTCTCTATTGTTTGATTTGAATTATATGAATAATATTAATATAACATCATGAACACGATTAAAATATTTAAATGTCCACCTATACCTCCAATATCCTATGAACTCCTCATACACCTAGATTCACAAGTCTGTCTATGTCAATCATAACCTGACTGTATGTTGTAAACAGGGCCTTATAGGGTATGAGTAGGCTTATTTTACATAACCAAGAGATTAAGGAGACAATCATGGTCCTAATTAATATTATTTAGGCATTTTTTCACCATGTCAATCTTCCCTTAACCTCTTTACAAGCAATTTAATGACAAGACTGGGTCTTTCCTTGCCTACTGACTAAGACAACATGCTTGTAGGTGTATATAGGGATTTTGAGGCTTATGTAGGTTTGATTATCATAATATTTTTATCTAATGAGATCATTATAATACCTATTTATTTGTTCACATGATACTTTACTAGGTTCAACATCCATTTGGCCTTCAATTTACACTTTTGGTCACACTTAAGCCCTCTAAAAGCTAACTGAGACAACCCCTATTGTAGGTTACTTTCACTCATTTAAAACTTAATAATAGTGTGAAAGAACTCTTTGATCCCATTTTAGGTTAGATAACATCCATACTTATCTTGGATTCACTTTTACGCTCTTAACAAACATAAACTATATTTTCTCTCTAAGACTAAGAAACCTCTACTGTAGATGTACATTTTCCCACATAAGCCTTTTCCATGGTGTTATAATACCTCCCTTTAAGCATATTAATCACTCAACACCTATATTTACCCTAGACTTACATTGGATAGCTTCAAGCATCACTAGGAAATCAAACTAGGTCACTATCTACCCAATTGAGACATATGCCCCAACTGAGACATATGCCCTTTAAGGTCTGCTATGGTGTGCATCTTCTATACATGGGACACCTCAAGATAGTCAAGGGATTACAATGGAGACTTTTAATCCTTTCTTATGATTTCAAACCATTTGACCTCATCTCATTTTTTGAAAACATCTTATCCCATCTTAATGTTCAAGGTTTCTCCTTCTAATTAACAAAAGAGTCATTTTTTATTTAGGCGTGAAGACTTCAATGAAGTATCTTAGTGCTTTTTTATGCATATTAGAGCCCTTCAAAAACTTATCTCCTTTTACTCTTTGACCTCCATCTTTGGCATGGGTAATGTTTATTCTATGGAATATAATATAAACCTCAATATATTTCTTAAGACCATAGACCACTATGATTTAGGATGATTTTAAGAAGCCCTTTGGTCTTTGTTTTGCTTTTTTAGGGACTATATCCCTAAATACAGTCCTATTTTGCTTGAGAACAATCTATCCTTTCATTCACCACTCCACCTCTTCAAAAGATCTTTCATGATTTACATAACATTTTTGAAATCCAAAGAAGGTTTCACCATCAATTCATCTTCCCATATGACACTTCAAATTACTATTGAAACTACATGTAGGTGATCATCTCACACATGCAATGAGTACAAGGAAGGATAGTGTACAAAGTGTGTAATTTTGTATACTCTTCTATGCCTTCACCAATAATTTTAATGAAATTTTAATAGTATTAATATATTAAAAACCATATCAATCCTTCACCTTCTCAATATGACATCATTAAAGGCTCCTGTAAGTGCATATGGATTGTATGTAGGTAGTAAATGTAGAATGGAACAACATGGGTAGATGAGTGGTTTTAAGAACCAACCAAACTCAATGCCAAACCTTAAAAATCATAATAACCACCAAATAAAACTTGAAACATGTTCTAACACTTATCCTTTAATGTGAAAATCACTTACACATGTGAATCGATTAGGTGGAGGGTTAGATGATTGGTCTAACATGGTGGAGGCATGAGTTTGTAACTATGAGAATCAAGGAGACTTATATGGATAGTGAAAAAAGGGGGTCAAGGAGACCTTGAAAACATGTATATTAATCTATAAAAACCCTATGAATCTATTGACAAAGCAAAAAACTCTTGAAAATGGTGAAAACTACCCATAACTCAGAAAATTGTATCTTCCTACAAATTGAGATGGTTATCATATCAAAAGCTCATGAAACATGAAACCAAGTATGGGGAGCATTAGATAAGGAATTAAACATGCTATGAAAGTAATATTAGTAGATAGATTATATATAATTTCCAAAACAAGACCAAAACTTGAAGGGTACATAGTTTGATAGGCAAATTTGAATAATCAACTTCAACTAGATGATTCATAAAGAAAAATTAATCATTATCAAACCTATTTATATTAAAATTAAGGTCTTTGAGTTTACAACAACCTCCCAAAATCATTTTGACTAAAACTATTTTTACTGGCTGTACCAAGTACAAACTTATAAGTCACTTTTGTGTGTCTAGAAAGGTGAAAAGGAAGAAAAATGGTTTTGAGAAATAAATGACATATCTAGATTAAAAAAAACATGGTATTGAGCTTGGACAAGATGAATATTCACATTTCAACCTTTTCCAATTGGCACACTTCATAAAGAGGTCATATAAGTTCCTTTTTCTCCTTTTTTGCCAAGAAAATTACCTTTTCTCTGAACAACCTACCATATTTTCAGTAATTTCAGTTAGTTAATAACTTTTTGGAAACATGGGGAATGAAATAATCTTTTGACACTTGCACATTTCCCAATAAACTTGTACAAAGCATTAAATGCACCTTTTTAACCCCTCAAATGACCTAAAAATAATATAAGGACATACAAACTAATTGACCAAAGCTAATATAACATTAGTTTACATAAATTAACCTATAAAACACCTCATAAAAATAATTATACCCCTTTATAGACCTAAAAATCCAAGTTGTTTACTAAGGGTGCCCCAAGTTGACCTAAAAGTCAAATTTGGTCAATAGTAATGACCTTGAGGTCATGTAGATTATGTCTATGTACATTTTTGATCATGTTTCAATAGATTAAGGGTGTTTAAACTTCACTTTTTTAAGATAAAATTTTGAGGCACATAAGCTTAATAGGATAGTTTATCCTAAAAGAGGTTTCATGGTATGAACGAAAGACACATGTCCAATCAAGCATGAAAGAGGTAAATAGAGGTCATTTTCTAAGTGAATAAAGGGTTTTTAGTTGTTGGATAAGGCCATATAGGCCCAATATAATCAAGATTTGATGCTAATAAGATAGATCTAATACAATTAGGTCTCCATGAGACCTAAAAGTGAAATACTGCCTAATTAAGTTATGATAGACCAAAAAGGACTCAATGCTCATTTTAATCATGTTTATGTTGTGTCCTAAGACATATTATATGGATGAAATAAGAGGTTAAGGGTGTGTGTCCAATCAAGTGGTATATGAACAAGAGATGAGTATATATACAAGGCATTTTAAGCCTATTTGGATATGCTAAGAGTAAGTGAATTGATTGATAAATCAATGAGCCTAAGCAGGTTGGGAAACATGTTGTAAACACTTATGAGATAGTAGAGAAGCATATCATGAAGATCATATAGGTGTTATACAGTTGAATATCAAGGTCATATAACTTATTCAGTCTTAAAGAGGGGTAGTTGAGCGAAGAAGCCTAGAGGTAGTTTTGTGAGAGATCAAGTGGAGTAGAGTTGGAGTGATCATTATCCATTGAGAGGCTATCATAGCTACATTAGAGATGTGTTCCTGATGTATGATAGTGGAGAGAGTAGATATATATCTGAGTGTAAAAATAGAAGAAAGAAGTGTGATTGATTGAGTTGGTGTTTGGTCAAAGAGGGAGCTTAAGCTTCCTTACAGGTTGATGCTTACAGAATTGGTCTCTATTGAGTTAGTGCCTAGTCAAGAGGGAGTTGGAACTAAATTTTAGGTTGGTGATTTCATAAGTTTCCTTTTACTAAGTTGGAGCTTATTCATAGGGAGTTATATCATCCTAGTAAGTGGGTGCTTGCTAAAGTCAAGTGGGTGCTTGATAAATGTAGGGTTGGTGATCCATGTTGGGTTGGTGCTCAACTAAATTTGGTACACTATCTTATAGGATAGTTTGTCCAAGATTTGTTTCAATGGGTTTTCTTACCCATGAGGATTTCCCACATATGTGATGTGCTATCCTGTTTCATGCTCATGTGATTAGTTCTTAATGCATTTCTAGATCACTATGTTACTTTCATATTTCATAGATGAGTGGATGTAATTGATTGAAAGTTTATGAAGAATAATTCATCCCCCTCTCAGTCATTATGCTTCCAAAAATACTTAGATGGTATGATATTATTCAAATATTAATTTCTTACCCCTAAATATGTTAAAATGGATTCATCATCCTAACATACCATTACATGGACTGAGGGGGAATCTTCATCTATTATGTCAGGAAAAACTAGGGGAAGGGATATGGTTTTTCATTGCTTTGATAAGTTAACAGTTCCAAATGAATAGTGATAATAAAAAAAAAGTTAGGTGGCATGGAAATTGTCTCATCAATTTCCATAGGGAAACCAAGGGGGGATGAGGGATTTTTATCATCCACATCTATAGGGATGTGGGACATCAAAGCATCATTTACTTCAAGAGTCTTCTTGAAACTGAGGCCATGTTTCTTGTGTAGTTTTCTAAAGTCATTTATCATGACCTCATGAGGTCCTTATTCATAATATCCTAGTCCAAATCCTTTCCAAGCACATCATTTCAAATATGTTTGCACAAAGTGTGGTTTGTCAATGAAGAGAAGTTAGATGTGAATGGTCTGGTATGCATTTGACTTTCCCTATATAAAGGGGATTGGTAAATTCCTCCATAGGTTAAGTGTGTTTGGAGGTGAGGAGGTATGAAGGGGATAATTTCTCCTATATTAGGTTGGTAAGTACACTATTGGTTAGGACATCCATATTCCTGAGGGGTTGATAAGGTGCTAAGAGTTAACAACTGATATTCCCATACATAGAGTTGTTGGAATGCTGAGTTAAAAGTGTTTAGATCAGGGATATGGGATGAAGGTATAGTAGAGCTAGAAGATGTTTCTCATTAATGTAATAGAATCAAGTTATTTAGGGGGACCAAGACATCATTAGGTTAATAAGTCAAGTTGAAAGTCTTGAATGAATGTGGGTCTACTGAGATAACATGGATCTTACCTTCATGCTCAAATTTAATACATCAGTGCGAAGTAGAGGGAAAGTAATGCATAACACATATCCAAGGATGTCCTAGTAGTATGTTATATTAAAATACCCCCTCTACTACATAAAATAACTCTAGGAGGGTTTGTATACCTACTTGGATGGGGAGGATGACTATACCTAACATAGGAGCTACAATATCGTTAAATGTGAGTAAGATGCCTGGATAGTGAGCTAAAATAGTTTCAGCTGACTGATGTTGCCTAAAATTTTGTGAGGAGATAATATTTATACTAGCTCCATTGTCAATCATAACTCTTTTGATCCATGTTTAGTTAATTTAGGTAGTGATAAATAATGGTGGATCCTGATCATCAGGTTATAATGGGAATATTTCAAAATCATGAAATGTGATAGATGACAACTTTTTCAAGGATCAAATGAAATATGATAGAGGTTGAGGTTCATATGATTATATTTGGGTGGCCATCAAGGCCTCTATCATAGCTTCATGATGTTATAGATAATTTTGGATAAGTTCATATAAAGACATCTTAATAGAAACCTAGTGGAGTTGTTTTAGAATGGATATCTATATCAACTATGAGGAATTATTATTCTATGCTTTCCCAAGAATAGAAACCTTAGGTTTTGGGATAGGTATTGTAAGAGTGTCTATGAAAAAATAAGGAGATTTTACAATAATATCCTTGGCTTTGTTAGGATTTTAGGTTTTATGACCCTGGGTTTGGGATCAAGTGGCTATGTGTATTGCATCTATTTGAAAAAATGGTGGATTTTCTATGTTTGTAAAATCATTTCAATCTAGAGGTTTCAAGAAGGGTTGATATTGAGTTTCATCAGAGGTTCTATCTTCCCTTAAATCTCATATTGACCCTCTCAGTAATGTACTAGTTCCCAGGGTGATCATGACTCTAGTAAGTTGACTACGAGGATAATCATGTCTAAATTATTCAAGTAAAATATCATCCTCTATTAAATTTTAGACTGAATCTCTTAGGATGTTACAAATTTTGGTATCATGTCCTACTATTTGATGGTAAGTGCATTTATTCCTTTCCTAATACCATGCTATTTTTTGAATATAGGGGTTAATAAGTTTTATAGGTGGTAGTGTGATAAGGGCAGTTTGAAGGAGTTGATCAAGAATCTTGAAATAAGACCCCAATAATGAATCTTGGTTAATTTTTCTGACCCTTCGAGACATTGGCATGGAGGTTGCATTCACTTTCATGTCTTGATTCCTTGCATTGATTATTTGAATATTTGCTAACAAAGGTACTTTATGTTTGGAATAAGACCTTATATCAAGATTTTGAGGGTAATAAAGATTTAAGGGATTATGTATTAGCATTATTATTATGGGAAGATCCCTTTGTACTGGTGTATGTTTTTAAAAGAGGATTCTATAATGGTAGATTTTTGTCTCATAAAATAACGGGGTCCCAATATGGATGCTCTAGTTTGAATTAGTGGCAGAACCATTTTCCCTTTTCAAATCTGGTCAGAAGTAGCAGGGATATCCTCTTTAGGGAGCTCAATTATTATTGGTGGATATTGTAAGGATTTACCTCATGATGTGGCAAGGTTTTTATTTCCACTTCTTAAAAATTTTACCCTAATTTCTCTTTTTACAAGATTTGGCTCAAATTGAGCTATAAGGGAAACTAGTTTTGGAGTTGGTTGATGTAATGTAGCTGACATCTTAGGAGGGAGTAAGCTAGAAGGAATGGGTATGATATGTAAAGGTGTTGCAGTAATTAAAGGAGTGGCATGTGTATCTTTTGAGATATCCAAACAAGTATCCTTGATAGTTTTTTCATCCTTTATTTTTGGTTGATTGCCTTGAACAGGTTTAGGTAATGTTTCCTCAAGAGGATCCTAAATAATGAGATCTAGAAAACCTAGGTGAATATTAGGAACAAACATAACCAATTAAAATGGTTGGGAAACATATCATGTAAGGAGATCTAGGATTCCAATTATTTTTGAAGGTGATTCAAAAGCACTACCAACTTCTTTAGGCAGAAGTTGATCATGGATTGTACTTATCACATGGGTCTTATGATCCAAGGTGCATCCTAAGTTTGATTGTATAGAATCAAATATAGAAGGATGGTTGGGGAATTGATACCTAAATATATCTATGGATTTATTAAGAGGAGCATTAGGATTATTTAACTATAATAACCCTTGGTCAATAAGGTCTTGAACTAGACCTTTAAAGTACCAACACCTATTGACATCGTGATTAGGTACACGATGATATTTATAGAAGTCATTTTATTTGTACCAACTAGGCTTGGGGCAAAAATAATCAAGGGATCTAACTATAAGAAGTTTTATAATATAATATTTTAAAATATTGTTTAAAATAGAAGTATACAACTCCCTTAAGGGTGTGTACTAATAAGGAGGAAACCATGCTAAAGGTTTTTGTGTTAGCAGAGGTTCCTGGATCACCAGAACTTGCTAATTATGGGGATAAGCAACTAAAATATTAACAAATAACATATTAAAGGACCTTTTTTAGACCTATTCAAGGTTTACATAGAGAAATCATAGGGTTTTATCATGATTTAAGGCTATATCATAGATATTCCTTGTTACAAAAACATAGATACACAAAAATGAAACCTAGAATTGATAAATACAAAACATGGAATATTTCATAGTGTGATTAAGTATTATCAAAATTTATGTAATTTATATAAAAAACATGGGCACATTCAAGAAAATAATTGAATTCTTATATTGATCAAAATAATTCATTACATAATATCATAGAGATTAACTTGTAGAATCTTATAATAAAAACTCAATGAACAAGTAATACATTAATCTCATCGTAGAGAAATTATCATAATAATAATTATGCTAACAATCAACCCCTTTCCATACAGATGCATCAGTGATATAGATCAAAGACATTATAGTTGTAATTTCCTATCTATTTTGGGTATCTAGCTATGTTAGGTCACTTGTAACTTCCTCTATTTATTATTAAATCATAATAGGCCAACTAAATTCCAATCTGACTTATTATTTAACAAGATTGAAAAACTAGAAATGGAAGTTGTTATTATGAATTAGACACACTAAATAGTAATATATTTTAAACATATGACATATATATTCAAATATTTTCATGCTAACACTTTCCTAGACTTAAACTATTATCTTATCTTGAGATAACATCACAACAATGCAAAATAGTGCCAAAAGATAAGAGGACTCAAATGAGTCACATATCACCCAGGGCACTATTTACCATTTTTTACCCTATGCATACTACATAACTACCCTTATGGGTTTTAAAATAAGTAGTGCCCTGTGACTCACTATTTAGACATTCAGAAACAAAAAATTAGTAGTAAAATGTCAAAATTATGATACCTACACACTTTCAGGAAGTGGGAGGAGTCAGGTCCAATTGGCTAGGCATCGAAGAAAGAGGTGGTGTGGGAACCCTGTATTATTGTATTTGGGCCTATAATTTGGCTAGTGGAATGAACTAAGGGGTATTGAGTATATGTGTAATCACATAATCAAAAGCTAACAAGTCAACTTTACAGGTGTGCCAATCTAACAAAATCTCCTGATGATACAAAATAATGCTCATAGGTAGCCTTGGGAAAGAAGTAAATCTTGGAGGTATTCATTTGTAATTATGGGAAAAGTAGTGTGGGAAACAAGAGTCCACTAATTAATATCTTGATGGATGTTTACAAACTTTTCAACATACCTCTATGCTTGAATACCAGTGAAAGTATTGTAATGGGTGTGCATTTGCCACTGCTATAAATTCACCATCATGATGTCTTAGTAGAGGCATGAAGTGTGATATCTAGGTCATCTATAGAAATGATTAGGTTGAGGATGGTTGCTTTAGCCCTGATAGCTCATATGAATGCTAACTACATGTTACCCCAAATGTTATCAATATCTTAATTCCAATCTAGTAAGCATTGGGATACTTTTGTGGCCTACAAAGATGCAACATGGATAGACTTTTGATATTCATGTAGTAACTTCAAAAGGAGTTCAATATAAAATTTGGTTCCTAGACCTTGCATACATAGACTCTATATCTACTAAATGTGTTGCCAATCTTGGATCAATTATGTAAGGAACAATTAGAGTTTACATGTAGAAGATAGACTCTCCACATCTGGGACTAGTTGTACCAAGCTAGGTCTAACATCTTTAATGAGTTAACAAGCTTGGTGTAGGTTGGTTCATAACCCTACATTCTCTGATGTCAATAGGAAACACTATTCTCTAGTGACATGGCTTTCTATGTGATGCTCTCTTGAAAGGTAGCTACAATTTCTAATTATGTGGATAATGGTAATTAAGAAACATCTAATGATGATTTTGTTGTGGGTGTGTGAAGAGCCAAAGCAAAGATGGATTCCATTGGAAGTGCCTGACGCAAGGGTGAAATTAGAAAGGAAAATGTTGTGTACTGGGAGGAGCTTGGTAGAAAGTCCCACAACCAAATTTTTTGAGTGGGGGTTGTTACCATCAATCTATGATTAGGTAAGGCCTATTCAATCTTTGGGGTTTAGTAGTGCGTGGCATATCTAGTTTTTTTGTTGTAATATTTGATGGGTTCTAATGCATTTCTACTTCTACTATTAGTTATAGTTTCATCTCTCGTTATGATTGCTCAGTAACCTCCTTGGCCTTCTTCACTTCCTCATCCTATTATTTATTCATAGTATCCTCAACATTTCTTCGGTGTTGAGCATTAGCCTTTGCCTTAATCTTTTTATCCTCTATTGTTGCCTTCAATTCAAATTTATATTGATGTTCCTTTTTTTAATCAATCCTATCTTAGGTAGCCATCATAACATTATATTTTCATATCCTTTATTCTTATAGTTCCTCCAACCCACATTATTCATCATGGGCTTTAGCTACTTCCTCTTGGGATTCAAATTTTAAAAATTGAGGTTGTGCCTATTACTCCTGGATTACATGTTATGATTTTGATTATTTTTTCTTCACCTCTTCTTTGGCTTTGCACTTTTATTCCTAGTTCACTTTGTGTTCTATAGCTCATTGTACTTCTTCATGGGCTATCTGTTATTCCTCAATAGTGGGTTGGGCAACCATAACTTCCTTGGGATTAGGAGTAGGATTAGGATCCTCATAATGGTATGGGGAGTAGTTATGTGTCTATGATTAAACCTTTGATTTAGGAACCTATTATTTATTAATGAGATGCCTCTTTGGTTTTGGAGAAGATGTTACTAGCTAGCATTATGATACAAACTATAGCCGAATTAGGTTAAGATAACACATAAGAATTTGTATTCCAAGAAACATCTCACTTATGTCATGAGGTTGTCATGGAGGTTATATTGTGTACTTCCTACAAGTGAGAGTTTCCATAGGTCTATCAACCAGAGGATCAAAATTTTTGGGGTGTACAGGAGATAGAGGTAGTGGGCCTACATCTAGGGCATCTCAAATCTTACATAGATTTTATTCTTCTAAAATAATGTCCATGATGATGAATAAAGTGGGAAATTCCACCCATAGGTGTGACAAAACCTTATTATACACCTACATGATGTGCATGGATTTCCAAAATAAGTACTCCTCTTGTTCTTCTTTATACAATTCTCCAGCCATATCATCAAGCATGATCTGATACACTTGCTACTCATCCATGCCCAATTTTGGAAGATCATAATTAGCTATAATTCATGGAACACTCATATTATCTAACCATTTATCTTGGCTATGAGTTTTACATCAAGGAGGAGATGGGGATCGTTGGCTTCTAGGTAATTTTTGCTTATTGGTATCTTTAGATTATGTGATAGAGGTAGAGGGAAGTGTAGTAAAAAATCCTATAGATATAGGCTATAGAGGAATAGATAGAGATGTGTCACTCATGTGGCAGCCATAACCTTCTTCTTGGTGATCTCTTGTTGTGCAAACTACATGTCAATGAAAAGTAGTGCACCTGGGAGTTTGGGCAGTTCATGTATGTGAATGGAAATGCCCCTAGGCAGTTTTGTGATAATGACATGTTACCCCAATTACTACATCATGTCAAGAGAAACACATGGGTTTATTATAATGAGATTTATCAATTCTTCCCACCATAATTTGAATTTCAATTGATGGGTGACATACCCACATTCCCTTGTTGGAAAATTGTGCAGTGGGCTAATAATCTACATTTGGGTGTACCTCATCTTTAGGAGACTTCCATTATGTAAAGAACAAAAGTAAGACAAATAAATGGTACTAAAAAGTGAGGTTTATAGCCTAAATAAAATTTTCAATGTTTGTGGTTAGTTCAGACACTAAAAACTCTAGCTAATCAAACTCTTCATGAAGGTGGACCATGCAGTGGGCAATGTAAATTATCCCATTAGTTGCTTGTTTTACATTTTGGTGGTCTACCATTACTATTTGGTGATGCATTCAGCTAATATTCACATTTTTTCATCTACAATTTATGAAATCTCAATCCCTTTAGAGCTCTTTACATAAGCATCACACACTTATTACAAAATTGGTGACACCTTAGACTTGTCTGCTTCCACACATTTCCCTCTTGCTGGTAGGTTGGTAACATGTGCCATTACAACCATGTTGATGTACAATTTAACCTCCCTAAAAATATAAATCTTCCTATCATTTTAATGGATGATTAAATCTGCATGGTTTCACCCAAATGATCAAATGTGGGAAACCAAATCAATCACTCCACATCAATGTTATGAAAAGGATTTAGTTATGCCAATGCCATGGGTTATACACCTTGGAATGCTTGAGGGCCAAATAGTCATTTTTAAACCACTCAAATAAAGTTGAGCTCTTTAGGGTCTAAAACCCAAGTTTTATGTAGTGCCAATCTGATGCCCATATCTTCTTTTTATGAATCATTCAATAACATGATCAATTGAGATACATGAATGGCTACCATTATGTATGTTATTATGGTGGATTACTTGTAAAATTAGATTTGGATCTTAGCTCTCTATCTGATGCACAAGTTATCATAGAAATATTGAGCTCACTTAAAAACTTAGCAAAATTATGATGGCAATGAGTAAGTCATCTTGATTTTATAACTTTTGGTGCAGCAGCTATAGATCACATCACTTTAAATATGCTTTGGTGCCATTAAAACTTTGCTCATGTACTTTAAATATGCACAATCTTGTCAAGAAAAATTGTCATTAATTTTCTTAGCTAACATCTATTTTAGTAGTCGATAATGATCCTAATATGATGTGGCCTCTGACCATTTTGATACCATTTGCTGATATTCCTTGATTAGATATTAAGCCATAATCTCCTGGATAAGACCTTAACTATTAATCACCTACCTTTCCATTAAGGGTTAGAGGCAACATTTATTAATATTTATCATACTCTTATCTGATTGCACCTATCATTCATTGGACTTAATTGTTGCTTCTTGCCATTTCTTTATTGATCTATGAATTCCATCTTGCCATTGAGCTTGAAAAACTACTATGTGAATCTTTATTTGTGATATTTATTGACACACCTCTAATATACTCAAAAAATCAAATCAATCAAAACACACAATATTCAAAATGGGAATCCTAAGTTAGCTTGGTGTGATTTGGTACCTATTATTGTTGCAATCTAATTTTTACTACCTGTAGACTTTAAGTCTACAACCATTAACTCAACCCCACAAGATGTTACCTTGTAAATCATGCTTAACTACTATACCTAGATACAATATCTCATGGATGATATAAGAACCCTTCCATTTGATGTTTAGTTTTCTTAGAAGATTCTTGAATTTGTTGTCATATAAAAGAATTGGTTGGTTTCACTTGAATTATTTCATTCATAAATTTCTATCATACCAAGCCTTTTGTTTGTGATTTTGAATTTATTATGTCCATATGGTTATATTTATTTATTTGTACATGTAATTGAGGTCCATCAACTTGTGTGTGAGGGATTATTCATCTCTCATATGTATAATCTTATCAATTCATAGACTGGGCACAACATATTCAATGGGCATCACAATTTCTAGCTCATACACCAATTGGAATGGTGTGAGGCCCATCACATGTTTGTAATGTGTACGATAAGCCCGTAGAAATTCAATAAGTCTATCATCCCAATTTTCTTTTTGGACATTACAGATTTTTGTCAACATCTTGTAGATTATCTTGTTTATAACTTCTGCCTGACCATTTGCTTGCAGATGATATGATGTACCCTTGTGATGCAAAATAAGAAATTCATCTATCAAAGTTTTAACTATTTTGTTCAGAAAATGAGTGCCTCAATAACTTACCACTTTTATTGGGCAACCAAAATGAGTAATGATGTTCTCATACAAAAATTTCATAGTACCTTTAGCTCCACAACTTGGTGTCATAGTAGCTTTAACCCATTTTGTAAAGTAGTTTGTTGTAGTGATAATATACCTGGCTTTGATGTGTTTACTTGGTGGGTTGATGGGGCCTATAAAATCAATGCCCCATTTTTCAAATGGCTACTACACAAGCATTAGTTTTAAGGGCATTTCATTCTTCTAATTTGGTTTGCCCATTCTTTGATGGATGTCATACTATTGTACGACCCACTGTGCATATTGAAACTAATAAGGATACCATAATCCACTCTATAACACCTTTCTCATAGTGGCATCCCCTATGAAGTGGCCTCTTACAACTCCTTAATGTGCCTCCTAAAGGATTTATGGTCTTTCATGTTCTAAAACAATTCTATGCAAGACCACATCTTTCCCTAAATAATAGAGATCCATCAATTATACTAGATGGGAGTGATTTTGTGATCAATTTTTTCTTCTCCCTCTTTGTATAATATTCAAGAAAGGTACCCTATTCCAAAAATTATGTGATATCTTGTAACTATTCTAGTATTTTAGTAAACCAAAATAGATGGCTATCAGGGGACTCATCTGAGATTTCTTTGGTTTTTTCACCATTGGTCAACCTACTCAGATGACCTAGGCCTACATTTTTATGCCCTAGATTTAGATTTATGCAAAAATAGAGGTTATAAAATAACATTAACCATCTAGAAATGCATCCTTTTAGTAGGGGATTATTAACTAGGTATTACAGAGCCTAGTGATTTGTAAAGAGATTGAAGGGTGTCACCAAGAGGTAATGTTGAAACTTATATAGTGTGAACATGATGGCTAATACTTCCCACTTAGTTGTTATGTAGTTATTTTCATCAGTAGATAAATTTTTGCTTATGAAATGGATTGGATGGTCCAATCCTCCCTCTCTCTATTGTGAGAGAGATGCTCCTAGTGTGATTATTGAAGCATCTACATAGACATGAAATGGTTTACTCCAATCAATAAATATTAAAATTAACACAGTGACCACTATGTGTTTTTTGGCATTTGAGATTCCACAAAAATTGTACTCCCTTCTACAAAAACTTCTCTAATGGTTTTGAGATCACAAAATATCCTTTGATAAATTTGTGATAGTACTTCGTATGCCCTAAAAAGGCTCACATTTTAGATGAATTAGTTGGTGGTGGCATACCAACTATCACTACAATCTTTACCTGATCAACTAATATGCCTCTACTAAAAACTACATGACCAAGTAAAACACTAAATGGTGTGAAAAAAAACATTTTTTTAAAATTAGAGCTATTCTTAGATCTCTATACCTTTCTAACATCAATCTCAACTTAGACAAGTGCTTTTTAAATAATGAGAACACTACCCAATCATCTAAATAGACCTCCAAAAAGTCATGAATAAAATCCCTAAATGTAATAACAATAACTCTGAAGAACATCGTTGGTGCATTTTTCAAGCCAAATGGCATTACCTTATAGGTGAATGATCCCTAATCTATTGTGAAGGTAGTCTTTATCTGGTCCTCCTCTATGATAGGTATCTAGTGGTAGCCACTAAACCCATTCATGAATGAATATACGTCATGACCTATAAAAAACTCTAGTGCCTCATCAGTAAATTGAATTAGGAAGGGATAATTGATAGAAGCATCATTTAAGATGTGATGATCACTATAAATCTTGATCTCCCTTATCTTCTTTGGCTGTACCACCATAGGGCTTACTAATTAGCCTTTTCCATAGTAAAAATTATTCCTACTATGAGCATCCAATCCAATTCTTCCTTGACCTTTATTTTCCTGTTGGGGTTTAGCCTATAGGGCTAATGTTTTATTAGCCTTACACATTATTTAAGTTTAATGTGCATTTATCCATAAGAGGGATTGACACCTTTGACATTTATGAATGTGGTGGGGAAGATGTCCTAATAATCTCTTAGAAGCTATAACACTTCTGAGATGTCAACCTGTGTCTAGTAATCACCTATATGAGCTAACTTAGGTACCTCCTCTGTATCAATTTTAAAAATATGTTTTTTGAGAGGATATTGATAAATATGATTCTCTCCTTTAAGGATGGTGTCACAGAGTTTTATTTTAGCCTCTCATCTTGGAAAATGAATTTGTCACAACTTATCTTTTTCTATTTATTCTATGACTTCTTTTGTTATTAGTTCTAGATTCCTTTCTAGTATTAATAGATCTTGAAGATCTATATCATCTTTGCTTTCTTGGTTAGATTTCTCCTCTGAGTTATCTTGGATCTAGTGACATGGTTGAACTACTCCCTATTCCTTCTCTTGAAGTAGCATATAAAAATTTGATGTCTCTTCTAAGTCACAGATCAGATTCTATTTTAGAGGAGAATCTATCAGAGTTAGAAAATCCTCAACTCATCTTTGGCATACGAAAGTCTCCATTATCTTTAGATCTTGATGGAACATGAGATGATTGCTCTTAAATACAAAGGTCTGTAAAAAATTGCTTTGTATTTGTGCCCAATGCTTTGTTTACTTTCTGCATGCTTGGTGAATGTACCATACATTAGGAATAACCCCAAGAGTATAAATAAAACTATGAGGCTAGTATTTTTTAGTAATTAATTCTCCCATCCAAACCTAAATACACTTGTAGATATGAAACTTATGAGGTTCTCTTTCTTGAAAAATTGGCCACTCCTATCACACATCTTCTAGTAGTTGAAACCTTGTGATCAATAATTCACAGGCTTGGTCCCATGTCATATGGCCTTTTCTGTGCATGAACCACCAATTTGAAATAACCCATTTGAACACATAATTAAGAGCATGTAGCTAAAATTAGGGATGTTTAGCTAAAATCATATAAATAATTCACCTACATCTTTAGTTGTAAAGTACTGAAGTATCCATTTTCTTTTGTGTATACCATACATAGAGGTCACAGTTCATGGTTAGACTTAGTCCAATATAAGAGATATGTATTTGAAATCTATTTACTAAAGATATGTTATCTCAAGGTAGCATACCATTAGGTGATGGATCTATGTAATCCTTGTTAGTGTAGTTTGCATTATAGGTGAAATCAACCTCAAACTATGTTGGTGACCTTGTAGATATTGAGTGTACTTCCTACATATTCAAAAGATGTTTTTTCATAGTACTTTATAGAGGTGTAACAGGTAACTTTACATATTCTAAGACCTAAGTTTGTAGACTAGGTTAGTTATAAATAAAATTGTAGTTCATAGTTTACAAATCCCATTTCCTATCGTCTGTTATGACCTTCACCCAACTAGTTCCTACGATTGCATACAAATAATCTGGCTCCTTGGGGATGATACATGGTTTTATATCTACTTTATTCAAGGGAATAATGATGATCTTTTCATCCTAGTGTGATTCAAGCTAATTCATGACTATATTTATAATCATCCACCCATCATAGACCCACTTCTTCTCAATGAGAGTAGGATAGTGAGTCTTGGTAGTCTTCATATTGATGACTTCAAAGTCACCTCATAAGTTAAGCTATGCAAATTTAATCCCCACATATTCTAACTATACTATGGGTTCTACCTTCCCATAATCTATGAGGCTAAGTGTCATAGGACTATAACTCAATGTAGGTCATCTAATGGTCTCCCAAGTAGAACTAGGAATTATGTTGACTGTGCTACCAAAATTAAATATGGTATTTAGTATTTTGTATCCATCTACTTTGATGTACATTATTACATTAATATCCCATGGTTTTTTGGTCTTCACATACCAGACCATCTTGTAAGTCAATTATTGGCCTTTCTGTGTATATTCTAATAGATTGTGCAAATCCTCAGTGTGCAAGGTGTTAAAGAGTTTCAACAAGTCGATTAGTTTAGTGACAACTCCTTCCTATCATAGGATTTTCATAATATAACCATATATCTAAGCATCTATGGCTGCATCATTTCTTTTAGTGTTCCCTTACTATTAGAGATTCTTGAGAATCTACATAGTTTCTCATATTGTGCTTTTTCAACACTAGGCTCTAGATGTAGACATGGATTACAAAGATGGTTAGATCAAGTATTAGTCAAGAAAACATCAATAAAAAATTATAAAATAATAATAAGCTAAGCCAAATCTTTCCATGGAGTTTGGCCAATGATAATAAAGAGCTATTGAAAGAAATCATACACAATGCCTTCCCAAGAGTATCCCATCACCCAAATGTGGCTCAAAACATGATTTTAGCCTTGATTTGGTGTTCAATTATTCATCAATAATGCAAGGAAAATATCCTCCATCATCTCTTATGCACCAATGAAACTAGGTTCATGATATGAAATCAAATCTATGCCTATCAATGAAGCTATCCTATTACAAATTAAGCCTAATAAACACCACACACAAATGTCTTGTGGAGATAATTCTGAATAATAATTTTACATAAATGAAACTTAAAAATGGTGGTCTTGGCCCATTTATTTATATATTTTTAAATTTTATTAGGATCAACCATGACCATCCATATTAATATCAAGACGTGTGGCAATGAATTAATCCGATTTTGTATAATTAATCCATAAATACCCTCATAAATATTTGGAAGGAAAGGGCATTAAATAGGAATGAGAGGCCTTAAACTTTGTATTTCTTTTATTTATGGCTTATGGATGCCACCCCATAAATGATGTCATTTTATGATGTAGATATGAAGAATTAATTTCTAATTAAAATTTATTTAATAGCTTCCATGGATTTTCTACTTAAGAACTTGATTTGGATTAATTTGCTTAAGTGAGATTAATCAAATTTTATGAGATTCTTTGGAAATTGGTTGCATTCTATTAATCAAATTGGTCATAATGTCATATTATTTGGTCATAATTTTATTAGAGATGAATTAGAAGGTGATTTTATTTGTGTATGGACCAATATCCCATTTAGGACATTATTGACACAAAATAACACATGCACGTGTCGTGTGCTTCTAAATTAGAAGAAAAGAGTGATCTAGAGCACCAAAATGCATTTTTATCATTTTGATTTGAAATGATTTAAGAAAAGTTAATAATCACATAAAATGCATTATGCCATTTAGAGATACATTAGCCTAAATTAGAACTTGTATACGACAAGCTAAAACCATTTAGTGCATTTAAGTGATTTTGGCCCAAATTATGCATTTTCATCAATTTTGTGTAAGATTGACAATTTCAACACAATGGTTCTAAGAATCAGATGTCTTTATTTTTCCCTTGTTTGAAAAATCATTATGAGACATTCAAGTGAAGCAACGTCTTTTCAAAGAAAAGAGTTATCAATAAAAATTTAGAAGGAAATGATCCATGAAGCCCCCTCGAGAGGACATACTAGGATGAAAAAGAAGGATGGACTCTCATAGAGAGAGAGAAAGTGAGATTAAACCATGGGATAGATTAAATCCATATTGAGCTAATAATTTCATACATTGAGTTCTTTAATGATCAAAATATAATTAGAATATAATATGCCCCAAAGGCTGGGGGGGATTAGAAAAATACAATCCAAAAATATAAATGACACACTTTGAGCACACCTAAATCTAGGGTGTAAACTACATGCTTAGGAAATGATCAATACCGAGACAAGTTACACACTAAAACATTACTAGAATGAGGGTAAAAGTTTATATAGCTTAAAACTAGAAGAAATAGGATAACATTGCTCTAAAGAGACGAACTAATAATGTGCCCTTGTAGAGCAGATTTGATCAGTTGATAAAGAAAATTTTCCCTAGTAGGACTAATTTTGATCACTGATAAATAATTGTGCTCTAATAAGGCTAATTTAGATTTGTGATTGGTTCAAATGTTGTGCCCTAATAAGGTGAATTGTCAATCATAACTCAATTATATAACCTAATGCATAAATTAAAGATGAGTAGGCACAAACATAGATGTGATGGTCTAATGACTAAAGAAGCCAAAAATAACTAGGCATAAAAAGATGGACAAAGTGATGAAAGAGATGAAAAGAAGAATAAAGATGGCTGAGTTGACCCAAGATACATCATGTATCCAAGTGCTGCCTACATAGTCCAAATGGATTGCAAGCTAATTTAGTTCACCCAGAAGTAGGAGAAAATGGAATGAAGAATGAAGAAAATAGAAGAAAAATAGACCATTATTCGATTATACTCATGATGTATTCCAAGAGATGAACGTCTTGCATAGATTCAAATACATAATACATTGATACCTATTTTCATTAGTATACTTGAGAGCTGATCTTTGGAGTTGCCTTAATTTTGAGCCTTAGATCCAAAGCACATAGTGCTTACTATAACAAAATGAAATTATGCATCATAAGTATGAATAACCTATAATGACATTGGATATCAATTATAATGATCTAGTTTGAATGTGAATATTTATAAATAAGGATAATGATAATAACTACCAATACTAGAGTTACAACTATTTACATTTAAACAAAAAATAAAGATAAAAAATGAAAACATAAATGAACCCAACTTAAAATCAAGATATGAATAATTATGATTTAAGTAGGAACAAGAATGTATAAAAACAAATCAAGAATAAATTAATAAATAACATGAAAACAAGATATGAATAATCAAGATCCATGTATACGATCAATATATACTTTGAAAAATAAGAGAAACAATAATACCAAATGGCAAAACAAAAGACCAAGAAGGAATAAAAATAAAAAACAAAGGAAAGAAACAAAAGTAAAATAAAAGAAGAGATAAGAAAACACAATAAAACAACAATAAAAAAAACAAATAAACACACACAAACAAGAGTTAGTCATAATGTTAGTATGGTTTGTAAAATTTTTGTTCAAGCACATGTAGTAGAGGCTTTACTTTTTATAACAACGTAATGAGAACAAATACATAAAGTTGTCCCCAAGTGATAGGGAATAAAAATAGAAGATAATGTAGGAAAAATAAGGGGGTGATCAAGCTGACTCCAGATGTACAAGACAAGTAGACATTGCCTATATAGTTCCATGGATGTGAGATCCAACATGAACTTCAAGGAAAATTTAGTTCTCCAAAGAAATGGGATAGAAGAAAAGTGATGATAAGAAAACATGATCAATGTTCTAGAATAAATAAGGAAAATAGACTCATAAAATGGAAAGAGCATTCAAATGAGAATGGTCTTGCAAAAAAACAAGCACATGAGATGATTACTTGGAAAACAACAAGAGCGCGAGAGAATATAATAGTACAAGACAATGTGTTTGTTTATTTTATCGATCTTTTTATAATGTTTTTTGTGTTTTTGGGATAAGCTATTTAAAAAATGTCCAGTGGGAACTACTTAGTTGAGGAGATTCACATCCATAGGTAAGAGTTTAAATAATAGCTAAGTCGACTGCAATAACCCATGCTTATAAATCAATGAGAGTGATATCCTGTTAAGGAAATAATACCTACTAAAAAATAGTAAAATAATAATACAACATTATGTAGTATGAGATAACTTTGAAGTATCATCTAGTAGGTAAAGATCTTGAGATGAAGATATACCCATGTGTACTTGTATGTAAAATAAGCTGTAAAAGATTGTGCATGCTAAACTGCTTTGTAGAACTAGCATCGAATGTGTTCAAATTGCCTATGGGTCATAATCAAGATCATAATTAGTCAAGGGATGAAATATGTCTAGGTTACAACAACCCAGGGTATAAAAAGAATATGGTTCTAAATAAAATGGTCTAGAATGAATATGGTCCAAAAGAGGATGGCCTAGGGTGGGATACAATGAGTCAAGCTAGAATATAAATGATCAAGAGTGCCAATGGTCCAAAGTTTCAACTATCTAAAGTCTTAAAAGAATATGGTTCTCATGAGAATGGTCTAGGATAGGTCAAACCAAAGAATATAGTCCAACATGGGATGGTCCAAGATATAATGGTAGGATAAAATAACTTCAAAAAGCTACCCCCAAATAAGGGGTCTTGTAGATAATGGTTCAAAAGCTATCAAGTGTAGAGTCTCTTAAGGTGCACAATGTTCATGGGCTCTAGAATTTATTCACCACCTAGAATGTCTAACTGGTATGCCCCCAATCCATAATTTTCTGCGATAACATATGGTCCAAGACAATTAGGTTGGAACTTACCCTTTTTCTTTCATTCAATATTTGTGTTCTTCTGTTTCTCTATCAATACCAGATCACCAATCTCAAACTCCTGAGGTAGAATACACTTAATGTAGCTTATTTTTAATCTATTTTGATAGGCTTGTAAGTTTTCTAGGGTAGCCAAATGATTGCCATCAATAAGTTCTAGTTCTTGCAACCTTGATACTCTGTAATGTTTGTTATCTTTAATATTTTCTAAATAAACTCACAATGAAGGCAAATTGATCTCAATCAAAATAATAACTTCTATTCCATAAATAAGGGAATATGGAGTGACTTATATGGGGGTTCGATGACAAGTATGATAAGCCTAAAGGGTAGGAAAAATTTACAAGTGCTAATTACAGTCAACATCATTGACAATCTTCTTTAGTATAACAATAATGGTTTTGTTTGATGCCTTAACTTGTTCATTGCCTTGTGGGTTATATGGTGGTGTAGATTTCTTGTGCTTGATTTTTAATTTTTCACAAAGTTCTTTAACATCTCTATTTACAAATAATCCACCATTATTGGATATAATGTGAGCTAGGATACCATATTGATAGATGATATGGTAATGAATAAAACTGGTAATCTACCTACCAATGATGTAAGTGAGAGGAATGGCCTTAATCCACTTAGTAAAATACTTAATAGTAGTTAAAATATGCTTATGGCCATCTAAATATGTCAAGTTGATTTTTTTGATGAGATTGAGGCCCCATGTAGAAAATGGCCATAGTGTTGTGATCGATTGTAGTGGCAACGAAGGTGCATGTATTGACTTTCCATGTTACTGACAAGGAACACACTTCCTTACATAATTGCAAGCACCTATCTCTATTTTGGGCCAATAGTAACATGTTCTAAGGAGTCTTTTACCTAAGACTACATCATTAGTGTGGGCCCCACACATTCCTTCATAAACCTCCTTAAGCACTAGCTTGGATTCTCTTGAAGATAATGAATGAAGTAACATTCCATCATAGCCTTTTTGATAAAGCATGTTTCTAAGGAGTGTATAATGAATAATGAGTTATGTGGTGAAGGAATAATTTTGGCTATTATTGGAAAGGTCAGGTGGAAAAACATGATCATGGAGATAATTATAAAAATATTGATATCAAGGCATTTCAAGTGGGGGATTTGGGACTAGCAATGGCACATACCCTTTCTAAATCTAGAAAGACATGAGAAGGCTGTAGAAGGTTTTTAATGAGAAACTAATAATCTTTATCACTATTTTTAATTTGTATCATGGACCCAATTATCACCATTGGATCGACAAATCTATTATTAGGCCATAGTACTTGTTTAAACTATAGAGATTTAAAATGAATCTTGAGATTATCCACAATTAGCTTGTAGGGTACAATATTGTCATCTTTTATTTGATATTGATTAGTGGCTTGACTAATAACCAATTAGGAATCACCATAAACCATTAAGTGTCTGATATACCACTACACTGCAAGATACAGTCTTGTAATAAGTGCTTCATACTCAACCATGTTGTTGGTATAATGAAAATTGATATGAAATGCCTTAGGAATCAAATCCCCTTATGGTGTAATCAAAAAAATGCTGGATCTAAGTCCTTGATAAGTGAATGAACCATCAAAATATAGTTTCCATTATTAAGGTTCATGCTGAACTTCTTCCACTGTCATAATAGAATCATCTAAATAATTAAATATGAGTGGCTGAGTGTCTATAATAGGGGCCTCTACAAGTTGATCAACAATAACCTTCCCATTGATAGCTTTATAATTTTGATACTCAACATAAAACTCACTTAATATCATGACCCACTTGGCCATGCATCTTGTGAGAGTGGCTTTGGATAATAAAATTTTGAGAGGATCCAACTTAGCAATAACAATTATTTTATTGTTTAACATATAATGTCACAATTTTTAGGACGTGAACACCATAGCTAAACATGCCTTCTCAATAGGTTAATAATTGTGTTTATAATCCACCAGTGTGTGGCTTAAATAATACACTACATGTTCTTTACCTTGATCATCATGTTGGGCCAAAAGTGCCCCCAGTGCATGTTTAGTCATTGAAATGTAAAAAAATAATAGTTGTCTAGATATTGACAATCTCAAAATTGGTGGGTTGGATAAATATGTTATGAGATTCACAAATACTAATTGACACTCTTGATCCCATTGAAATGTGACCCCTTTCTTTAAGAGATGTGTAAATGGGTGGCACTTATCTAGTAATTAAGAAATGAACCTGTTGATAGACTGAATCTTTCCTTGCAGACTTCAGATTTGTTTAAGATTTGAAGGTGGAGGCATTTAAATAATGTCCTTGACCTTAGCAGGGTCAAATTTAATCCCTCTTTATGATATAATAAAACCTATAAATTTTCTGGAAGTGATGCCAAAGACACATTTCTTAGGATTTAGGCAGACCTTTTACTATGAAGCTTTTCAAAGATTCTTTGTAGAATGTCATGATGTCCAACATGTGTTATTTATTTAGCTAAGATGTCATCAATAATATCATGCATCATGTCATAGAATATAATATTCATAACATTTTGATAAGTGGATCCAACATTCTTCAATCTAAATGACATGATTTGGTAACAAAATGTTCCCCACATGGTGGTGAATGTAGTCTTGCGTTGATCTTCTTAGGCAATCTTGATTTGACTGTATCTAGAAAATCCATCCATGAGGGACAACATCTTATAACCAATAATATAATCGATAATCATGTCAATGTTAGGTAGATAAAAATCATCTTTGGGGTATGCTCTATTGATATCTCAAAAATTAGTACAAAGATGTTTACCCTATGGCTTTTTACTGACTAGAACTTTGTTTGATATCCATTTATAATAGTTAAATGGTCTAATGAACCCTACTCCCAATAAATTCTCTAGTTTGGATTTTACTAATAGAGTGATGGATGGACGTATCTTTCTCAATTTCTATTTGACTGGCTTGACATATGGATGAACAACAAGGTGATGCATAACCAAGTGAGGGTCTAAGCCTATCATGTCTAAATATTCTCATAAAAAAATATTAATGAAATCCATCAAAATGGATATAATGTGCTCTCACTCTAATTCAATAAGGGAAACTCGAAGGTAAATAATTTTGGGATCCTCATATGTTCCCAAGATTACTTCAATAGTGTTTTATATAAGGCGTGTAGAACCATCTTCAAGAATAATAGGTAATATGTGATCATGATCAATTTTTTATCCTACTATTTCTTGTTATTCCTCCTAGAGCTCTAAATAATGTGATGAATCTAAATCCCCCAAATTAGGTAATGGCCAACTAGTAAAAATATTAGGAAAGTCAAGAGCAAGATGCTTGAAGACTTGTTATTATGACATGATACTTGTATTGGCTATAGAGTTAGGACTTGATGGACCTTATGTGTCCTTTGGGATGAGAAAAATTTACCATCCAAGAGTGCCTAAAATAGGTTTTCACTCAAGGGATTATCTTTATCTTTACTTTTTACTTGACTAACAAGTGCCTCAAAGAGGTTTCCACTTGAATATCTTGATGTTTTATCTTATTCATGACCAAGAAAGTTTGCTTGCTCTCTATAGTAGGCATAAGGATCAAGAGAAAAACAAAAGCCTTATTTATAATCACCAATGGGAAATCCATCTCTGAGGCCCATATACCCTATAATTAATTCTTCATTATGGAATTCATCAAGGTATATGATTGAATTTTGTTGGTCCCAATCAATAAGTTTGGGATGATAAAGGCATAGGGAATAATGGGGTATTAAGGTCATAATTGAGTTTGAATCCAATAAATCTAAGTCAATGAAATCATCAAAAAGTCTACAATTGGATGCTACACCACTGTTAGGAGTCTCATTGATAGTCGATTTAGAAGAATCACCATCAAAAGTCATGAGGTTATCCCTAAGCGATATAAATCTAAGACCATGATTCAAATAAGGTATATCAATTGATAAAAGTTCCAAGATTCCTTATGTTCATGGGCCAAGGCTTTTTCTTGTATAATCAAAGTTATCCATGATACGATTAGGGATAGGATATTTTGGATTTTGAAAATAATCAACAATACCATTAGAATATAGCCAATATCCTTCAGTGAAAGCCTCTCGATCCTATTTTGGTAAAGTAGTAGGTATAAATACCATCAGTGGTTTATTTATTTCTTTATTTTATTACCATATCAAGTTGGGTCTGTTAGGGATTTTGGAAGGTTTGGGTTTACCAAATGTCTTGGTAAACTTTGGCAACTTATCAACATCGAAGGCATCCTTAAGATGGTATGTGGAAATGTCCATGTCTTCAATAATAACCATTTTTACAATAAATATAGGAAATAGATAAGCCAAAGTGAATGTAAGGTCACTAGGGTTGATATAATTAGATTTTGGTGGATGTGAAACTATTTCCTTATTTTTCTTTGTAACAAATTTAGAACCAAGAAAATAGTTATAATTATGATACTTAGCCTCTAGGTGTTTGCAATACTAATAAGGCTGTAGATCGATATGAATGGTGACCTTGAACCCATCATGGGGAAACTTGAGGCACTAGTGTAAGGTGGATAGAATGGCTTGTGCTTCATGGATTCAAGGACAACCAAGAAGTATGTTATAAGGCAATTCAATAAAAGTGTGATGGGAAATCAACTCAACAATGATTGGTAAACAAATGGTACTAAAATATTCCCTCTTGATATTGTTGTAAGCCTTTATGGATATCATCCCTAGTTGAATGTCCTTTATAGTGTAGCCCAATATTTGTACTAATTTGAGGGACACTATATTTAGAATTGAACCATTATCTATAAGAACCTACTTGATTTTATGGTTTTCAATGATGACCTCAATATACAAGGGGTTATTATGGATCATACCAATATTAGACATGTCTTTTTGGTCAAACGTAAGATGTTAAAATGAAGACAAATGTCCTATAAGTGTTTAGAATTGTTTAGGATTAATATCTTGGGGAATAGTGGATTATTACAAAAGATTGTTTGAAATAGTTTTATGGACTTCAAATGTACATAAGAGATCTAAAATAGAAATTTGCATAGGGGTTTTACTAAGTTGGTCCAATAGATTATATGGCTCTTCAATAGTAGGATGATATAATTTATCCTTGGCTAACAAAGTGTTTATCTTTGGATCCTAAGGCATAATGTTCATGTTGGGTTTAACATTGGAAAAAGAGGGCAAAGGGCCCTGAATAATAACTTGTGAGTGTCTAGTTGTGATTACACAATCTAAAGGTGGAAAGGAGCCACTATAATTAGAAGATGAAGGCAAAGGTCCTTGAAGAGTGACTCATGGGTGTCTAGTTACATTTGAGCAATTTTGATTTGATGAGGAGCCATTATAATTAGAGGAAGGATGGTGTCTAGAAATGGTAGCCATTACAAATAGAGGTGTAATAAAATTACATGAAATCAATGCAACATTACTTGAGAGAGGGTGTTGACCCAATAACAATGGGTCTAGTCCTATAAGGAGTACATGAGGGTTCACAATATTTAATAATGATAGTGGTAATGTGGTTTGTAGAAATGTGTCCTATAATATTTTTGTAGTCATAAGGCATGTTTTTATAACCTAAGTTGTTAGCATGGTTATTATGATCCTTAGTATGATAGTGACCTTGATTCTGATTTTACTACTGATTTTATCCTTAGTTCTGATTATTCCTTGGCAATTATTGATCATGTCAAGGAAATGTATCTTTGTATATGCCCATATCTAGATTAGCGTCTTGTAGAGCAACCTTAATCTCAAATTCTCTACTCTCAATCAAATATTCAACAAGGTGCCAAAATTAAACACAATGCTAAGCACCATGACCAATAACATGATGGAAGTTTCATAATTCATTTGCCCAATACCAATTAGGTTTGGGTTAATACTTAGGAAATGGCCTTGGTATAGGCCATACAATCAAATTAGGTACTAAGGTCTTTAGAACAATTATTCAAAAACTCTCTTAGTTTACTGAAGACTTTGAATTTATTATTAAACACCCTTCATGGAGGGACTCTTTACAAAGTGTTTGGTGGATTAGGTGGAGCTGATTGCACATTTGGAGTTAGAAGAGCCTACAACATTTGTACATGTCTTGATTCAGTCACACCATTTCTAACCATGTTCTTGTTCTTATTGAAACCCTTGGGTTTCTTTGTTGTAATGGTTTGAATAGGAGATTGGATCTGATTTGATGTTTGACCCTATGATTAAATCTTAACAAGGCCTTTGGTTATAAATGAATTTTTAATTTTCACACCCTTATCTATAATTTATTCAAATATGTTTACACAAGTAAGCCATAGATTGTACACCACCTTAGGGTGTAAGTTTTGTGAAAATATGACATCCAACTATTTGTCTAGGAAACTATGTTGAAAGTGACCAGCTAATGCTCTCCACTTCTGTAGATATCTTGTAAAGCTTTATCCATCTCATTATTTGGCTTTGCATATGTCAACAATGGTCAATTCATGTTCAATGTTGTACAAGAAGTGGTTGATGAACTTTTTAGATAGATCCTTCCAATTCATAATCGATCCTTTGGGTAACTTAAGAATCCAATCTAAAGCTTGTCCTATTAAACTTCATGGAAAAAAATAAACAAAATAAATGCTTCTTTAAACTACCTCTTGATATAATACAAAAAATGCCTGAACGTGTTCACAAGGGTTTCCCTTCCCTTTGTACTTATCAAATTTAGGTTATATAAAATGAGATAGAAAGGGTACTTGGAAAATACTTAAATCAAATAGATATGGACATATCTCATCAAATTTGTACTTGTTGATTTGGTTTCCAGGATCTAATCTTGACATAATTTATTTCATAGAATTTCACACTTGCATGTTTGGTTCATTGGAGGGTGGAATATAATTCTATTGGGGTCGTATGTGTCCCTGTTACATATATTTTTTTGGGATATACACCCATCGATCCACAACTATGTTTTGGTTCACTCCTTGAGTTAAGTAAGTGAGCCATTAATTCTTGGGTTGATTAACATTCCCTGAAGTCAGCCATCTTAAATTATACATGTTATGTTGATTTTGGGGAGTCCATGGTCTATTCATCAAAGTATGTGTTGGTTGAGATGAACTAGCCAAACTATTTTGCATGATTTCCTCAATACACACTGAATGTTTTAGTCCTTGAATTTGTTAAGAAACAAGAGGTTCTTGATGATTGCAAAATGTATGCTTCGTGTCTAGAAGAGCATATTATGGAACCTTTTAGGACTTAGGTTATTTAATTGAGATATCTTGATCCATAATAGGTGTGTTATCAACTAAAGTTTGTGTTAGTTCTACCACATTCCCTTGCTCGTTGGAAGCATTATTATGTATTGAAGTGGCAACTAAAGAGTCTGTCAAGTCTGTGATAAGTTGGTCTGCATATTTTTGAATTATCTTCTTGATATTGGTGATAAGATCTTGATCGTTATGTGATTTATCTATGAGTACTTCCTTTACTTTTATAGAAGAAGTAACATTTTTTTTTGAAATATTAGTGAGGAATTGTTCTCATTGTTGTTCTTCTACCCCAATCAAGGTATGCAATTTTTACATAGGAAAGTCTGATGACAATCTAGCACCAAATTAAATTAACCTTAGGATTGTCTCATCTTTTTCCTCTAGGGGTTTATGTTTGAAGTAATCTTATTTAGATCCCATAGTTATGGGAATGTCCTCAAAGACCATGAAATTGTCCTATCCATCATACAAATGTCCTCCTCATAGCTAGTGCCATAAGGGACCCACTACAAGTGTACCTTTATGTCATGTCTAGAAAGGTTGTTCCCTACATTTTCTTAGATTTAAAAAATGTTTTACAAGAATTAAAAATACATGTTTTGATTTTATCCAAACAAGTGACAAGGTAATAAAGAGACTATAATATAAAGAAGGTGGCATAGTACCACACAATTAAAAAAAATTGTTCACAAATTTACTCAAATTTGGTTGGTTAATATCATTAAACTAGAAGAGGGTATGATAACTCAAAAAATTATAGTGTAAATTAGTACACCAAATGTAGGTTTAGAGATATGTTGATACCGTAAAAGCTAGTTCAACTTTGATGAGTTACTACTAGAAAATTAGAAGCACATCCTTCAGAGTAGGAAGGTAATAATGTGAACTAAGAAACTTAAGATGTGAAAAAATGCAAGAATTCCTAAGTATAAACTAAGAACAAATGGGTAGCACAACACTACCACATGGTAATAAGAGGTAAAATAAATTGTGTTCTAAAACTTAGAGTGTAATCGACACACAAGATAACCTAAGTTCACACTGATCAAATGATGATGAATCTATAAATGGCCTTCAATATAAATGGTAAATCATACCCAAGTTAACTCAAAACAAGTACAAATGGTAAACTATTTAATACCTTGGCCTAGAACTGAGAAAGGTGGGATTCTAAATTTGAATTAAAAAGTGAAGGACTTAAATATTTTAAAAAAATGGTTTAGACTCAAATGGGTAGCATAACATTACCACTTTAGGTAAGACAAACACAATGTTTAGAATGAGGATTTGAATAAGGAAAAATATGATTTTGATTTTACCAATGTAATGCCTCCTTGTTCAAATAAAATGGTGGACAAAAAATGTGTTTGGTTGACATGTTTTGTTTACAAATAGTTTTTACACTCAATCAAGACCAATTAAGTAAAACAAAAGACAAATACAACTAAGTAAATCATCTTAAGCCTTAAACTAACAAGGTTGCTTCATATTATTGACATCTATCTATCTACATGATCTTGAGAGGATTTTAAGTGTTAATCCAAAAATAAAAGGGCATGAAGTATTATGGTTTTTATACCCCCTTCCCCTAAGATATTATAAGGTGATATGGACCTTCAGACTACTCACCTTGCATCAATAATATGTTTACGACAAGTGGGGTTATTCTAAAACTTAAAATTTGGACCATTTGAATGGTCTTAAGTGTGATTAACACTAGAGATGACTCACATCAATTGAGTTCATACTGATTAACTTTCTATGTAAATGTCTATTTCTTTGCATAATAATTCCATCTATGTACCACTTAGTAGAATCCCATGGTTGACCAGACCTAACTCAAGTTTTCATTATGAAAGGAGAAGTTAGCCATTCAACCCCCTATCTCTCACAATAAACTTGTCCTAATTTATATACCCCATCATGGAGTGGGTTTGAAATAATGTTGAGAGATGAAATCCTAGGTCAAATCTTCCCTAAAGAACCCATGAAGAAGCTATGAACTCCCCTTTACAAGCTAATTTGTGTAAAATAAAACTAAGTGAAAAGAATTTAGAGGTTGTTTTTATATCACCTATACCATACAATTTTTGGGGAGAGCCTTGACAACATTATTTTCATGCATTGGATAAAGGCACAAACTATAAGGAAGGCACTTTTGGTCACCCAAGTTCCCTAAAGGGGATGGGGGATAAAATACATGCACTCTTCATTTTATACAAAAATAAACAACACACTTTTGAAAACTTTGTAATTTAAGCAGGTGTTAGTTTTAAGCACCAAAATAAAGTGTTTTGATGAATTTATTTGGACCCTTGGCCTTAATTATAAACTTTGAAAAAAATCACAAAATAACTTAACTTAAAAACATCTAGGTTACTTTTAAATACCAAACGGAAGGTTCAAGACTTAAATAAGTTCAAATTCAACATTTTTCCATGCAGGACTTGCAAATGTTAGAGAGTTTCCTCCTGCTTTGAAGCACAATTTCTAATGAAACAATCAAGTTTTGAAAACTTGCTCTTAGGTTCTCTATTTTTATTACATAGATATCGACATCAGTCAATAATGACCAATGCCAGTTATAAAAAGACCGATGTCGATCATAAATGAACCAATGTCAATTGATAAAAATTGATACCAGTTACCTATGAACCCTTAGGCAAAAAACCTTTTGACAAAAAACATTTATCAATCCAAGGTTAAAATAAAATATCCAACAAAGCTCTTGATCATAAAATATAATGTTCAGACAAAGACATAAAAACCAAAATATCAACTTGAAACATTCAAGAAAGCTTAAAAACAAAATTTTTATTCATGTTATACCCTACACTAGAACTGATGCCTATTAGCTAAGACTGATGCCAGTTATACAGAACTGATATTGATCACTATGTAACCTATGTATCAACAAAAAATATAAAAACATGAGAAAATAATGATAAAAATTTGATTTTTAATGACTTTAAATAAATATAAGATTGCCAAGTTGGTCTCCTTACTTGAATGAGATGCAGGATCCCATTGGGCATGCTAATATGTATATATAGACTACAAATATGGTTATATCAAGCATTAGTCAAGAAAACATTAAGAAAACTGCATAAGAACATAACAAGCTAAGCCAAATCTTTTGATGGGGTTTGAAAAATGACAATTAAGAGCTATTGAAATAAAGCATACACAATACCTTCTCAAGATTATCCCATCACCTAAATACGATTCAAAATGTGATTTCCCCCTTGATTTGGTACTCAAGTATTCATCAATGATGCAAGGAAAATATCTTCCATCATCTCTTATGCACCAATGAAAATAGGCTCATGATATGAAATCAAATCTATGCTTATCAATGAAGCTTTCCTATTACAAATTAAGCATAATAAACACCACACACAAATGTCTTATGGATAGAGTTCTTCATTATAAGTTTAGACAAATGAAGCTTAAAAATTGTGGTCTTGGCCCTTATATTTATAGATTTTAGAATTTGATCAAGATCAACCATGACCATCCATCTTGAGATCAAGATGTGTGGCCATGAATTAATCCAATTTTATATAATTTATCCATAAATACCCTCATAAATATTTGAAAGGAAGCGGAATTAAAGAGGCATGGGAGGCCTTAAACCTGATATTTGGTATATTTATGGCTTATGGATGCCACCCCACAAATGATGTCATTTGATGATGCAGGTATTAAGAATTAATTTCCAACTAAAAGATATTTAATAACTTCCATGGATTTTCCACTTAAGCACTTGATTTAGATTAATTTTCCTAAGTGAGATTAATCAAATTTTACACCATTCTTTGGAAATTGGTTGAATTCTATTAATCAAACTACTCATAATGTACTATTAGGTCATAATTTAACTAGAGAGGAATTAGAAGGTGATGTTAGTTTCATATGGACCAATATCCCATTTAAGATGTTTTTGACACAAAATAACACATCCACATGTTGTGTGATTATGAATTAGAAGAAAAGAGTGATTTAGAGCACCAAAATGCATTTTCATCATTTTGACTTGAAATGATTTGAGAAAAGTTAATAATCACATAAAATGCATTACCCTATTTAGAGATACATTATCCTAAATCGACACTTGTATACGATAAACTTGAAATATTTAGTGCATTTAAGTGATTTTGGCCCAAATTATGCATTTTCAGCAATTTCAAGTAAGATTGATAATTTCAACACAATGGTGTTAAGAATATGATGTCTACATTGGATGCTTATTAGGCCATACTTTATTTATCCCACTACCTATAGGCATCTCTAATAGAGGAAGTCCTTGTGCTATTGACATGTGATGGCCTATGCTTATGCATTGTCTCTTGGCTATGCTTGGAGCATGTTGACATTGCATACAACTTTATCTCTACATATGTTCTCTAACATCAGGAAGCCCTTTATGTCATGCTAGTTTGAAGTTATACATTAGGTATAGTTTGACTATCACTAAGAATTTTTTGGATAGTTATGTTGTATATGGTTCAATTCACCACATAGATAATACCTAATAGGTTATCTCCCTCATCCTCTTTATGCACCTCCTCTATATCCACCTTGGTAATTACCTCCTCCTATGGTACCTTGGAAACCAAAACCACCTTATTATTTTGGCCCAAAATTGGCTATTTTTTGGGGTGCATTCCAACCTTACTGATTCTAGTAGCTGTCATACCCAACATATTGGGTCTATTATGGGTTTGGAGCCTAATTAGCCAGTTGTGCCTAGGAAATCACATGGTTGTAGGGAGTTGTATATTAAGGTGTGAATAGATGTGTAATAATGTTCCCTTTTTATGTAGTGGGTCGTATAATAGTTGATCCTTGTGTTTGATAAGACTGTATTTTAGGATCCCAAATTATAATAGTCTGTGATACATTGGTAGGGGTTACCTCCAATCAATATGTAGCCTATGCCATAACATTTTACTATTGTGCTATGATTTCAATTTTTTTTTATTAAGATATTCCTTGATTTCCTATAAGGCCCGACAATCCTTATCTTTATGGTTCATAGATTTGTAGAATATATAATGTTGTATTAAATGACAACTTGTAGTAGAGTGACCTACCATTTGAATTTTTTTTAGAATTAAGTTTTAACCCATAGATACTCATTTATGTGATGTCCAAACTAGTTACATTCTATGTATTAGATGTCTAACTTTTGTCTATCAGTCCTATTTTGATACTGTTCAAAATTTTGGATAAGGGTCTATAGTGTATCTTCTACCTTAGATGAAGCAAGTATCACATCACCATAATTATTGATCTGTTCTACTGTGATCAAAATAGTGAGAGCATATGATTTAGCACTAAACTATGTCTATGCTATAGAAAACTTGATGTAAGGTCATAAACCTTTGACAAACTAGGTGGCTTTGTCCTTTTCTTCCATAATAAATTCTAAGTTGTTCATGGCATCAGAGAATCTATGATCATAGTCTTGAAAAGTCTCTTTGGGACATTATTGGATCTCTTTTAGATCTTGTATAGTCTCTCTTGTGATTTTATTTACCTTGAACTCTATGATCAACCATTTCTATATCTCATCCAAAGTTACTATGTTGGTATCTTTGTGATATATTAATTCTAAGGCTCTTCTAGATAAAGCACCAATTAATTCATACTTTTGTATATTTTCATCTGTAAATTATTTAACTTTCCATTTCATTAAATATTTAAGAAGATATTATTAGGGTCTGAGGACCCATCATAGGGCACCAATCTGATAAAAGCTCTAGGTTGAAGCATCATACCTAGTGCTTATGTAGTCATAGGAATCTGTGATTACTGTGCATGCTTCTTCATAAGAATCTATGTTGATTATGTTTGTGATCCTTATATGAAAGGAACAAATTCTTAGAGATTTGATCCCAAATTAGGGTTGGGTGATCTTAATGAAGTCAAAATTTCAAACTCGCTATCATAGTCTACTTCCAATAATGCTATGGCTTGTTATAGGATAACTAGGTTGGTCTCTATCAATAGAGTTCATCTGAAGTACTAATGTTATTTTCTTGAAATTTTTTTTTGCTCTCTTGGTGAGTTCTCTTTAATATATTTATGGTTTTATCATGCACTTTTCTCTATTCTAGATCAGGCCAATATTAGTCTTTCACTCTAGAAACTAAAGTATGACTATCTGAAAAGAAATAAGGTTCAAGGGTGCATGCTCCCTGGTTGAATGGTCTAAACCTCCAATTATTTCTTCATCACTTAAACTTGTATTGAAACTATGACTATGAGACATTCTGATTCCTTCCTTTATTAGTAACCTTATCCAAGGTTGTGAACCTTCTCCTAATTATTCTAACACGCTAATCTCTCCCTTTTCTTCTTTTTTAATTGTACTTTACATTACTTTCTTTCTCTTCATATCTTTTCAGCCTAGGATTCTCACTCTCTTGGTTTTCACTTCCCTTCTCTTTCTCATCTTCTCACTTACTCTTCGATCCTAATCTACTACTACTACTTCTCTAGTTTACAAATGATTAGGTATTTGTGTTTTGGTTCTACCTTCTCTATTATCACAACACTCAGTCTGACTCTAAGGTCTTCTTCCTCTATTCTCATATTACTTTCTCAAGATCTTGAGTCTTTTTCAACTCTTACTTTATTTGATTCAACATCTTGGGTCCAAGTTTAAACCTTCCTCATCATCTTTTCTCCCTTCACCATTCTATTGTACATATCCCTATAACACCCTCATGAGTAATCTATGCTGGGTGGAGTAGGTACCATGGAGTTTTTTATAGTCATCATTTTAATGAGAATAAGAAGTCATAAAAATTTACCTTAGATTCCCCTCATAAACTGATCCTTGGCAGCTTCAAATGCAATACAACCTTATACTAAAAATTCACTTATATGACTATCAATGGTTGTGCCCACCCAGTGATCAATCACATGCATCCAAGAAGTATCCAAGCTTTGTAAATTTTTTATAATTTATTTGTTCTATACTATATCATGTGAACTTCTTAGCTAGTGGCAGAAATGTTCCAATCTCACCACCCACATAACTAGCAAACACAAAAATTCACACCAAAAGATGCCATAAACATCTTCATACAGGTGATCCTGAATAATTGATTTAGTAGTATATCCTATCCTCCTTACCTCCCTTATATGAAATCATTAATTTTTATATCTAACCATACTTCAATATCTCTCTAACTTGGCAACCAATATAACATACCCTTTAATAATATTCCATGCCCACCACACCATTGTTATTAAAGGTTCCTTGATCACCAAAACTTGCTAATTATGGGGATATGAAACTCTGATATTGATAAATAACATATTAAAGGACCTTTTTAGACCTATTCAAGGTTTATATAGAGAAATCATAGGGAGTTATCATGATTTAAGGATGTATCACATAAATTCTTGGTTGTAGGAACATAAATACACAGAAATAGGACTCAGAATTGACAAATATAGAACATGGAATATTTCATAGTGTGACTAAGTACATTCAAATTTTATGTAATTCATATAAAAAACATGGGAACATTCAAGAAAATAATGGAGGACTTATTATTATATTGATCAAAATACTTCATTACATAATATCATAAAGATTAACTTGAAAAATCTTATAATACAAACTTAATAAACAAGTACTACATTAATATCACCATAAAAAAATTAAAATAATAAAAATTATGCTAACAATCAACCTGTTTTACATACAAATGCATCTATGATATAACTATAAGACATTGTAGTTGTAACTTCATATCTATTCTCGGTAGCTAGTTGTGTTAGGTCACTTGTTACTTCTTCTATTTGTTACTAACTCAAAATAGGCCAACTACATTCTAAAACTATTTAACAAGATTACATGACTTGAAATGGAAGTTGTTATTATGCATGAAAGATATGGTTGGACACATTGAATAGTAATATTTTTGAACATATGACATATATATTCAAATATTTTATCATTAACATTATGGTTGCATTTGGGAGGTAGAGGGTTTGGATTGGCTCTTTGTCTACGGAGGTGCTGATTTTAAGACAACAACATGGGTAGTGCCTTTAGTTTTGGTATTTTTAGTCCCTTTGGAGGGATTGGGTTTGAAGTTATTATTAGATAAATTTACCTTTCCTTCCTCTAAAGCTTAAATTTCTAGTTTACAATCCATGAAAAAATCTTCATCAAAAGTCTTAAACTATTGAACCCATAAGGTTGATGAGATATGCTTAGCACATGATCTCACAAAAAACTTGATTAATTCTGGTTGAGGAAGGGAGAAAGTAATTTGATTTATAAAACTTTACCATCTAGCCATGAAATTGGCAATATATTTATCATCAAATTGTTTAATGGTATATAGGTTGGTTATGGTCACTTTACTTATGATGTTAATGGAAAAGTGTTCTAAAAAGATTTGGGATAGTTACCCAAAAGAGAATAAGGAGTGTTGAGGGATAGAGTTGTACTAGTCTAAGGTTTTCTAGCTAACGACATGGGAAACGTTCTTAGGAGGAGATCATTTTCATGAGCTATGAGATAATAAACATGTCTAAACACTCTAATGTGTTGATGAGGATCTTCCTTGTTTTGAAATTTCATAAATTTTAGAAGTTCCCATTACGAGGGGTATGTCTTAATAGGGATGGATAGATTAACGTGTTCATTGCAAATTTTCTCATATGTGAGCATATTGTTTTACCCATATATAGAGGCTTGTAGATTTTCCATCATATCCATAAGGTCAAGATGGGTATTATATTAAGGAAAACCCCTTAAGACATTTTATTGCAGGTGTTAGTAGGTTGGGAATGGAGTAGAAAATGGTTAGGACAAAGGATAACCAATACAAGTGGTTATGATAGGTTGGGATGCTACCACATATTGTGGGTCTTGCAAGGATATATTTTGTTATGGGGATGAGTGAAGGTAAGTGGATCCAAGGGTTTAAAAGGGAGATATGTATTGAGTAGTCAATGGGTTGTACTATTGATAAGGTTGAAATAGGGGAACCTATTATAAGGGTTGGGTTTGAGGATTTTAAGCTATGCTAGTTTGTATGGGTGAGATATTTATAGGGATTAAAATTACTAAGTTTTGGGGTGAAGTAATGGGTGGTGAAGTAAGCGTAAGTGGAGGTGTAGTAATGTTTTGGGCTTGGGTGATGGTCAGAGATGGACTACTAGATACTAATGGGGGTGAATTATTCAAGGGTTATGATACATTAGGATCATAACCTATTGGGGGAGGATTGTTAAGAGAGGAAACCATAGCTATAGTAAGACCTTTAGGTCCCTCTAAGGGCATGGCAAAAAAATTCCTAAAAGATTGGGTTCAATGGGAAATCAAAATACGTATGGATCAAGTACTAAGGTAATGATGAAGGGAAATTGGATTACTATCCAATATGCTATAAAATTATGGATCTCCCTATGTATAGAAATGGGGAATGCCTTCCCGCATAGACTCAGGAGAGGTGGGAGGACTCGAGGTGTTCTCCATGGATGAGGATGAGGTAGGAGATTTGGTTTGTTTCAGTGACTATTATCATGTAAAAACCATGTAGCATTGAAAATAAATGAAGAAAAGGAAAGCAAAGGTACATAATATTATTTTGATTATCTCATTTTAATGAAAACAAACACACACACACTACTAAACATACTTAAAATATTTTTACTTTTTAATAAACTAAATTTATAATATGGTAAGGAAAAGGGTCAATGAGGGTACTTAGAAATGGTAATATAAATATGGTTTCAGATTTTGTTTAAGGATGGGGACCTCTATATACATGAATGTATATTGAGGCATAATTATGTGTTAGAAGAAAGTACATGGATTGATATTAGGGCCTATCCCCACACTTCACACACCACAATGATAAAGGTGTGGGGTGCTTAACCTTTAGAATTCTTGCTAGAATTTTTGTACTCGGTCAGTACACTGAGTTAGTTTTCCCATTGGTGATAAAATCCAAGTGGGTATACATTAGGTAGGAAAATATTTCAGTGCTTGTTTTAAAATTTTGTGGTTTTGGTTGTGTGTGAGAAATTATGATTATTATGATATATTGATCCACATAGATTAATATATGTGAACTATCTAAATAATCAAAGGATGAATGCAACTATTTTTAAACCTTAAAAGGGAAGATACTAATTTTTGAATTTTTATTTTTTTAATGAAATCAATCAATCAAGAAAATGCAATTAATGAACATTTTCAGAATGAAAATAACAAGAATAATGAGACCTTAGGTGTCCCACTGGGCATGCCTAAATGTTTTAATATTTTTTGGTTCATTTTATTCTAATAAAATTAACTACTAAAAATAGAAATGATATAGGGTTTAAATAGGAACACCTATGATAGGGGATGCATACCATTGATCCAGTGAGGTGGGAGCTCATTTTTGGTTCAGAAGGACTACCTGCACATAAGAGACAAATTGGACAAGATTGGATTAATAAGATAGATGAGTGGACTTCTTGATAAAAGATCAGTTCTAGGAAGTGGTACACTTATTCAGAGGGATGTCAGTCCACTTTTTTATGCAATCAATTTGATAATGTAATGATATAAATTATAATAAAACATGTGATAAGATATGATACAAAAATGAAAAAAATTAATCTACTATATAGATGTTATCAAAGCATTAATTCCAATATGTTATAGCTAAATATTCTTATTATTGAATTACTTCTATTTATTTGATGATGGCTTCTAGAGTTGGGGCAAAGATGATCGTGCAAAGTCCTAACTCAAATGAGATGTTGCTCTGATCAATAAATAATGGGTGAGGAACTTTGGGTAATTCATGTATTGATACCACATCATTTATAATGCTAGGCAAGGTCATCTATAGATAATAATACATGATTTCAAGAATTAGAAGCAATAAATTAGAAACACTTAGGACTGCTAAACTAGTCTTAGGTTGTAAACATAAATAAAAACATAGGGATCGATGCTAATTATCTTATAATTAACATCAATTATGTAATCGATGTTGATCTATAAGGAATCATCATTGATCCTTAGAGTAGATACTAAAAACTCAAGATGTGACCTAAAGGAGGGATCTAATAGATACCAAATAGCTTAGTGACTAGTTATTGATTTATCTAAATAGACTTATAATAGTAAACATAATATAAATAGATAATACATTAATTATAATGCACTTAAACAAATAAAGTACTTACCTTTGAAAATGCTTCCTATGCTACAAAAAAATATCTCATTGACAGAGATGTGATTAACCTTGGACTAAATATGGATGGCTTGAAATAGAGATGGTTTTCTTACACAGTACTCTTGGGGAATTTATTTAGCATTTTGGTGTGTAAAATTAGGATCCTTCAACTTGAGGATGGACTGGGTATAAATTGATGTCAATCCTAATACGATTGATGATGATATTGAGAATTGGTATCGATTTGGTCCAAGTTTAACCTATTTTTTTGAATAAATCCAAATCATGGGATTAAACTTAGTCTAGGTTAGTTTTTAATGTGGCTCGATTGGGGAGAAGTTATTAAGGAGTTAAAATAACTTACCTCTAATAAAATTAGGGAGATTTTACTATATTTAGGGATGGTTAAGTAGTTACTTAGGTAAAATGGTAATTAATAGGATTAATTATGCAACGTAAGATGGTAAATGGTAAGACTATATTAACTAGCATAAAAAGTATGGGAAAGGGGTAAGACACATTTATTCATAATAAAATGGTGTAAATTTATTATGTCTATAACCTAATTGTGGATTCAACAATCATGTTGATATTCAATAAATGAAATTCATCCTTGGAGTAGGCATTATTGATGTCTCTAAAATCAATGCAGATTTTAATTTCTTATAGCTTTTTACTAACAGGCATAATATTTTATATCCACTCTAAATAGTTGATTGGTCAGATGCATTTTGCTTCCAAGAGTTTCTCCAACTCTTTCTTAACTAAGATAATAATACAAGGATGCATCTTACGTAGTTTATGTTTCATGGGTTTAGCATTAGAATGTACAACAAGATGGTGTACAACCAAGGTGGATTCCAAACTTGGGATGTCTAAATAGGTTCATACAAAAATGTCAATAAGATCCTTTAAAAGGGTTGTTAAAACTTCATGTTCCTCCTCAGTTAATGATGCACCTAATTTGATACATTTTGGGTCATCTAGAGTCCTAATGTTGAATTTAATAGTATCTTATACCAGGAGAGTCAAGTCATCCTCTAAGATAGTTGGTAAGGATGTGAATTGGACTGCAATGGCAAAGTCTTCTGGTTAGACTAGTTCTTCAAGCTCTTTTAAACAAGATGAATAAAAAACTCCCAATAATAATAATGGCCATGTTATAAATATTGTAAGTAATTCTTGGGCAATTTGATCAAAGGCATATTGTTATGCTGAACAAAACTCAGACATAAAAGTAAGTTCATCATTGGTGGTCTCCTGAGCTTCATTCAAATAAAGGAAACACTCCCATCTAATGGCACCTGAAATAGGTTTTCACCAAAGTACTGGCCTTTCTCTTTAATTTTTCCCTAGTTTAAAAGTGCCTCAAAGAGGTTTTCACTTTGAGACCTCAATTTTTTATTCTTTTGTTTTTGGTTAAGGGTGTTCACTTTCTCTCTAAAATAGGCTACATGATCTAGTTTGATAGAGAACCCTTGTTTGTGGTCTCATAACAAAACATTGTCTCTTAGGCCTAGAAAATCATAAAAGCCTCATCATTCTCAAACTCATCTAACATTACTATGGATTCTTGTTGGTCTTGATCTATAAGTTGAGGATGATAAAGGGTAAGTAGGGAATGCCAAATTACTAGGGTAATGGTGCAAATGGTATGTGGGTCAAATAGGTTGGTACTGATAAAGTATTCATAAATGCTATGATCAAATACTGCTTCACTATCAACATCATCATCACTAGTATTTGGCATTGTAACATGAATAAGATATGTGGGGTCAACCTTAGGTAGTTTAAATTTGAGACCATAAGTTCTATTGTACCTAGTCATAGAAATAGGCTCAAAAGTACCCTTTTATTTTCCCCCAGGCCTCTAGCTTCATAGGCTTGGTTATCCATGATCCTATTAGGGATGGGATATTTGGCACATTTTTAATAATCTACCAATTTGTCAAAAACTAGGAATCATCATTAGTAAGTGGGTTTTCTTTTTGGCTAGTGGTTAGTGTGAAAATAACAGGTGATGGGCTATGAAGATTACCTTTTACCCTTCACCACCATTCCTTGCAAGCTAGTTTACCTTTAGGTCTTCCATATGACTTAGGGTTTTGTGGAAGCTTGGTAATGTGGAATGTGTCATGGGTCAAATACTCTGTTATACCATTGTCCGAAATGGTAAAATTATTAGACATTTTAATAAGAGGTATATGTGAAGATGAGGTAAGGTTATCAAGGTCTATAAAATTGGCCTCTAGTAATTTGATAAGTATTTATTTGTCTTTGTCTTTCTTAGCTATTACATCTGGGCCAAAATGGTAGTTTTAACTTTTATATTCAACCTCCAAATTCTTGAAATGTTCATACAGATGTAGATCCCCAAGGATAGTGACCTCCATCCTTAAGTGATGAAACTTAATACATTGGTGCAATGTTGAAGGGATTGCATGAATTTCATGTATCCATGGTCTACCTAAAATAAAATTGTATGATAGGTCTAGTTTAAGAACATGGAAAAGTGTATTTTGGGTCAAAGGCACAATGATCACTGATAAGCTTATGGTTCTCTATGATATTCATTATTATAGGCTTTGATAGTAATAGTTTCTAGTTGTAGATTAATTTTTATATATCTCATATGCTTGATGAGCTTCAAAGACACATTATTCAAGCCTGATCCATTGTCTATGAGGACACATTTGAATTTGTACTATGTGATGATAACTTCAATGTATAATGAGTTATTATGGAGAGGGCCAAGGGATGACATATCAATTTGGTCAAAGGTCAACTATTGGCTTGGGGTTAGGTGTCCAACCAAATATTCAAATTTGTCTAGGGTTATGTCATTTAGAACTTAGGATAAGCCTATGAGTTCTATTAGGATGTTCTTATGCATAGTATATGTATGCAATAAATCCATAATGGATATTTGTACAAATGTATTTTAGAGTTGTTCCATAATTTCATACATATTTTCCTTAACAATAGTAAATGGCTTATTCCAAGCTAGCATAGTAGATTGGATTGGTTCATTGGTAGGAGGTGATGGACCTACGATGGTAATCTTAGATTGTCAAGTTGTGGTTACATAATCTAGATTGGATATAGGACTGCTATTACTAGGAAATAATGGGGATGGGCCAGAGAGGATAATTCTTGATGCACTTGGTTTTGGTCATGGGGAAATGAAGAGTTATCAATAGATGGTCCCAAAATGGTAATCCTTATTTTTTATTACACTTGGATTCAATCATAGGTCAAGGAAGAATTACTAGCATGGGCAGGTTGATTGGTATTATTAGGTAACAATCTTGGTCTATTGGCACTTGGTCTAGGATTTGTTGTAATGGTATAAACATGCCCACCTTCAATATGACCTACAACTTTATTTTAGTCATGTGCAACTACATGGTAAGTATGTTGGTTATTGGGATCATTTTGGCCTTGGTTCTTCCCATTCAATTACCATTTTTATTATTATTGTTGTTGTGGCTATTATTGATATTGTTGTTTCAATTGTTGATACTATTATTATTATTGTTATTGATTAACATTATTATGTTATGGAAAAGAGTTTTGGTAGATACCTAAGTTTTTATTGGACATAAATACTCTATTATCTAATTGGATTTCCCCATTTTCCAACATATTTTTAATAAGTTGTTTCAACTACACACAACGGCATATGGAATGTCCATGAGCATAATGGTACTCATAGAACTCATGCTCTCTATACTAGTTTGGATACAATATACCCTCAAGATAGTTTTTTGGAATCGATCGACTAATAATATTAGCTGTGGTTAGTCTATGAAACACTACTATAATGGGCTCACTAAGGTCACTGAAGACTCTAGGAGTGGGTCTTCTTCTTGGAGGAGGGTTTTGTAAATGTGGTGATAGTTATGTTTGAGGAGCTGGTCTAGGTTACAATGTAGGTTGCACTTGATAGATAGGCTATTGATGTAGAAAAAGCTATATTTATGGTATAGGTTGAGCGGATGGTATTTTCACTATTTGGACATTATGTGACTCAATAACTCTATTACCAATAATGTTCTTATTAAAGATTTATGGTTTTGAATTTTCATAGTTGTTGGCCTGAGCTAGTGCAAACACTTGTGTTTGAACTGGGCTAGGGTTTTGACCTAGGCCTATATTTTGGTTTTGGTTTTGATTCTAATATTAGGAGGTTAACTTGATAATCCCTTTATTAATAAGGGCCTTTTAAATAAGGTGCATGCATACTAAAGCTCTAAGTGGTAAGATATCTTGCTATGCATAATTTTGGTAAACATAATGGCCAATTTCTTATCTGGTAAGTTATGGGCAAAATAACTAGAAAAAACTCTCCATATCTTTTAGTAGCTTGTAAAGCTCTCACCAAATTTATTCTTGGATTGATTCAAGTCTACTAATAAAATCTCATGCTTGAGATTATAAGAGAAATACTAAACAAATTTATTTGAAAGATCATCAAAATTAGATACTAAATTTTTTAGCAACTTGAGAAACCACTCCAAAGCTTACCAAGTTAGACTTCAAGGAAATAAAAGGAATATGTAATGCCATTATAAGCCATTATTTGGCAAGCAAAAAAGAACTCTGTTAGATGGGCCATAGGGTCTCCTTTACCCTTATACTTATAAAATTTAGTGGTTCATAACTTGGAGGAAATGGTATATGAAGATACTCCATGTTAAATAGGTATAAACACATGTCATCCAATTTAAATTTCTTGGTTTGCTTCCCTATTTGAATGGAAATAATCACATCCTTCATTTTTTGTAGTTCTTAAGCCAAGAAAATTGATGGTACACTTGGTTATGGCTATGGCTAAGAGTTTAAAGGTGGATTACCTTGACTAGGGTATAATAGAGGTATGAAATGTTGGTTTGATGGGTGAATTAACCAAAAATATGCATTCACAAATTGGGATGTAGTTGTTGATATTTAATGTGTTGTTGATAAATTATCTGGTTTAGATTGAGAATGTGGCCTTGGGTTTGAGGGAATTGAGGCTACGATGGAAGAAGATGGCTCAAGGTATGGTATTGTGCTTGTTGAGGTTGATTAAGGACTCACTATTGAATAGTCAAACCTAGTTAAAGAAAGGGAACTTGCTATTGACCAAGGCCCTTTCTTTAAATCTGTGACACTTGATGAGTAAAAGGCAATGGTTGCCTAATAGTACTTGTTGGACATAGGCACCTATTTGTTACACAAATACTTATTGTGAACTAGATTCTTGTTGGGTGTTTGGAATTTATATTTGACCAATAAGAATACATTATTGATTAGACAACATTTGTGATTGTAGAGGTATGTTTGTTACTACCTATCAAGGTGGAACATTTTTTACTGCCTATTGAGGTGGCATAGTTTATTCCTCTACTACGGTGGTAGATTAAACTATGCATACTATCTTAGAATGTTAACCATCACCTATTGAGGTGGGATAACATTCGTCACTTGTTATTGAGGTAAAGCATTATGTAACTCTTGATTACTCACCATATATTATTTCATGCTTGAAGAAACAACTAGTTGAGGATTGGGAGTAATCTACTATGGTTGGGAAGTAGACATTGTTACCCCTAATATTATGAACCACTTGTGGTATTGACTAAAAGCACTTATTATTGAGGTTTATTTATTGGTGCATTTACATCACCTTGGATTGGATTGAAAAACACTTATGTGTTATCCACTACATTTGGTATATTATTTTGCATAGAGGACACAATCACATCTTCAATGAATGGGACATTGAGCATGTCACCTACTAAAGTACATTGGGAAAATGAGTCTATACCTAGATTAGCTTGACATATTAAATCAATTAGCACTCATGTTAAAGGAGTTATCTCTATGAGTTGAGCATTCAAAATGGCCATGGCATTGAAATTATGTGTTAGGGTTAGATAGGTCTAATATGCTTGTTGCATTTATTCAAAGTGGCCTTCCATGGGGCCTTTCCTCTTGAAAGCATATTTTGGTCTTGGAATGAAATCAACATGAGCACTTGAGGATAACTAGTAGAGTCCTATTTAATGGTTTGGGTGTAAGGTATGTTTTGAGGCACTCTAACTAAACTAGGTAGGTTTTTATGAGGGAAGTCTTATGGAAACTTAGCCCCTACCTCCACATATTTTTTTAAAATCTTGTCCTTATTTTCAAGAAAGTGACAATCGAATAAATATGGGTCATATATCGAGAATATAATAATGTAGTATGGTTGTTATTAAACTTGTTCTACAATTAATAACACACTAGTGAGATATTATGTTGTTTATTATTGGTCTTTATCTGAATAGGGTGGTGTGTTAATCAAGTAGTGTGATAATATATCTTGGAATTGTTCCACAAATTAAGTAGTTTAATGAGGATAGGTATCTGTCTCATAAACTACATCATCTCTATATGGGTCTTGAACAAAGTTATCATTCGTGATTATGTTATCATAGCTTGGATTGTACATGGATCCATAATGAGTGTAATGAGACATATCCAAATTAATGAACTAAAATTTTATGAATAAAAGTTCTAGATTTATATAAACTCTTAAAATATAGTCTAAATGGTAAATGGTCCAAACTTGGTATGTTTAGGAATGGAATTGTTCTCCCAAATTGTCAATGATAAACTCTATCTAAAATGTATTCAAGGTCTAATGTCAGGTATATTAAATACAAATGGTCAAGTGAATGGATAAATAGAAATGCCAATCTTGGTAGAAGTGTTTTAAACAACTCTAATCTAGGTCTAAAAATATAAAAATGGAAAAAGTTGCTAGGTCTTTGAGAACAAGGCACAAAGATAGGCTTAAAATGACATTTATGAACTCTAAACTATAGTAAATTCTAGGTCTTTATAAACATGACAAAAAGATATACTTGAAAACACACTAGGTCTAAAATGAAAGGTAAAATGCTAGGTCTTTGGGAACACAACATAAAGTTGGACTTGGCACAATCTAGGTCTAAAAGGCAAGGTAAAATAATCTAACAATTTAAAATACTTGGAATCAAACTAGGCATATAAATTCAAACACATGCTAGATCATTGGTAAAAGACATGGGAACTTAGGCATATGAATAAAATTAATAGGGATAATCAATCCCAAGTAAGAAAAAATAATAAGTAAAACATTCAAGCCCAAGTGATGAGCAAGACTCAAATGTAAACTATCCATGCTTAAGGTTGTACTCAGAGAGATTTTTGACCTTAGTTCTAAGTAATAAAAAGAGATGTGAGGCACACATAAAAGAGACCACTTATAAAATATAAGCATAAAATATCTTCAAATCAAGCATGTAATTAGTTCAAGTTGTAGAAATCAAAAATGAGAGGTAAACATCTAAGCCAAAATTAAGTGAGGCATAGGCATAAGCCAATCAACATTTGAATATGAACTTGATAAGACCAATTTCAAACTTGGTTTTAAAATATTTAGTTTCTCAAATGGACAAAATTTAAGAAAAAAATGGATGACATAATGAGACTAATCATATACCAAAATACATAAATAGTTTTAAACTTGATTTGGCACAAGGCAAAGCTTTTGAAATAATATAAGTAACATAACAATGTTATCTTGCTCAAAAAGTATGATAGTGTTTGATATTTCAAAACAATAAGGCAAATACGTGGGACAAAATGAGTAGTGTAATGACACCCATTTTCAAACAAGTGATGCACACACACAAACATTTTGGAAAATGCCTAAGACAAAGTGTGGTTTCAAATGAATGACATAACACCTCCTTAGGATAAAAGTGGTGTATAAACATGACTTGATTTGGATGTGGTTTTGGACATGATTTTGACAAACAAAAATATATTTTGACTCAAAATAATGTAAGTAAAAGGAAAATACACAAAAATTCCTAAGTGTATTATCCTATCTCTTAAAAACTAACAAGGTTGCTTTGTATTGTCAAATTCCATGTATATACTCCTTTTTGAGAGGAAATAGTTTATTAATCCAAAAAATTAGGTGTGCATGAAAATTAGGGTTGTTTAGGACCCCTCTTCTCTCAAGAATTCATACAATGACATGGAACTTTAGGCTACTTATCTTGCATTGACAATATTTCCATGGTAAGTGGGATTTGTCTAAAACTATAAGTTTTGCATGTTTTTGGATGGTCCCAAGTGTGGTTAACACTAGAGATGCAATCATGTCATTTGGATCCAAGCTAATTATGTTTTTATAAAATAGTCTTATCATTTTTATAACCACTACATCTATCAATTGATCAGTGTATTTTAATGTCTAAATTAGGTCATTATTATAAGGGTAATGGTCGCTAAAAAATTTAGTTTTAACCACTCAAAACTATCCCAATAATTCACCAACTCAATTTATATACCCCACCATAGAGTGGGGCTGAAATGATGCTAAGAGATGAATTCTTGGGTCAATGCTTCACTAAATAACTTATGAGGAGGTTATGAAATCCCACCCACAATCCAAAATGCAAGAAATAAATAAAATTTAAAAGGACTTTAAAGCTCATTTTTTGGATCACCCAAGTTATGTGAACTTGGGGAAAACATAGATGACTTTCATTCTAAGTTTGGACTAAGTGATAAAGAAATGGATTAATCAATTTTGAGTCACCCAAGTTCCCTAAATGGGATGGGGGAGAGCATATGCACTAAGTGTAGTTTGTAAAATAAATAAATAAATAAATAAAATAATAAACAAGCAAGCTCTTAAGAGCACTTAGTCTAAGTTTGCATTCATTTTAAGACACCAAGTGAAATGTGGTGTAAAATTTATCCCATTGGCTTTGTTTTGTGATTTTTAAACTTTGAAAAATAAAAATAAAGAGACTAAGATGATTTTTAAGCACCAAATATATATGTGATTTGAAGATTTAAAGTGCTAAAAAGTTTTTCCTTGGCCTTTGGGCCTTGAAAAAGTGTTAGGGGATTCTCTTGATTAGAATTTAAAAATAAAATGAGAAAATAATAATGAAATTTTGACTCTTCAATTTTTGACACAGAGTGATCTTGACATTCTATAGAGTGAACTCACCATTCCATAATGTGATAACATCATTCTGCAGGTTAATCTCACTTTTCTAAAAAAAGAAAACACACTATCTGGTGACCTTGCTGATTAACAAGATGATCTCACTGATGAGCAGGGAAATTTTCACCTGCAATTTTGGTCACAAGCAGTCTCATTGATGATTAGGTGATCCCACTATTCTGTAGAGTGAACTCATCATTTCGTAGGTCAATCTCATCGATCTATAAAAACACACAGTAAATAGAAAATTATAACAAATGATATCACCATTTACATGTGTGAACTTGATATTAATCAGGGTGATCTTGTTGTTCTACATGGCAACCTTGTCATTCATTTAGATGACTTCACCAATGCATTGGATTATCTTGACATTTAGTCTAGAAGACAATAAATGTGAAAATTAGAAGGGAAAAAAGAAAAACAACCTCAAAGGATGGTCTGAATGCAAAATGAGAAGGTTTATGGGTTGAAAAGTCCCACCAATCATGATATTATTTAATATAGGATTATGAAGAAGGTTGTTAGTCTCTTGTTAGTGAATAAAATTCAAACCAAATAACTTCAATACAAACTAACAACTCTTGCCTAAGTACTTGGGTGAGCATTAATTATAAGAATACATTAAGACACAACTAAAAGCATAAAATAAAGACACTCTTTAAAATTATTTATAGATCTAATTTTTTTTATTAAGGCTTGCTTGGCTATGTGATCAAGAAACTTTATCAATAAAGCTCCATTGCTCCACCTCTCCTTGTCACCTTGGTAATGTCGGTTGGATTTGGATTGGATTAGCAAATGGGCATGGTAACACTACAAAAATGAATTTTTTTGTAGGTATTTTGGCATAATAAAATTAAACTATAAATATTATTTTCCAATGGGTGAGGCATTGTATTTATAGCCTCCAAATTTAACTCTAACCCAAGTGTAGTTAGGTTAGAATTAACCCCAGTTGAGTTTGAACTAACTTTAATTGAGTTAAGACTAACCCTAGTTGAGTTAAGGAGGGGACATGTGATTAATATTTGGGATAGAGCCCCATTTATTAATCATGACTCTCCATTTCTGTATTTAAGGAATTTTAGGGAGATATTTTAATTCCTTGACTTTGAAGATGATGATGTCATCATGACCTCATATTTATTGAATTTTATTTTTTACAAAAATTATTTTCACTAATTGCATATATACAATTCACTTAAGAATTTAATGTGGTTTAATTATTTAATTCTATTTACTTAGCATTTTAATGCTTTAGGAATTATTCAAAAGCCCTATTTAATGGGTCCAAAGGCCAAACTGCTAGTTGCTAGGTCATAAGGTGACTAGAGATGAATTCGTGAGATGTTATTATTATGTATAAGATAATAACCAAAATATGGATGCCTCAACATGATTTTGAGTACTAATGTCTGATATGTAGACAAAATTAGAAAATTCAGTGATTCTTAGGCTTAATTTGCAATGTTTGGTAGAAATCAATCTGAAGTCTGATTGGAAACTAGTTGTGGCTAGAATGGGGTGTATACACTAGTAAGGTTTAAATAACTAAGTTGTAAAGGATTAGGAGATATTTTGAAAATATACATATGAAATATTTAGATTCAGTTGACATGATTTTTACCAATGTAATGGGAGTAGTAAATCAAGTCATGTCTCATGGAGATAGATACAATAGAGGATCAAAAGGTTGTAGAAAAAATATTATAAACCTACCTGCTAGGTTTTATAATATTGTATTCCCTATTTAAGAATCAAAAGACTTAATACAATTATTTGTTGATGAGTTTATGGGATCTTTATAAACCCATGAGCAAAGGCTAAATAGAACAACCATTTCTCCCCTTGAACATGCATTTAGATCAACAATAGAGGAAGAGGATTATCAAATTTCAATAGAGGTAGAGGTAGAGATTTTTTAAGAGGAGGAATAACAAGCACATTTCATGATGGTGGAAGATCATGTCCAAACACAAATTTATATACTAAAAGTGGAAAAGGTAAAGGCAAAATCCATAATCCCTTTCATGGATAGAGGTATGATAAATTCCATGCTCAATTCAGTTACTATAAAAAATCTAGACATTATGCAAATGAGTGTGGGAAGTGTATAGACATAATATTCCTAAAATTTATCAATTATTGATGCTTTCTCTCTTACGACAACTTGTCAAGTCTCAATATCTGTGTACACATCATAAAGGGTCTATCAAGAAAGGGGTGGGAAGACCATTAGTGCTTCATAAGATAGTTGTTCCCTATACCACCACTTGAAACTAACACAAACCTCTCCTATATGTTTCCCTAAGCTTTCACACATCCCTTATACACTCCTCCAAGAAATTCACTACCTCAAATAACCCTACCTAAGCCAAAACTTCTTTTTATCATTTATTGAACAAAGTTAGCCTAGGCTAACCCTTTTCCTAAAATATAAGCATGTTATGGGATTAGGTCAGCCTCAAATGACCTAGTCTAGGACCTAACTGATTTATTTATTAAAAAAAAGGTTGATTAGCCTGAATCTATTAGATAAAACTTTAGAAGAGTTTAGAGTTAGATATAAATATATAAACACATCCTTTTTTCCATTTTCATCAGATAAAAATAGAGTTAATCATTTATTTGTGCATTTACTTATCCACCATTATACTTGAGGAGCCATTGCTTAAGGTTTCATACTGCATTTGGAGAGAAGAATCTTGTCTTGTGGGAGAAGTATTTTAGATGCATAAGGGAAGTTATGTAGTCTTGAGCTAATCCATATTTGATATCTTTATAAACCATAACAACCTCTTGAAAAACACCATTGGCTAAGGGAGAGATCAAGGCTCAACGAGTTCATATTTAAGGTAAGTATTCATAACTCTTACTCCTATTTATTAAAGTATATATATCTAAATTTGTTAGTTTATGAATATGTTTCTCTTTTCATGCATTAAGATTAAATCACATTGACTTGAATAGAGTTCTTCTTTGCATGTTTACTTTTATGTTTATGACCTCCATTTTGTGCCACATGCTTTAGTGAGCACTAGATTATATTTACTTTACTTTTTAATTTACTTTCATAAGAAAACATAGGACCTAGCCAAGGTTATTGTGTGGTATTGATTGACTAAAGGCTTTATAACCCTCTCTAGTGATATTGTGTGATAAGAGACCCCTTAGTTAGGTCTAGCAGATCTATATTGGTCATGACCCTAATTGTCTAAATGTACCAACAAGTGGAAGTGATAGTGTGATTTGCCTTCTCTAAGCTAGAATTGATTTGTAGAACATCTTCATTTTTCTATGTATCTTTCTGGTGAACCCAACAATAACTAACCCTTACAATTTTTCTTTCACACCTTCATTTATTATCATTTTTACATCATTAGATAAAATATCTAGACTCATTATAACATTATATGTGTAGGTTTAACATATAGTAACTTATATCAACTTTGTATTTCTCTATGCAGGTCATCTTCAACCATAGGTAACTGGGTCAATTGGCTCAACCCAATTCACCACTTTACATAAAAGTTTTCAAATGACCTAATTGAATCTGTTAGTAGGCTAAAAATATTCATCTAGATGACACAATATAGAAACATAATTTTTAGCATCATCAAAATCATCAGGTTCATTCTCACCATCTTAATCATTTATATTCTTCATTTACAGTCCTATTTTTCATTATTTTTAGTCTATAAAATTATAACCTACATAAAACTAGGTTGACTAAATCAACATAGTTCTGTAGCTTGATTTATTACCTAAAATACTCAATCAAGTCATTCAATTATGTTTTTCTATCTCTTGCTTCAATAGACAACATCGACCCAATCAATTCTATTATGTACTATTTGCATCCTTGGTCATTTTAACCAACCCTGTACTCTTCAAGTAAAGGGATTAACTCATGATTTTAATAATTAATGAACTTTTCATTTTGTTGCATGCTTATTTAGAGTATCAAACATAGACTAAATAGGAATTTTTAATTTAATGATTTAGTCACACTATTTTTATTTTTCACACACTTTAAAACTACATAACATCAAAAAGCATTAAACAAATTCTACCAAAAGGCCTACCTACTTGGATTTCATCACCAATGGGGAAATTGACTTATTTTTTTAGTTGAGTATAAATATGTAATTGATGGCATTTATTGGCAATGTACTCGACACCCTTATTGCTATAGGATTGTGAAGTGAGAGGGTAGGCCCCAATACCAAACCAATACCATCACCAGTACAGATCCATTTTAGCCTTAACTACCTAAAACCATCATTAGATTACCTTTATAGTTCCTTTTTATATCCAAATCTCTATCATATTTATTTATAAAAATTATAATTTAAAACATTCAAGAATTACTACATATATTATAATTTTTATTTTTACTGCGTGCTCTCTAATAATTATATGTTGTAGTTTGTAAACTTATATCAACCAGCATTGGTGCAAGGTTACTTCTATGTGCCATAATTGGATCAACTAGATCGACATAGTTATTTGTGTGTTTATTTAAAATATTTGTAAAATAACACTAAATCATCTATAATCATAACTTTTATAATCTATCTCTACCTTCAAAACATAGTCGATCTACTCGAATGTGTCTCTTAAAGTATATGTTTTCCTATAGAACAAAGTCACTCTATTTAACCTAGTATTTTACAAACTACTTATTCTATTTGCCTTCAACACATAATTTATATATTTGACTGTGTGTCTTTCAGTCTCCCTCAGATTCACCATTTGTAGAATACAATCGACCAGTTCAACTATGTATTTTGTAGCATGTGCTATCTATTGTCCTACAAGACAATATTGATGGGTTCAACCTAGTCTCCTACTGGTTGACCTTCATTTTTACCAAGTTTTTAGTTTCCCTCCATCATGAATTTATTGTTTGAGGATAATATAGAAATGAATCAAACAAATATGATGATTTTTACCAATCCCAATAGTTTTCATGAGACACATCTTGTGGCACCTACCATGGATCAAAGTAATGTCCATGTTGCCACCCATACTACCACTTATGGGACTCATCCCCATTTTTAATTGACACTTAACCCATAGTTTTCATTATAAGATGAGTGTGATCTTGAATACATAATGAAAATGCTCTTTTTTATCAACAAAAACCCTAAACATAGAGGAAAAGATCTTACAACCATCTATAATCTCATGATGAGACCTCATATAAGATAACCCCATTCACTTTCACCTACCATTTACCAAGGATTTGGGGTAAGCACTTTCTTTACATCCCGACATTTCCCCTCTATAATGTATCCTTCCCACACCATGACATCATCCTTTGTCTTCTTCCACCTCCATGCCAATATTTTTATAAACATGGTAGGTTCAACTTCTAGTGGGCCTCTTCAAAATACCCACATCCATAACCATGTTAATAATGTTTTTTGATACCAATGCTAATCATACCACTAGTGAATTGCATGCTACCACTTCTTCATACACTCATAGTGTATCTTAAGTTTTTACTACCTCACATAATACCAATGCATCACACACTGCATCCACTAAAAAAAATCTACTCAAACTAATCAAATTCTATTACAAATTCTTAACCAAATGCATAATTTTAAATCTAATAATGCAAATCAAATTATGTAAATGCAAAATCACCTCATACATATCCAAAACCAACCTCACCAAATTCCATGATTAGCACAAAATCATAATACCCCCCACCCCCCTTAGGGATTCCCATGGTAACCTCATACCATAACCTTTAATTATCAACAATACCATAAAACATATACAAAATGAACCTATATTAACTCAAATTACTAACATTGACATAAGAGGTATCACCCCCACCATCACTTATAATGGATCTATAGATCCTACATTGCATCTAAAACTATTTGTCAACCTTTACAAAGATTGGATTAAGCTTAATACCTTTGTTTACACTAAACTCTTAGCTAAAATACTTTTAAGAGATCCTTTAAATTGGTATAATAAATTAAAAACCCACTTTATTACTACCCTAGAATACTTGGTCAACTCACTAGTCCAAGAATTCCAAACTAGTGATCTTATCAAAAAGAACTTATCTCATTTTATAAATTGCAAACAACTTAAAACTGAAATGGCCCAAGTCTTCATCAAATGATGGAAAAAATTATCTAACAAATCTGAGCATAATATTGTAAATGATAACCTCTTTCACTTATTTACTAATGATCTCCACCAAATTACAATATCATGTCAGGACCCTTTCTCCAAAAACTTTGGAATAAACTTTAAACCAAGTCAAATGATAAGACTTCCTCATGTGTCAATTTGAACCAACTCAACCTACAACAAGAACTTGTATTCTCATAAAAAATAAAAATCATCATGCAAATAATGATGATGTTACCAAATCTTATGAGACCATACACACCATCAAAGCTATTGTTCCAAATAGCACAATGGATAAGGTTCCTCCCCTCAACAACAATTCTAATCATATTCCCATATTTTCTCAACACAACCATACTAATGTGTACAAACCATTATCCCTAGTAGAAAATTAAAAACATCTTCCAAGACCTCTACCATGAGATATTGATCCCACTCATCCTATGAAATCATGGTATGATCCAATTTTTTTTTTGGTTTCATGAAAATTGGGGCCATTCTCATGAGACTTGTAGATAATTAAGAAAATTTGATATGGATTTTCTCTTTGGTCCTAACTTTGACGATGAATTAATTATCTAAAAATGTCAACAAGATTATGACATAACACTTAAATCTCATGAGACTCAAAATAAAAATCAAACTTTAAATGAAGCTAATGCTCATTTTATTATCTACAAGGATCCCATTCCTAACCATCAAAACAACATTGACCAACCTACCCCTAATACTAAAAACATTGAAAGCCTCATAAACCTTAACACCAATGAAGAAAATTTGGTTAATATGACTAATATGAGAAGAGTAGTTGCTTCTATTGATTCAAAACCAACACATACACATTACACCTCCCTAACATTCTACATCATTTGAGACACTACCCCATACCATCTCATATAATTGGGGTAAGAGGAACCATTACCCATATAGGAACCACTTCCAACAACAAAAATTGAATATATCAGTCATACCATATATATAACTTCTACTCTTTCCCCAATTTACATACCACAAGACAACATACCTAAATCTTCAAATAGTATTTATTTTATTCAACCACAAGACATACCTCAAACAACCATCACATCATCTAAACCAACTTTTAACCAACCTAAAACAATCATAACTTATCAACACAAGTTTAATTGTACCTCCAACCCTCCTTCCAAAGAGCTATTATAAAACTATGCACATATATCTAAAAATCCTCCCACATGTTATGATGAATGGGATCCTATTGTATAACTTTCCCATATCCCATCTCAAATCCCCTTATTAGAGATAACGAGAACTTATCCTCATGATAATGATTTCCTAATGCAATTATTTTTTGAAATGAACATACCTTATCCTCCTCATGTAGGGAAAGAAGCTGCCTTACTTAGATATGAAGATAACATACTTCAACAATGTTAATAGATGTCCATCCATGTTGATGAAACATTAGACACTTCCCTCTCACTTAAATTTCATATCTCTTCTATGATTCTTGGTGAGATATTGCTTCATGTGGATGATCCTCTTTTATTCATTATTGTCCAAATTAGTGATATATAAATTAAGTGTGATTTAATTGATGAAGGTTTAAGCACTTATGTTGCCTCCCTTGACTTTATTTACACATTTGGATAATTTGAATGTAACTATAAATCCATACATAGTACATGTCAAGGCTATGACAAAAGATAAATGCCTCCTCTAGGTTGTGTTTAGATTCCCATTACTATCACTCCTATTACCATCTATGTGAAAATCATGATACTTAACTTTTCACTTTATTAAAGTATCTTATTCGATTGACCTTGGACTCACCGTACAAGAGCAGTCACTTCATCTGCATGCCAATGTGTCAAATTTCCTCATAATGGTGTTATCTACAAGATTCAAGGCGACATGAATCTTTGGAATTTTGAACAACTCCAAGATCATGGTGTCTTTAAATTACCTATCCTTGAACCCTTACCTATTGTTCCATTTTAAGAATCCTAACAATTTAACTATCTAATTAACTCCAATAGAGGTTATAATGATCATCCTAAATTAATTGGGAATATTCCACCTAACCTATTAGACTCTAATGATGATGAACCATATTTGATAAGCCTAAAGATCAAATTTTTTTATCTTTACCCTCACATCATCACTTAACTTCCTCATTCTCTTCAACCTTGATGCCATCAGTAACCCTATGAAGACATACTAGTTACCTTAGTTAGAGTAATTAATGTGGGTTGATTACTTATTAAGCTTACTTAGGTAGATGTCAACACTATGTCAACATAGCTAACCCCACTCACCCACACACACACACACACACTCTCTCCTATTTATAGACACTCTTAGAGTGCATTTCACAAGTGGAAGCAAGGGAGTTGAGAGCATTGCAATCTATCTTTCTATTCATAGATAGTTTCTTATTTGTGAGAGCAATGCGTTAATGTCCATGGCTGTGGCAATGGATTCTTGGAGAGATACTGGTTAATATTTTTGTTAACTCTTTCATGGTATTAGAGTAACTCCAATAGCCATTGTTTAGCATGTCTCAATTCTCATTTTTTTATTATTTATAGACTTCAAAAATATATGTTTGGAGATTTACATTTAGATCTGGTTGGATCTATAGTTGTATTGGCTATACATTTTTTTAGAAGATTTTTTGCATTACTGGTTAAAAATATCATGTATGCCATTCACCTCCAATCGAACATGATTTAAGCCTTATTATGATTTGTTTGGCTTATTTTGTATTTTAGCATCAATATTATTTCAATAAAATGTATTTACCATTTGCCTCATCTATTTCAATGGATTTGTGCTTGGTGTTGTCTATATTTTAAGTTAATGCTTATCTAGGTCTATGCAAATATATGGTTTTATGAGGTTGTATACTTAAATAGTGGATCCAATAGAATTAAGGGGGGACTCCATTGATTCTTCTATTATTTTCATCACTGAGCTTAGAGGATTGAGTGGTCTTCAATTTTTTCCTCTTTTCAAACCTATTCTTTTATTTTTTTAACTCAGCCTAGCTGTTGAGTTTCATGTGGTTGGATGGGCAGTTGTTGTGATGGCACATGGGAGGGGAGGAAGCATCTATGGGGTGGATTTCTCTATGGTTATCTCAACATTTATACATGATAAATAATATAAATCATGCTGGTTGAGTTATGCATTTTTTTGGCACATTTCTGCATGATATACAACGTAAAATGCAGGCCATGCAACCTCCATTTTGTGGCTCTCTTAGCACCTATACATTATTCAAGTCAATCTTGATCCAGGGGCATATAAATTAATGTCCTCATTGGATCCTTCATGTAACCTACTCTTCTTGACTCTCTACTGCATGATTTTATTCCCTTGGATGATGCTCAGATCTACCTTGGAAAATCGGTGGTGCAAGTCATGAAAATGGTTTTTTTGGTGACTAGTTATAGTATGGTAGGTGACAAAAACTCATGGTCTCCATTTGCTATGATATTCCTCTTGAATCCTCTCATTATCTGCTATCCTTATTTGACTTCATTACAATAAAGTTCAATAACTCCCAGCCACATTATTTGCACGTTGATTTTTCTACCAACCCTCTAGCTTAGTTGAATTTGTTTTTTGAGAAATTTAGGATTTTATTATTTGGTGGGATGGACAAATTTTTTTGGTGAGGAGAATTTTTTTTAACCAAGTGATCACAAGAATTTTACACATTGTAATAGGGGTGTGTGTTTTATAATTTTTTTTCTACATCCGCCACCCACCCCCCCGGCCCCGAGGTCGAGTTAGAATTTTTTTAATGGTGCAAGGGTGTTGCCTTACATTTTTTGAAACCACTATATTGAATTGGCCTCTTATTTATATTATCCTACTTTTAGATGCATTTTCAATGGTAAATGATGTCTCTTGGGGGAGGCTAATTTTTATTCAAATTGGTGGATTTTGAGCCAATTTAAGGGCCAAAATGGCTTCAAATTGTGTTTGGATTCATGGGCTCCACCCCTCAACCCTGCCCTATACCCTGATAGGGAGCATGATAGGGGCTGAAACCCCCAAAGCCCCATATCATGCCCTGGTATACAATAATTTTGAGTGTTGAAGATCAGTGGGTGGGTCTGGCATGGCTAGTGGTCATGCCCCCCATAATAAACATTTTGCAGTTCTTTGTATCTCTCCTTATTCTTTGTTTTGAAAATACATTATCTTTCCTCCTCTTGTAAAGGGTACCTAAAATGGCCTTGTTACTAGGACCCTATCGAGGAATTTTTTGGGTCTCTTTTCATATGGCTACTATCTAGAAAGACTCCTACTGCATTTTTGAATGTATGTTCAAGTAGTGGATTTTGGGCCACTCGTGCATGACCTTTTTTAGTTTATGAGTTTCTTTGATTTTATGCATCATTGTTGGTTAGTTTAAACTTCCACCTATGCTCATGCCATTGATACATTTGAGCCCCCTTCCTTTGTGCTTCCTTGTATTTTCTAAGAGAGATTCCATTTATTTTTAAAAATAAGAACCTTTTGTGTGCATATGGGTTTTTTTGTGTTATGAGACCTCTATTGTACCAGACATGTATTATCTCGAATGCATTTTTGGCTGATCCTGATGTCCTTTTGCATGTGCTTTACACATTGTTGTTTTTGGTTGTTGATTCTATTCTATGTGTTTACATACTTTATGGCTCTTTTTATCATTTACCACACTCTTTTATCAACCCACAACATGCATTAGTACATTGACACACTAGTATTTGTGTCTTGTCTCCTTAAGGCACCTTTCTGAGCACCTCACCTTCTTATATGGAGATACCTTTTTTTCTCCCTTATTTTTGGAACGTATTCTGCATTTTTGACACCATTTTTTAATAGTTGATAGTTTCCTCATTCTTGAAGCTATTCTGGTGTATACAGTGTCAACTTGTTCGATGCTTGAGTAGTGGATTCAGACCACTCATGTAGACCTTTGTTTTTTTCCATTCCATCCATTTAGTAGTATGGGGGGGGTGATGTATATTTTGCTTCTTGATGTTGAATGTTCTTTACACATACAATACTTTTTTTTACTTTTGTCACCACTGATAGTCTTCTTTATTGAAGCTATTCTGGTAAAGCCTAGTGTCAGTTATTTTGTGATCGATTAGCGGATTCGAACTACTTATTAAAATTGAGTTCTTTTATGACTTGTGATTACTTGGAGTGTAAACTTCTTCAACATCATCTATGGAGGGATTTTCTCTTGATCTCTCTTCTTATTTTCTCTCTTTTGGGGGGGAATTTTTCCTACAAGTTTTCTCTCTTTTCTTCACTTTTGAGAGTTATGTTTTTTTCACCTTTTGTGTGCATGTGTGATTTTATGTTTTTTTGCACAATAATGAGTTTGGATTCCTCTATTGTACATGGGTATCTTATTTAGGCACTTTGTTTGCCAGAACTCATATGAGGATTGCATAATGTCTCATCATTTGTTGGCCTTCTTTGGCGTACTCTTTTGTATTTTTGACGCCACCTTTTTGATAGTTGACAGTCTCCCATAGCTTGATTGTAGCTATTTTGGTGAATCCCACTATCATCTTGTATTCTTCGATAGTTTGACAGTCTCATACAACATGGCATGAAGCTATTTTGGTATATATAGTGTCAACTTGTTTAGTGTTTGAGTAGTGGATTCAAACCACTCATGCAAATATTATGAGAATTTTCACCTAGTGTTCAACATTGAGGGGGGGATGTTTAACAATGCTTACTTGGGTTTCATCTTTTACCCAATCTTATGGAGATTGGTGTTACTTCTAGTTGATCCTTGTATTTAACACTATTTCCAATTTTAATTAGCGATTACAATGATTAGCATCCATGTATTTTGGCAAGATGGATTGACATCCATCAGGTGGCTTCTTCTCTTGATTCTCTTGACATTGTACATAGATACCCAACATAGCATAGTTGCCAGGACCTATTTCTGAGGAGTCTTACACTCTTTTATTTTTCACTACTCCCTAAGTTGTGCTTAAGGGAGGGTGTTAGAGTAATTAATGTGGGTTAATTACTTATTAAGATTACTTATGTGGATGTCAACACTACGTCAACATACCTATCCCAACTCACCCAAAGTCTCTCTCTCCTATTTATAGACACTTTTAGACTGCATTTCACAAGTGGAAGTAAGGGAGTTGAGAGCATTGTAATCTATCTTTATGTTAATAGATAGTTTCTTATTTGTGAGAGCAATGTGTTAATCTCCATGGTTATGGCAATGGATTCTTGGAAATATCTTGGTAAAGAGTTTTGTTAACTCTTTCAACCTTAACCAAAACTAGATACTCCATTCACAATGTTTCCTTGAATGATAAAATAATTCTTACATGTACTATTAACTTGCATGCACCTAACTATGATGACAATTATGCTTTAGATGACCCATTTTTAGTTGGATTTATCCAAGATAGAAACACCAAGGTTATTATATATCACTCTTATTTATTTCAATCTTTTAATTCTTCTTCTAAAATTCCTTATTTTATAGTACCTAATATTAGTTTTTACACTATTGATCATAGGTTAAAAATGGAACACTCACGTGGTATGCCTCTAGTTATAACAAATCCTCTTAAGAGTATGATCGTGGATCATGCCATGATAATAAATTATTATTATGCCATATATCATGACCCTTCTAGTTTACTTCCTCTAGAGATATTAGCCATTGTGCTTAGGCCCACTGCACAGCTAGCCTTACCTACAAATGAGCCTAGTTTGATTTATGCTCTCCCTTCTCTCTTCCTTGGTGATGGTATTCTTCCCTTACCATAACTTTCTCACTTAATCATACAATGGTCATATCAACCTTATTGAGATATTCATAGAGTTTTTGGTCATTGGACCAAAGATTTCCATCTATATCATCATCCCTAAGATTTTTCTTTTACCCCTTCAACTAGTATCCCCCCATAGTCTACTAATAGATGTATTTGTTGCTTCTATGGATTAATTAACCATTCTTCTACCCAATATGATAAACTTAGACAATACATTGATACATTATGACTAGTCACTACCTAACCCAAAGATAAGACCATACCTCATCCTAAGCTACTTATAGAGTACATCCCTAAATATAAGTAAGTATATTGTATTTGGAAATAGTGTTATACCCATCATATCGATTGATGTTGAGTGATTTATTAGAATATTTATAATTTACAACAATCAACACTAGCACCAGTTATTCTTCCTCATACATGTCACTCGTGCAATAAGGTTCCTCCTTTTCTACTAGCTGCACCTCATTGTATCTCCACAATTACCATCCACATCGAGATATGCATTCCTCACATTGAGTATCCCACATAATAGATACCTCATGAGCATTAATTTTCTTATGCTACACCTACATTTTCAATTTAGATGATATGGAAGGAAGTATTTTCACAACTTTCTATGAATATTGATGAGACTCTGGTTAACATTAGAATTCAATTGCATAGGGATGTTTCTAATGTTATGGATAACATTTGTGGTCAAATATATCAATATTTGTGAACAAAACATGGTGTTATCTCACATTATTCTATTTTATTATTTGGATTAGATTTGTGATCCATTCATATATGTTATACTTTTGACTATTTGTCAAAAATGATTTCACTTATCTATTTTACATGAACCGTTATATAATGCAATAGGTGCTTTACATGGTTTCATTTTATTTCAATTTTTCTTGTGGATTATTCTCATTATTTTCATGAATGAAAACTTATGTTTATGATTTCACTTCTTTCATGGATTACTTTATTTTCTATGTCATGATTGTTTTCTATATTTTACACTCAAATTAAGATAATATTATTCTAACTTGGTTATACAACCCTGAATCCCTTAGTATTTTATCTCTACCATATGATTAATTAGAAAATAAGACTTATCATTATACTAATTCTATGCATCAATCTATTTGGACCTCCTTTCTTCCCTAATTTCCCTTCCACATACTAAACATACATACGGTTGAAACTTGAGATTACATATTGGTTCATAGGTAAGCCTAAGTTGTTTAGTCAATCATATCTTTGTTTAATTAGCCTCATTTAACCAAAGTCTAAATATCATTCATGTGTATTAATTTTATCACTCATGTTGGTTATTCCAAATTTGTATGGAAGAGGAATCACAAAATCCATAAAAAAGTTAAAATCCAAATTAATTAAACAAAAGGCAATGATTTAAAAGGTAACATACAATATAAAATTCTAATAACACCAAAAGATGTGATTTATTATCTTTAGCACATATATTATTTCTAATCGAATCTCAAACTCCATAATTGGCCTCATGATAAAGCCAAGGTCCATTAGGGTATGGTAGGCCAATATATTGGGATAGGAAAAAAGAAATATCTAAGTGATACCTACTTTTTCACACAAGTACCTAATCTTTATAGTAGACTTACAGTTCTATAAAAGGTCCCAAGGAACAGGGAACATATTATGAGAAGGTAGGACCATTTTAATTTCTTTGTTCATATAACCTTCATGAATTGATCTTAGTATCCCACCTATTTTCTTATACAAATTTGTGTTTATTGTGAGAAAGTATCCTTTATATTTTGATGGTCACTAGACTCTGAATGTGTTTCTTTCTTACCTAGTATGCCTCATGTTTACTACGGTATTCTCATCAAAATTCCTATGTCATGATTTTTACATTCCCTATTTCATTAAAACAATCCTAATATTTACCCTTGATGAATATTGTTTTGTTAATCTATCACACCCCTTAGGATTTCCCCTTGTGAGTTGTATTATAAGACCTTGGATAGGACCAAGCATTCCTCACAAAATATTTCCTTATTTTCCTCCTTATTACCATTCACCTCATTAGTGTTCACCTTGTGAGTTGAAATGTAAGACCATGGATAGAATAATCCCTCATCACAAATTACCACATTAAAACATCTTTAAATTATTCCCACTTTTATATCCACCTCATTGGTGTTCCCTTTGTGAGTTACAGTGTAAGACCTTGGATAAGATCAAACCCTCCTCATAGAATATTCCAATAAAAAAGTCATACTATAACCAAGTCACAATAAAATCACATAATTCAAAATTGAGATAATTTGTCTTACATTATGGTTTACACACCATTTACATACTTCCCATCTTGATTTAGTATGTTTTATGCATACTTCATAAACACTTCAATTTTATCTTCTTATTTTCCAATTGCATGTATGCTTACAACCATTTTATTAGATTTATCATACTTTCCATCTTGATTTAGTATGATTAATTTGATTTATACTTATATTTTGTTTTTATTTTCATACTTCATCTTGATTTGTTATGATTGATTAAATTTATTGTTGGTTTGTTTTTATACCATCGGTTTTCACTTGGTTTCCACTTTATTACAAATTTTCCTACTTCCCATATTGATATAGTATGATGTATATTTGTTTTAGATTTGGTACAATTATTTTACATGGTTTAAAAACACTTATTACCTATTTATTTACCAATTTTTGTTTATTATATTTATTCATATTTTGTTTTTACACATTTCCCATCGTGATATAGTCTGTATTAAATTTTATGATTATTTATAATTTTCTAAACAATTTTGCTTTTCTTTTTAACCATGCATGTGTATCACATAATGATATAAAAGAAAACATACATCACATATTTACCATAACATATACAATGAAATTAAAATAAATGCTTTAAAAAGGAAATGCATCCATGCATCCATCTATAAACAAATACAAATCATATACCAAGAAATATCTATATCCACATATATAAAATGAGTTTGATACAATATAATATAAAATACAATAACTACAACTCTAAGGCTATGATCCATCATGTCTATCCTATGGACGAGTCATGATACTCATGGATGCCTATGACTAACCCCTCTAAATGGTACACTATAATGAGCCAGTCCAAGATCTCAAGCCATCAATCTATCCTTGTAGATTGGACACCTGGGTCTACACACATTCAAGTTTTACAATGATCACCATATGGGTGGATTGTTTTTATGCCACCACCTACTAGAGTTAGGCCTCTCCCTCTCCTACTCTTGTAGGTGGATATGAGACATCTCCTCATGCTTGAAACTATCAAGAAACCTCTTCCACTAATATAAACAAACTAGCATCAACTAGGGTAGATGGTACCATAGGGTCTACCAAGGTTGATGGATCATAATGTGACAACATCCCATCCAAAATAACATAGTGTGTAGCCATAATCATGGCTCCCCATCTGATATCCTCTACTATAGTCACTAAAAAACAAAAACAAAATATAAATCAAATCTCATGTATATATATCTCAAACCATCTATTTGTAACTAAATACATAAATAACAATGTAACGAGTGATCTATGTCAAAACTTAATAAAATAAAGCATTTATCACTAGTGTTAGTATCACCAACCACAGTCTCCCCATCATCTCAACTATCAAGAATCTCCTCTTTTAGTTACCTCCATACAAGTGCAAAACCTAGAGTCACTGCATGAGCCCATAGCAGTCCTATCCTCCACGGCCTCTCTATTGACTACTTGTGTTTCGTAGACATCATAAGATCACCATGTTTGACTACTCATGCATGTGTCCCATCTCATTGATGGTGCCTCTATCTCCTATGAGCTTGAAGAGTCTACTATCATGCCTAATATGGATTCACTCCCACATCCTAACCCTTAACATCCATAAGTGTAACTACTTTGGACAAGGCCTCTCCAGCTTATGATACTACACTTGATATATCCATGGGCTCACTTTTTGAGGCCTAATAATAGGTATATATAAAGTCATCTTTGTGCATCCTATCCCTCTCAAATCTTTAACATGCTATGCCCAATAAGAAAACACTATTAGAGGGGCCACTAGATGTGGTATGCCTAACTACCCTGGTACACAAGTTATTAGATATGGATCCACCCATGAAGTATAGTGGCCCATGATCTGAATGAACACAAAAATGGCATAAATAGTTTCCCAAGTCAACTGTATCGAAACAGTATCAATATAAAGCTATCATACTATCTACCCTCATGTCATAGTCTATAAAGTTGGGATATGGGGCATAACATGCACTGCATAATCCTTCTCCTATTGTACCACCCAAGTTAACCTATCATCAACTACATGGGGTAACCCAACCAATTGATACATAAGGAATCTATCATATATCCACACACTCAACAAAATAATGGGACCCATTATCTTCTACCCCCAGGTCAACATACCATACATATTGTATATTAGATGTACCCAAATGATAGAGACTAAGTCATACAATGCATCATACTCTATGATGGATTGATATAAGGCTATTACATATAATGATACCTTCCCATATGACTTATGACATAACACATGTACTGTCACAAGTCATATCAAGCTTCTAAAATATCTAAATTGGCCAAAATATACACATCAAATAAACTAACTCATAAAATAGGATAAATCCTCTTTGATCCTATCACCTAACAGGCTAAATATTACCTCTCATCCTCTATATCTAGTACATCACATATGAAAATATTTTTGATAATGGGAATTCCAAGTAAGGCATATACATCTGCCAAGTTGATGCCCACTTCTATGGTATTCCCCTCCACCTCCCATCAGAAAGTATTGGTCATTTGTTCCCATGATTCTAGGAACATGATGACTAGATCAACACTAAGTGGAATCCTTCTCATCTCCATGATGCCTCCAAATCCTAAGGCAACTAAATACATTTAGTTCACATTTGATAATCACTCTAATAAATCTAGTAACCATGATGCATTAACTAGGTGCCAAAATCTCCATCACCTTTACAAAATATCAAACAACAAAGAATGGATTAGATCTTGATGTAATAATAATAAAATACATTCTTAAATATTCTTAAAAACTAAAAAGTATGTACTTCATCAGCCTCTTTTTCTTATTTTTTCCTTTTCCTAAATAAATGACCCTTTTACTACTAAATTGGTCTTGTCACCTCTTTGCCATACTAAGTTGGCACTCTTCTACATAGTTGACCCATTCTTGTATGCATAACTGGGATTTTTGATACTAAACCAGCCCTTTCCCATTTTTTATATATTATATCAGCCCTCTACCACACATTAGACATTATTTAATATATTATATTGGCCACTTACTATGTATTGTATCAACCAGGAGGTACCATGTTGGTAATATCTATTTTTCTAACTAGATCAGCCCTCTACTATGCAGTTGGCCACCCCCAATGATACTAAATCAGCCCACTACTATGTAGTCATTCGCTTTGAGTTCTCTCACATTTTCTAATCGATTCGATAGGGCCAACTTTGTTCTTAATTTGTGGTGACTTTTTTAACCATTTACCATAAATGTCTTAGGCATTTATTAGTCTATTTTTTTTCCTACCCAGTATCTCATTTTACCCCTAGTTTACCTAAAAATTTCCTAAGGTCATTTTTGGTATCTCCATTTTGCCCAATATATAATTTTCTATATCTAACTTAATATCAAATAAAATTACCAAAAAATTGAAATTAATGTGTCACTTACATGAGCTGCATTAGGTATGGTTGCTAGGCATCCTCCACATTGTAACCATTGTCTCTTCACCATAGTCACTTGCTGGGCTCAATTGGGTCTCTTAGTGAAATATTTTCTTAGTATAGTACAGATAACAAATGAATTAATTTTTACCCTATTTATATTTACTATTCAATTTATTTACTTATAAATTATTTACAAATAGATTTCATTTTTCACCCATAAATTTATTTCTACTAACTCTTTCTTTTGAACCAAAATATGTTCTAAAATCTTAACATTGTAGTGAATCTATCCACATATTACATGTTTATTTTTGCAAAAAAATTGATTTTTCTCTTATTTTATAGGTTCACCTAATGTTCCCTACATTGGACACCTTCACATTTTTCTCACTTCCATCCTCTTTTAAAATATAAATGTAGTTAAAGGTATGTATTTTCTAATTCTATCCTTTCATTTATATTTTTCACTTCTTACTGTAATTTACTTAGCTCAGTGTTGTGTGTTGCTATATTCTTTTCTTAAAGCACCATCCCATGTTGTAACTGCATGACATGTGATGAACTTCGAGTGGGGAATATGTATACATATAATATTTTCAAACTTTATCAATTATTGATGCTTTTTCTCTTGTAAAAACCCATTGAGTCTCAATCTCTCTAAGTGCACATCTTAAAGGGTGGATTGGAAAAGGAGTGGGTAGACCACTAGTGATTTATAATATTATTGTTCCCTATAGCACCACTTAAAACCAACACAAATCTATCCTATATATTTCATTAAGCTTTGACACCTCCCTTACATACTCCTCCAAGTAATTAATCATTTTAAATAGTCCCTACCTAAACCAAAACCTTTTTTTTATAATTTATCAAATAAATTCAGCCTCGATCGACCCTGTTCTTAAAATATAAGCACATTACGAGATTAGATTAGCCTCAACCAACCTAGTTTAGTACCCAACTATTTATTTATTAAATAATAGGGCCAATTGGGCTGAATCTATCAGCTACAACTTTGAAAACGTTTAGGGTTAGATATGGCTATATAAACACATCCTTTTGACCATTTTCATCAGAGAGAGATAGAGTTACTCATTTATTTGTGCATATGTTCATCCACCATTCTACTTGAGGAGCCATTGCTTATGGTTTCATACTATACTTAGAGAGAAGAACCTTATCTTGTGGGAGAAGTCTTTTGGATACATAGGAAAAGTCATGTAGCCTAGACTTGACCTGTATTTATTATCCTTACAAACCACAACAACCTCTTGCAAAGCACCATTAGCCAAGGGAGAGATTGAGGGTCGATGGGTTTATATTCAAGTTAAGTATTCCCAACTCTTGATCCTCTTTATTAAATTAGATAGATTTGCATTTTTTACATTATGAACATGTTTCTCTCTCCATGCATTAGGATTTCCTCTACATTGACTTGACTAGAGTTCTTTGCATGTTTACTTTTATGTTTATTACCCCCATTTTGTGCCACATGCTTCAATGAACACTAGAATAGATTTAATTTACTTTGTCATTTACTTCCATAAGAAAACATAGGACCTAACTAGGGTTATTGTGTGGTACTACTTGAATAGAGGCTTTGGAACCCTTTCTAGTGACATTGTGTGGTAAAATACCCCTTAGTTATGTCTAGTGGATCCATATTGGTCATGACCCTAATTGTATATATGTACCATCAAGCAAAAAGGATAGTGTGATTTACCTTCTCTAAGCTAAAATTGATTTGTAGATCAAATTCAATTTTAATTGTATACAGGAAGAAGCTATTTGATATGAGTAAACAAAATGCAAACTTTTTTAGAGAAAACTAGACTGAAAATTAAAATATTTATTTAATGTTTATTACTTGTAATTTTACTAAGTAAAGCACAAATGATGTATGATTCTTAGATAATGGATGCATTAATCATATGAATAGATGTAAATGCATGCTTTCAAATATGGATGAATATGTAAAATTAGAAATGAAATTGGTAAATGATAATAAAGTTTATCTTATTGGAAAAGGGAACATAAACATTAAAACTACTCAAGGTGAAAAAAAAAAACACATTCCAAATGTGTATTATGTTCTTAGACTCAAAAAAAATCTAATGAGTATTGGGAAACTTGTACATAAGGGATATTGAGTTCATTTTGAACATGGAGTATGTTTGATTTTGGATACAAATCCAAGTAATACTCTTTGCAAAATTTGAAATGACAAACAATAGAATGTTTTTACTAAAAATTAAAAATAATTTGTCATTTGCATATGCTCAAAGTGTCACTCAAGTGACACCTGTAAATGTTTTATCTTCACATTTTTAAGGTGTTGTATCATTAGTAACTTTAGATAGATTTTAAGGTGTTATAAAAGGTCAGTCTTGGCTTTGGAATTTGAGGTATGGACATTTAAGCTTTAATGGTTTGAATTTATTGCACAAAAATACTATGGTAAATGGTTTGCCTTTGTTAGAATAACTAAATAAAACTTGTGAAGGTTGTATTCTAGGGAAGAAGGATAGATAAACCTTTCATGTTGGTAGGTTGAGTCGAGATAACGATCCTCTTGAATTTATTCATTCAGATCTATGTGAAAATATGCAAACACCTTCATATGGTGGCAAATTTTATTTTTTGACTTTCATTGATGATTTCAACAAAAAAAATTGGGTTGTTTGTCTTGAAATATGAATAAGAGGTTTTTGGTATATTCAAATATTTTAAAGCCATGGTTGAAAATAAAAGTGGATACTTCATAAAAGTAATAAGAATATATATAGGATAATATGTGTCAAATGAGTTTCTAAACTTTTTCAAGACACATAGAATAAGGAAATAATTTATTGCCATATTTACACCATAACAAAATGCTATTGTAGAAAGGAAAAATAAGATAATCATGGAAATACCTAGAAGCATGTTAAAAGCCAAACAACTTTTAAATGAATTTTGGGCATAAGTTTTAGCTTGCACAATTTATATTTTGAACCGATGCCTTGTAAAGAGTGTGTAAGATAGAGTACCTCAAGAAGCATGGAGTGGAAATAAGCATAGTTTTTCTCATTTTATAGTTATTGGTTGTGTGGCATATCTTCATGTGCTATATGAAATAAAGAAGATATTGGATGATAATGGAGTAATATGTATTTTTGTGGGATATAGTGAGGAGACAAAAGCCCACAAGTTATATAATCTAATCACAAATAAAGTTATAATTAATAGAAATGTTACATTCATCGAAGAAGAAACATCGAATGGTAGTACTAAAAATTCAACAACTGTTGCATCAATGCTACCTTCAAATGAAGTGGAATCATCAAATGGAGTTTTGGAATCAAGCAACCATTCAATGGTATAAGGTATATCTCCAATTACACCTTCTTTAAGCATTAATCGAGCTTCACCAAATATCATTGTAATGACACCTATTACAACATCCCCACTATCATATGCAAGATATTATTTAGGTGAAGGTTCAAGACATGCAATCACTCCAATTCATTCAATGAATCATGCCTATAATCCAACTCTAGCATCTCTAAGGTCTTATAAGATAAGAAGTTTGGAGGATATCTATGATGAAACTCAAGGTCATCAAAGTGTTGAATTATTTTCTAATTTTGCATTATTTTCTCAAGTTTATCCTATGTTTTTTGAAGAAGTAATTGAAAATGAAAATTGAGTGAAAGCCATGGATTAAGAAACTGGTGCCATAAAGAATAATCAAATGCAAGATTTTATGAATATTATAGAAGGCAAGGATATAATTGGTGTGAAGTTGGTTTAGAAGACCAAATTTGATGTTGAAGGAAATGTTGAGAAACATAAAGCAAGGTTGGTTACTAATGGTTTTTCACTACAACCCAAAATCTATTATAATGAGAATAGTTCTCTAGTAGACAAACTAGACTCTATAATAAATGTGTTAGCAATATCAACTTAGACTAAATGGAAATTCTATCAAATGAATGTCAAATAAAAATTTATAAATGGGATATTAGAAGAACTTTATGTGAAACAACTACCAAGATATGAAAATTTGGGTTAATAATACGAAGTTTACAAATTGAAAAAAAGCCTTATATTGACTCAAACAAGCTCCAAGAGCTTGGTATAATAGGATTGATTCTTATTTTTTGAAGAATAGATTTGGAAAATGCAGTAGTGAATCGAAAAAATATATCAAGATGAATGATCAAGATCAAAATTTTGATTATGTGTATGTGTTTTAACTATTTTAGACTTAGTATATGTAAATCCTAGGTTGTTAAAGGGCTTGGTATAAAAAAAACTTGAAATAAATGCATGAAATAATTGATTTGACAAGATCTTCCCAAAATAGCAAAGATGTAAATAAAATTTACTTATATAGAGAAAAATAGGTATTTATATGACTCAAGAGGTTGAAACATGCTTGGGGATTAGTCAAGCATCTTTCATTCTATTACTATAGTTGAAATTAGACTTCAGCCAATAACACCCTTATGAGGACAATAGTGCCATGTGGCACTAGTGTCCAATTATGGTGCTAGTGTCCTTCTTACAAGAGTTGTATGAAACTTTTAGGAAAGATATAAGAGAGTTTGAGAGACATGCAAATGTTTTTTTGACTTCTGGAAGCTTGTTTATGTCACTAGTTTGCATGAATCTCTTTAAAAACCCTAATGAATACCTGCACACATGAAACAACAACTAGATCAAATGCAAAAGAAAGGGAAAAATTAGGTTATAAGATATTAAAATCACATACATTATAATCCCTACTATCTTGGTTATTGCCTACATTAACCCCAAAGCTAGGGCTATCAGATCACATGTAGTTCTTCCTTAGGGAATGTGCATAATCAATGCACATAGTATGCTATAATAACTTTTTCTTAGGCCCTTATTTGATGAAGCATGAAAGTATAGATGTGATATCTAAGTAATATGAAATGTATTGAGATGTACTATTGATTGATTTTATGTAATTATGTGTTAAGATAGTAAGTGCTAGATGTAAAATGCCTTGTTATGCTCTTTATATAGAAATAACTTTGATTTAAATGTAAGACGCTATTCACTAGATAACAAGACATAAAAGAGGGATAAAAAACATAAGATAAGGCTCAAGGGAGGGTTAGAACCCAAAATGTGAAAGAAAATGACCATTAGATAGTAACACCATGTGGCGCTACTATGTAGATAAGGAAGCTAGTAGCCTGAGGTCTAAAAACAAAGTTAAGATTGGGCAAAATAGGCTAGGGCCCCCTGTGAATGGGAGGAGATGACATAAGACCACTAGGGGTGCAATAAATAAGGAAAAAAATACATAAAAAAGACCAAAAGACCCAAATTAACCACATGAATAAGGGCTATATTCATCACTAAGACTTTCATGTGAAAAAATAAAAAAAGACATAGTACTTGTGATTGTTTGACCAAATTAGGGTGTACACATTTACCCCCCTTTTATTATAGTAGTGTAATGAAATGAAATTAGTAGAGTCAAATAAAAAGTGGAATGCTACCTATAATTACATGTGTAGATGTGCTCTGGACCTGGCCCACTTCTTGGCCAAAGAAGTAGACAAGAGCTAGAGTGAAGTATGTTAAGAGGAAATACATAATGTGGGTTCCCTCTGTACAAAATCTAAATAGTAAATTGAATCATGAGGAAAAAAACCATATTTTCATCCCAACTTAATATCTAGACCAAATCTAAGTATGTAAACTAAAAATGTGGAGAAATAAGGCTTGTTTTCCCCTACTTTGATATGTGTACTAAATCTGATTATGTAAGTTAAAGATGTGGAAAAACAAGGATTGCTTACCCCTATTCTGATATCTGGAATAAATATGAGTATGTAAACTATAATTGGAGGTTGAAACTGTCACTCAACCTACATAATCTAGGTTTGGTGTAAGGCTATGGATCAACCACTATAGATGTCATGTGACACATACTAGTGAAATAATGTGGCATCCTGGTGACATACTAGTGATGATCTAAGTGTAACCAAGCAATCTAAAGATAGAGAATGGTATAACTTGCCATTCCATCTATATAAGGTGAAGTACATCAAGTTCAAGTCCCACACAAGAAAAAAATAGATAATCCAAGTTACATCTCTCTAGATATTGCATTTAAAAGAAGTTGGTATTAATTGGTGCACAAGGTCAACCTTAATAAGGTAGCATTTTAAATATGTGACTTAAATAGGTTAGTTGATTTGTTTGAAAACTCATTTGAATCATTTGAATTGATAGTGATCATTTTAAATGAGCTAGAGAGTATGTCAAGGAGATGAGGAATGAGTGTGACCTAGTATGAGGAGGTGAAAGTGATTATTCAGGTTAGGGAGGAGGTTAAACTGGTAAAGATCTTGTTCTTTTCCATATTTTAACACATTTAGTACATTTTTTTAATAGTTTTTAGTGAAAATATGGTAGTTTAAGGTCATTTTTATAAAGGTGGCACTATTGTCTTAATAATGGTGCTAATGTCGAGGACATGGTGCTAGTGTCTTGTGTATGACATTACTATCTAGTGCTACTATCTCATATGCAATTCTAGTGTCCACTAAGCTGAATTTATGGTTATTTTTATTGATGAATGATATTTGATGATTGTTTTTATATATTTTTCTAATATTTTATGATGTTAATGATAGATTTGGTTGTATTTTGTATGCAAATGTGCACATGAGAGAGTTACAGAGTGGCTGGATGATGAAGACACTATGGGGATTGCTCTTAGTAGATGAGGATATGGTTGTGGTAGATAGAGCTAATCTGGGTCATGTGGCATCATTAAATTTGATGCCCTAGGACAAACATATGATGATAAGATTGTGTGAGAGGTGGGATGTAAATACCAGTATATTTTGGCTACCTACTGGGGAGATGACTATCACCCTGGAGGATGTCTATAGGATTCTAAGGTTATTGATTAGTGGTTAGAGATTAGTACTATAGAAGGCTACTGGTGATTGAACTATAGATTAGGATGAGAGGTATTTTTATATGATGTCCATGGGGACTCATCAAGTAGGGAACTATAATGATATATTATTGTCATTAATTATCACAATGAATGTTCCATAGTTGTAAAAATTATTAGTGATTCTATTGGCTTCATTTATTTTCATAGACAAGAGGGTGTTTATATCTCATATAGGATGCATGAGAGGGTAAAAGATATATAATAACTTGACACCATGTACTCATGGGGTTGTAATATGATAGCCCACTTATATCAAGATTTATATTGCTTCACTTAGGTGATGTGTGTATGTGGTGTTGGGTCTTCTACACTATTAGATTATTGGGATTATGAGCATATAATAATGAGTAGATCGGTGTTAAATTGACATGATGATTGGGATTATCCTCAAACATTTTTAGAGAGGTGGAATAGTATGACCAACATGCCCAAGAGGATCATGATGTAGTGATGATAGGTGATTAACAGATTGATGGATGGAAACATTATCTGATGGACCTACAAGGGATATGAGGGATGGCCTAAGGATGATGTTCAACTGAGATGGGTGTGAGTGAGATATCAAATTCATGACTATTGGGTTAATGTATTCAAGAGGTTTAAATATGAGTGAGTGATTTGGTAGTTTGGTGTTACTTAGGATGTGCCCCTAACACCATTGATATGGTTAAGGAGTTATCAAGCTCCATTGAGGCCAAAGATTAAGCCTAAACCATCATTTGTAGAGTTAGATATGATTTTATTGAGAGAGTGAGATACAATGATTAATATACTAGATGTGGATGATGTAGGAGTGATTGATGCGTATGTAACATGGTGGAGGGAGGTTAGATAGGCACTTTTATTTTCAAGATGTGGGATCATCATGGAAGATGTGCTGGATGTTGATCCCCTTAGGGCCATTGAGGGTAGGTTACTATTATATGTGTATATTATACTTAATTACTTATTTACTTGGGTAGGTATCTGATGCACTATGTTAGTATGTGTATGTTTAAGGATACTACCATTGAGTATGCACTCTGAGTACTGACAAAACACATCCTTGATGCTATCATGGATGATGAATTAGTGGAGAGGGCCATAGATGTTGTTAGTGTCCATGCTCATTTGTTTGATCAATCAACCATAAATAATTCAACATATAGGTGAACAACTGATGACAAGGATGAGGCACATGTGGATTTATAGAGATGAACTATGCCCACACTTGATATTATAGGTGGGGTAGGTATCTAGATAATTAATAATTATATACATCTAGAATGAGAGAATGTAGAGGTTCTAGTTGAGTTGGGTGTGTTACATGACAAAGAGAGTAGATGTAGGCCTCGATTGAGGTCATAGAGGGATAGTGGGGCCTCTAGTTCTAGTATGGATGTATTAAAGACAAAGAGTGAGGGGGCTAGTCTTGGTGACCAAGTTTAGATTATTGAGTGATTTATAGTATTGTATTGAAACTATGCTTAGAGTTATAAATATATGTGGATGTTTATTTTTCTATGGGCACTATATATATTGGTATCTTGATTTGTTACATTGTGCATTTTTACATGTGTTTGATTATTTTCATTATGTTAAATGGTGATATGGTAATATGTTATATGTCTAAGTAATGACAATGAATTATTTATCTATTTATAAATGTTTAAGTATACATTTATAATGGACTAGGAATGTTAATTGTTAGTATGGGTGTTATAGGAGTATCATAGGATATCTGTGTGTGGATCATGTAACTATAGTATGTACTATCTGAACCTAAATGGCATGGTGAGCAAGTGACCATATTGCTCATGCTATGTTAGTGTACAATTATATTCTAAAAATAATATTGTGTGTGCTACATTGCTAGTAGTTAGGTGTCTATAATCTATAACAAAGAGATTGATTGGTTATCATATTGAAACTATGCTATAAGATCTGTGATCTCTAAAAAATATCTTAATCAATGATTGAATTAAAAATATGATATGATATCTATGATTATTGACAAATATGTTAATCAATGGGTGAATAAGAATATACTCTGATCTCTATGATTGATGCCAAATATCTTAAGCAATGGGATAACTAAGACTGTGTTCTGATCTCTGTGATTGTTGCCAAATATCTTAATCAATGGGTGAACTGAGACTAGGCTCTGATCTTTGTGAAATCATTTCCATCTTTGTTGAATCTATGGTACATGAGATCTCTCATAAGTACGTGATCTAAAAACCACATGCTTGTATGATAAGTAACCAATGGATCCTTAAAGGTAACATCTTAGGTTAACTCGATCGTAGAAGAGTTTCATCTAAGATATTGTGCAAAATGATATATTGTTTCCCTTGTGTCAATGTTATAATTCTTTTATCAACATATTAGTTGATATGATCTTGGAGAGCATAAAAATTGTTTTCTAAATGTCCCTTTATATTATGAGAATTATAATATGGCTTATTTTGTATCCTATATAGATGGTGTGCTAGGTGGTGATGAGTATAAGGAAGTGTGATCATATCTTTATTTAATAATATAAGCAAGATATTATGAGGCCTATCTCTATATGAAAACTATATAACCCCTCTATTTGTGTCATGTTCTCTACTCACTATAGGAGGTGCTCTATGAAGTGGCTCTTTGCCCTTGTTAAGTATCTTTATTGGTTGTTTCTATTTTTAATTATTTCTTAATCAGAAGTGGTATAGGTTCTTATACCATGTTAGATGACTATGGCTCTAGGAAACCTACATTAAAATGTGCCTCTGAATGTGTAGCAAATAGTCCCAATCTGCCTCTAATGTTATAGTTATGTTACACAAATGTTAAAATTATTTAGATGTTTGATATAATAAATTATCCTTAAAAGGAAGAATGAGGCCTCTAATAAAGATGTATTTTACCTCTAAATATATCGATTAGTAAATCAACTGATGTATGCATGACTTAAATCTTAGAACGTACTTAGTTATTGGTTCTATCTCACCCTGGTGTAATGAAGGAAACCTCTCATATGTGACTCATGGTCCCTTATTATATATGTAGTGTCTGAGAAAGACTGATTCTATCTCATCATATGTGTGTAGTGAACCATTAGGGAGTGCATGATGAAACCAATTTAGTGCCTTAACTTCTAGAGAATTTGGAAATAAATTTAATACATTCAACTTATTGGTGAAATGTGTCATAGATTTCCCATACTACTGAAGGTACAAGTATGGGTCTCCATGTTCATCAAATTTGGGTAACACTAGTATCTGAAAGTTGGGTGGTAACTTTATAGTGAAAATTCTATGTAGAATAAGATTGCCAAGGATGGCATTGGAATCAACCCAAGAGTGGTATGATTTATCTCCAATGTAATATGGTTTACTTGTTATAAATCACCCACAATATGCATCAAGTAGATTACCTCCAGTGAAGGTATATTATCGTAATCAAGGTTTTCATTGAACTCTTGAATTTTGTTATTTATCTTAGGCATTGGTACACTACATCATGGACCTTTTTTAAGGGAGGATTGGTTTTCTCTCTGTAACCTTTGTAAGGGTGATAACTTGGACTTGATGAGAGGGAAATGGGATACCACCCTCATGTAGGTTAGGTTGAGAAATAGGTTCTATTGTAATGTAGGGGTTGAGGGAGTTTCATTGGTATCTCTTATTTTGTTAATTTGTAAAGAAGGATCACATGTTAATGGACTAGAAGATCCTTTATTATCATGTGAATGTAAGTTATTTAAATATGAACATAAAATAAGTTCACGTGTGTTTTTTAGCATTTGACCTAGATTTAATTTGAACATGAAAAATAGGTGAAGTAGGGAGAGAACTAAAAGGTTCAGACTCAATGTCTTGTTCACCAAAATCATAGTAATCATCATTATTACAAGGTTCATCAAAATCATAATTTAATTCACTTATAGAAGTAAGAGTAGAAGAAGTATCATTCACATGCTCACTATAGAGAGAGTAGGATAATATTTTAACTTTTTACTACTATGCAATATGTCATCATGTGTGGGTGTAATACAATTCATTTATTCACTAGCTATGTGTGGAGTGCATGTATGATTGTTATTTTCAATCTTGGAGTCAAGGGTAGAAGAAGTAGTAATCATGTTTTCATTTGGCATATTATGACATGTAGGAAAAGAGTTAGAGACATTTGCATTATCAATATTTTTCAAAGAATCATTGCATTAAGCTTGGAATGTAAGAGAAGGTGATAAAATAATTTCATATACTTTAGTTTGTGCATTAGTAAAAGGTGTAATATCATTTTTACATGCTTTTTCAAATTTGACTAAGAAGGGTAAATAAGATGCACTACACTTTTATATGTTTCTTGAATCATGTAAAATTAGATTTCATGTATTTCAATTATATTGATTTAATTTGAATAAAGAGGTAGAGAAGCTAGTTGAAAATCTAGGATCACATTGGAACAAAACACTACCAACAAGAGGTTATTTTGGCATTATATTGTTAGTTTGATTTTTAGGTGTAGGACAAGAGGGAGAGGAAAGAGAAGAAGATGCATCTAGTATATCCTCATTAACACTTTAATTTTCATATCCTCATAGCCATTATTACAAAAATAATCATCATCATCATTATAAATGAAATCATTATCATGTGCTAATGTGCAATCCTGAAAATGTGTCCATTCATTATTATAATTATGAGAAAAAATTATAAATTCATCAACTGGTTGAGGGGTAAGAGGCTTATTGGATGTCATTTTAAACTTACCAAAAAAGATAATGTAAATAATGAATACAAAACACATAATATGTTGAACATAATATAACATAGATATATGTGCAACTATGGGAAATATTCAGCCCAATATATATAAAAAATCAAGATTATACTTGAAACCCTAAAGGTTGATATTTGGATATATAGTGACCTAGTATGTGGATCTAGGGTTTGATGGGGGTTATTTGGGAAAATATTAAATTAATGAAACCCTAATAGAAGATTGATTTGGATGAGTTAGATTGTGTCAAAAATTAGAAAAAAATATAAGTTTGTAACCCTAATTTAGTGCATAAAAAATGAAGGTAACCCTAGGCTAAACTAGGGTTTCAAGTAATATTCAAAGTAAGTCAGGTTCACAAAATGTTTTAATTATTTAAGACTTAGTAGATGTAAATCCTAGGTCATTAAAGGGATAAGTATAATAATAACTTGAAATGAATACATGAAATACTTGATTTGAAAAGATCTTCTTAAAATAACAAAGATATAAAGAAAGTGTACTTATCTAGAGCAAAATAGGTATCTCTATGACTCAGGAGGTCAAAATAGGCTTGGGGATCAGTCAGGAATCTTTCTTTCCATGACTGTAGTTGAAATTAGGCTTTGGAAAGTAGCACCCTTATGAGGACAGTATCACCATATGGTGCTAGTGTCTAATTATGGCACTAGTGTCCTTTTTGGAGGAGCTATATAAACTTTAAAGAAAGTTATAGGAGAGTTTGAGGGACATGTAGATGATTTTGTGACTTTTGTAATCTCTCATGTGTCATTGTTTTGCATGAATATCTTTTAAAACCCTAATGAATGCCTGCACACATGAAACAACAACTAGATCAAATGCAAAATAAAGGGAAAACTTAGGTTATGGGAGATTATGATCATGCATAGCAGAACCCTTGTTGTTATGATCATTACCTACATTAAACCCAAAGCTAGGGGTCTCAGATCACATGTAGTTCTCCCTTAGCTAATGCATATAATCAACATGCATGGTATGCTAGAATGATTTTTGCTTAGGCCCTTCTTTGATCAAGCATGCAAGTCTAGATGTGATAGTTGAGTAATATGTAATGTATTGAGTTGTACTATTGACTAATTTTACGTAATATGTGCCAAAATAGTAAATGATAGATGTAAAATTCCTTGTGAGGCTTTTTATATAGAAGGAACTCTGATTTGAATGTAAGACCTTGTTTGTTGGCCAAAAATATGCAAAGGAGAGATAAAAACATAAGAGAAGGCTCAAGGGAGGGTTAAGACCAAAAACATGGAAGTAAATGACCATTGGACACTAGTGCTATTTGGTGTTACTATCTAGATAAGGGTGTTAGTGTTTTAAGGTCTAAAAATTGAGTTAAGACCAAGAATAGTAGGCTATGGGCCCCTATGACTGGGAGGAGGTGACTTAGGACCATTGGGGGTGTAATAAATAGGGGGAAAAACCATAAGAAATACCAAAAGACCCAAAATGACCATGCGAAAAAGGGTTATATTCATCATTAAGACCTTCATGTAAAAAAGCAACAAAGGCATAGTAATTATGGTTTTTTTAAAACTAAATTAGGATGTATACAACATTTCTATGTTGATGACTTGATATTTACAATAGATTTTTCAATTGACGTTTTCAAATTAGAAATGAGTAAAAAAATTGAAATGACTAATTTGGGATTGATGAAGTATTTTCTTGGCATTAAGGAAAGTTAAAAAAATGATGATATTTTCATTTGCCAGTAAAAATATGCAAATAATATTTTAAAGAGATTTAGAATAATGAATTTCACACCACCATCAACACTAGTTGCCATATGATTGAAATTGAATAAAGAAGATAGGGCTCCAATGTGGATCCAAAATTTTACAAAAGACTTGTTGGTAGTCTAATGTACTTGACAACAAGAAGACCTAACATCATGTATGGAGTAAGCCTAATTTCAAGGTTCATGAAGTCACCAAATGATTCTCACTGACAAGTTGGGAAAAGAACACTGAGATATGTTAGTGGAACAAAAAATCATGACATTTTATATTCAATATCAAATGATCTTAAGTTGATAAGATACACTAATAATGATTGTATTGGAAGTATTAATGACAAAAAGATCACATTTGGTTACATTGTCCATTTTGATTTAGGATCATTTTCATGAGCCTCCAAGAAATAACCCATTGTCACTCTTTTGTTAATTGAAGCATAATATGTAGAAGCCACAACAACAACATGCCAATAAGTATGAATGAGAATAGTGTTGTCATAAGTGAAGCATGAGTGGGGAAAGGGGAAAAAGATCAATGTTGATAACAACTCAGCAATAATGTTTTCAAATAATCATGTTTTTCACAAAAGGAGCAAGTTCATTGACACAAGATATCATTTTTTCAAAGAGCTAGTCAACAATGAAGAAATATATTTAGAATTTTGTAGATTTGAAGATCAATGTGCTGATATCTTTACCAAACCATTATCAAAAGAAAATTTTGAGCATTTCAGAAACAATTTGGGCATCATTGATGTTGAAACATCATTCAAGTAATACCTTGGTAGTCAAGATTAATGGGGAGTGTTGGCATATCTAATCTTGTCTACCGAAACTTATTACTTGGATATTTTGTTTGGCATATCTAATCTTGCATACACACACTTATGGCTTGCAATTTTTTCAACACAATATCTTTGAAAATGTATTTTCATTAAATAGATATCTTCTCATATATTCAAAAGAACATACCTTTTATGAAAGTTTTTTATAAAAGATGTTTCACATGTCTTTTACTTGTAGATAAAGGAAAAAAAACTTTAGAACTTGTAATGTTTTAATATTAGAATTTAGAACTCTCTAGAAAGAAGAATATTTATATATACATGTGATATAATGATTTTAAGCCAGTGGGAGAGAAGGAGAGGAGAAAATAAAGCACTCTTATGCTACAACATCTCCATCAATATTTTTTTTCATTAATATATATTATTATCTTGTATATGTGTCTATTTTCCTTCAATACAACAATATTTCTAATTTTAATTTCTTATTTCACATACCCTCTTGGGTTTACTTTCTATTAGATGTTAAAAATGATTTACTCATTTTTATATTTGAATAATTCCCTTCTATGCATGGAGATGTTATTTAGTTTTGTAAGTTTCTTTCATTGGCATTTTTTTAGTTCTATAAGTTTATTTATAATTGTTCAATTATTCTTTATTTTATTTATTTATTGTATATTTCCAACTTTGATGTATTTGTATAGTAATCATTCTGATTGTCTAAGAAAGGAAATATCTAACCAATTTTACATTCTTTGAGAATTGTGAAAACCAAACAAGTTTAAATATGGGTGTAGTGAGATTATCATTATAAATTATAGATCATTGGCATGTAAAAACGTCCATGATACTAATTTATGTCTATGTAAGTGCTTAACACATTGTGACACGTATTATAATTTTTTAGTGTTAAAATTTAATACCACACTCAAATAAATATTACTAATACCAGGCAACATAACCACACGATCTAGATAAGATAGCAAGGAAGCGATAATGTATGACCTATCAAGTCATTTCTAATCTAGGAAAACATGTATATGGTATTTCTCTACCTGGTTTAATTTCCATACAATATTTTTGTTTTTCTAAATTAAAAAAACATGTTTTAAAGTTAAAAAATAATAGGGAAAAAATGAATACCTCTGATAAAAGACATTGTCGATTATTATCTTTGACAGAGATAAGATTATTTACAACATGAACGAAATAAGGATGTTTAGTAAAATCAAGATTAAGCATGTTGGGCGTGGAAGCGATGGCTGAAAAAATACATAATACATAAGAAACTAAAAAATAAAATCAAATTATTATATAAATAACCTATACCTATGATGGTTGTCAATGTTCATAAGTAGTTTCCTACGATAAACATTGCATTGATATATGTGTTTGGGTTTGATAGGGCATGGACACTTATAGAGGACACCTACCTTGTGGCATTGTAGTATATGGTTGTTAGACTTAAACAACATATTCACCAACTAATGTCAATATCATCAAGGAACAAGTACATGATTGGGATTAAAATTAAATATGAAGAATGAGGAGATTTAGGTGAAATACGTGACAATTAAATGACTCCAATGTAATAAATATTTTAAACATCATTAAATTTTATGCCAACATCCACTTACCATAATAAAAGAAACCCTTCATTTTTACAAAATACACAATATCCCTATCGATTCCCCACATAGGAGAAGGGGAATAGTAGTTAGGACCCCTAACTTCATGGTCCCACATCTTCCATATTAAGCCACCTCATGCTTTGAAAATTTGTATTTAGATAGTTTAATTTTTTTAATTTGAAAAGGTCATCCTAGATAAAAACCAACATTTTGGGAAGTTGTATGATGATGTTTTTAGCAACATGTCATTTTTTTCCTCATATTTTTAGTGTGACCGAAGATTGGGACCAAAGGGACCATTAATTGGCTAGAAATTGACCAATAATAATTATCAAACCAACACATTATTTTAACATTGGCATTGATTTTTTTACATAAATTTATGGAAACGTGTAAATAAGTTATGGAAACATGTACACAAAGGACATAATAAAAAATTAGGATATTAATACAAAATAAAATATCAATAATACAAAATAAAAGGCCCATTTTAGAAAAGAATGGGAGTAATAGTTGAATACATTTGTATGTATTGTTTAAAGTATGATATGGATATTTGACCAAGTAAGATATAATATAAAATAAAAGTAACCATTACTAAATACCAAAGGGACCATTATAGAAACTAAAGGGACCATTAGTAAACATTTAAGGGACCATTATAATTGTTCACAAACACTGGAATTCACATTGTTTGGTATCCACTCCATAAAATAAGAAGAGTTCTTGCTTTAAACATTTAACATTTGCTCATCGACCTCTTTGGTGTTCATGTGTCCATGGAACATGGTAGAGGCTGCTAGATAATGCCCGTGTCTAGGATAAACTACACACATCATGTTTTTGGCATCCCACATTTTTTGGGTAAGTTCAGGTATAGTAAGGGAACGACAAATTTGAGATCCCCAAGACATCAAAGGAGCAAATCCTACCATAAAACATGTAAATGATGGAAAGTCCTCAATGTACATTTTTACACCATTTTGAAATGATGTTCCACCTCCAAAAAAGTAGAATCGATCCCCCAACAACTTAAACCAATTTCGATGAGCCTTGAGACCAACAAGCTTCTTGTGGGACACATTAGCATCCCAAGTGCACGAAATTCATCTAACTCATAGACCAATGTATATTTTATTTTAAATGGTGTTTCAGTCTCTTGGCCACCTAGAAAAAAAAATATTCAAAAAAAGAAGGAACAGGATAAGCATTTGAAGATCCTAAGCAAATAATAATGTCTCGTAGAAAAAAATGTTTGGGAACTATTACCTTACATGATAAAATCCTTATGCAGAAAATTTATACATAATAAACTATTTAATTTATAAATGTTTAAAGATTCGTTAAAGATAAACAATGGTAGATATAATTACTAGTGTTAGAGACAAAAATGGCTGCACAAGAAATGTACAAAAGAACTAAACAAACTCTCTTGTCTATTATGCTGGCCTACATCTATCCTCAAAACTATGTTATTCTTGTTTTGATAGTACAAAAAGGAAGAAAGCCTTTCTGTAATTATAACATATTAGTTTGTATATATTGACCTTAAAAGTTATGACTAGAAGAAATGATTAAAGGCTTATAAGAAGGCGTTGTTAGCTTCAATGTTTTGAAGTAAATATCATAGAGTGCTTCATTATCTAGGACCATGCATTCATCTGAATTCTCTATTGCTCCCCCTACAAATTAATCCAATTCTGATGAGCCTTGAGAAAAACAATTCTTGTGAGGCACATTAGCATATACCAAGCAAAAATTTTACTATGCAGCCATTGAACTGGAGTTCTTTAACCTGGAATATTGGACCATAAATGGCAAGGTGTATGTGATAATGGTAATATTGTAACTACTTTATTTATAACCCAAGTGTTTTTCCACAGGCCTAGAATGTAAAATGAGGAACAAAGGATTGTATCTCTAAACACCCACAAAATTCAAAGAACCATAAAAGTGGAAGTTGAATTGAGAGAAGTGGAAACCAAAAATTTTAAAAATAAATGTAAGTATAGTATAATAGAAATTCAATGCAAAAATAAATATAGCCGAGGATGGTGGGAATGCAGGTCTTTCTTACCTAATAATAGATGTTAAGAATCTTAATACTTTGGTAAAGATTTGAGGGATACTGTAAAATTATTATTGAAATATACAATTGGACTTGAGCCAAGGCATTACAAACAACATCAAGAATATTAATATGGCAACCAAATTGTTACATTGAATGAGTAGTATGAAAACATCATAGAAATCAATATATAATCAACAAAATAGTCCTCTAAATCCAAATGCAAAGTTAAATGTGGGATTTTGTTAAATGTGGGATTTAGAGTGGCCCCATACTTAATATCTTATCATTGCCTTCTGCATTCACAGGATTAAAGTGCTTACAGAGAGATCTCTCATGCAATACAAATAAGATAATAGAAATTCAATGCAAAAGATAAATATAGTTGAGGATGGTGGAAATATAGGTCTTTCTCACCTTGGAAATATATTTGTTTTTATCTTTAATAAGTGCAACAATAAAAAAGATTTACATATCTGATATAGCTGACCATCAATCAAAAAAGGCCTTCCACCATTTCTTGCACCTAAAATTTTATCAGAGTTATGCACAAGATTTCCTTTATGTTGTCTATGTACCTTGTAGGGAATCAACATACCATATTTTAAGTTTTCCATTCTGTTTTGCACCAAAGCAATTGAAATCTGACCCAAAAATGTAGAAATATTCATTATGGTGTGTCACGAAAACATCTACAAGTGTATTTTTCAGAAGCACCTTCTCCAACCTCCATTACAAAGGAAAATCCTCACAATTACTTTTGTAATCAATAGATTCACTTCCTCTATCCAAAAGCACATTAACTTCAAATCCTGCAATCACATATTCGACAATATATTAATTGGATACATCATAAGAAAAATCAAACATAGACCCTTCCAATCATATTCTATTTTCAAAAACCCATGGATATTGTTTTGAAGAGCCTACAGTAATTTATTTGACAATATATACATTAGATACAATGATTTTCAGCGATACACATGCGCAAATAGATGAAAATCACATCGAATACAAAAGAACAAAGCACACAGGAGTGGTTCCCATAAGATCATAGTGATTTGAAGGATTAACATCACTGAAGTGGAGCACAATGAAAAATTGGATAGGTATAAAAGAAAGGGAAACACGCAGGAGCTGGTAAAAGAAATCAAAGCAGAGTTTGGGAATTAAGATAGGGATGGTTCCCCCACTGTTCCCCTATAATTCGAAAGAAAGATGGGATATCAATGAGGTCATAGTCATCCTCATTAAATTCCTCACCAAAAAAATTGATTTTCCCTCCTCCACAATCTATTGCGAAACCATAGTCGTTTAAGAAAAAACTAGTAAATTTAATAGGAAAGACTATCACATGAATGTCAGATGTATTGAGTTTTCAACCCAAAAATAATTTCTTGCCAAGGCGACCATATATTATTTTTACAGAGGGAGACTTACAATGTTCAAGGTCAGGTTGACATGAATGAGACCTATTAAAGTGGTCATCCTCTATGAGAAACATCCACTCCTCTGCTGGGTGAACATTTACTTTGCATGACAAACACAAAAGCCTGCATAAAAAATAATTTATAAAATGTATGAGGCATTTAATACATCCAAAAATAGCCTAACGACTAACAGAAGAATATGTATATTTTTTTGTATTTTTACCTATTAGAAGCAACGACATCGGCACACTGCTATTGAATTTGGTCCATATAAGAATAAGAGAATGCTGAGGCTGAGGCTGAGGAGTCGGGTTACAGTGATTATGCCAACCAATGAATATTTTACACAAATACAAAGTTCAAATGAAAAGGATAAAGATATTAGTACAAGGAAAACATTATATGTAGAGCTGACTTGTTTTCTTTGAAACTGTGAGAGGTGTAAAGAAGAAACAACATGCCAAGAGAGAGGAGAGTCATGATAGCTTGGTTTTTGTCAAGAAACACTAAGCTACAATTAAAAAATGGGAGTGTGAACTTGTCTTTTGGAACCAAATGATTGTAATTTGAAAAGTTTAGAGATAAAAAGTTAGAGCTAAAAGGTTTAAATTTGAATAGTTTGGCGCTAAAAGTTGGAGTCAAAATATTCAAATTTTGAAAAATTGGAACCAGTAATTAGAAGTAAAATTTGACATTTGAATACGATTAACACATATTATTATTACAAATTGATGTAACTTTTCAAAAGTGTTTGTAATTTTAAATATGATACTCATATTAATCAATGAGATATTCATATTTATGAATATGATATTCATTTGTATGAATATGATGTATAATTGATTTTTATTTGTGGCCCAAATTTATTTTGGATGTGTACTAATAATTTTATAGTTTTAGTTTTTTTTTTTTTTTAAATTTTTTGTAACTTTTACAACTACTAACAACTAATATATCATTAATAATTTATGATCACATAAAAGGGTCACGACTACAATCACAATTATTGGACTCCAACTATTGATCTCCTTCCTCCTACCCACCAAAAGATATTTTTTGTGGTTCTCTTTGAAAAAGAAAAAGAAAAAGAAAAAGAAAAGATAATAAATCATTATTTTTTTGATCTGCTATGGTTTACTTATGCCTTGCATCGAAAGCCATTTTTTTCATTGCTGGACCTCCCGCCATACAGTATCTTTACAAGATATTAACATTTTTTTGAAATTTAATAGCTTCACCCTCTAGGCAATCTAATTAATGACCTCCCCATTTTCCCATCTATATATTGAAGCTGTGATAGTCGAAGGAGGAACACTCAGCAATGGCCCTACCAAACTAGTGATGACTGAGAAAATTTGTCACAAAAGTATATCACGAGGTAAGGATTCTCCTCCTAATGTTGTTCTTTCTCAGCCTGCTTTTGATTTTACTTTTCAATGGCTAGATTAAATTTTCCTAATAGGCTACTTTGTTAGTCTCATTCCTTCTGAAAACATGCTCAAATCCTAGGTTCAAATTGCTTGGGTGGCTCATGGTATATAGCTTGAAAGCATCTAGAACATGACCAAAGGATTTTTTCTATTAATATTTACTGACCCACCCATGGAGGTATCATATTAGACAAGTCGATCACCTGGTATGTTTGAAACTCCTAGTTTTATCCCCTTGGAATAGATACTTTGTGATCTTAGAGCAAGTTGATCTGAAAGTTCTTGTCTAGGTTGAGTTCCCAAGTTTTCCCTTACCATGTTGGCCATTCTTGGACCAAATAGATAAATCTATAGGCCAGATTATTACTCATGAGTCCTATAGATTATACTCAACCTAGGTGTAGAGGAGGGTCTATGTTAAAGTTGATCTTTCTAAAGACCTTAAAGAATCTATCAAAATACAAGTCGGCTATTATTGATACTCTCAATGGATTTTGTATGTCAACCTACTTAACACATGTTTCTACTGCTAGGCCACATACCATAATATTAAAGAATACTCACTAGACATCCCCCACAATAGGACCCCCACCAAGATGGTGGCTATGTCTCCTAAAAATAAACAAGAAGATAGATGGAAAACTATTGGGGGAAGAGAAACAATCACAATAAGGGGCCTACTTAGACTTGTAATGGGAACATTAATAAGCCTTCCTCTAGTTTTGCACCTCAAGTGATTAAACCTATGGCTCTATCGAACAAAGAATTACCTCGTAGCATGCTCGCTATCAAGGAACCAATGGATACAGAAGTAACACTATCTCAACCTAGTTTTCAAAGCACACCCTTGGTGTCAAATGTGTTTTCCAGTTCTCAAGTATTAATAGACATCTTTTTAGATGATCTAGATTTTCCATCACATATCACTTAATTTGGCACTAGCAAGTTCTTGTGTAACCCCTCCTAAAACTCTTTGAATCGCTCTCGAAGCCCTATTCATCAGGGTATATCTAAGGATTCAAAGTCTGTGATAGAATTTACTCAACATCTAAAGTTTTTCCTCACCAAATTAGAGCATTTTTTGAAGAATAGATATGAAACCCTCGAAGGCTATAAGTAGAGAAAATGTCTCTCAACACCTTTAATCTATGAATTATTTTTCATGGAATGTCCAAGGTCTGACAGACTTAGTCTACAAATATGTTGTTCATAATTTTATAAGTAATTTTTTAGATTTGGACATTATTTGCCTTTAGGAAGTGAAGGTGATGGGTTTCCTTCTTGTGACTATGGGCATAGTTATCTAACTTGATAGTTTAGTGCTTTCCAATAAACAAAAGGTAGGCCATGGTGGCATCATGACATTTATTGTGCCCAAATGATAGCCTCATTTTTTGATGTCTGAAAAGGACCTCCCCCACCATGTCATATGGGCCCTCTTTAATATTGAGAATCATTCATTTGGCATTATTAATATTTATGCTTCGAATGATGTTCATGGGCATACTACTTTATGACAATGGATTGTTAATTCTCTTCTTGACATCTACTAGGTTATTTGTGGGGATTTTTGGGAGGGCCTGGAATGGGCTCATTGGTCACACCAAAATGACTTGTTCATAAAAATTGATTTCAAGAAATACTATGATTGCATTGAATAACCATTTATCTTTGTTATGCTACAAGCTTTGGGTTTGAGTCCCATTCTTATTTAGTATGTGTGCATGATTTTTTATGATGCCTAGGCATTCCTATCCATTAATGGATTAAATTATAAACCTTTTAGCCTCTTCAGATCCATCATATAAGGTTTCCCCTTGGATTTAGCCTTGTATGTTCTCATAGAAGAAGGATTTGTTTATCTTTTGGCCAATACTCAATCACAAGGCCTGATGTGTGGTTTAACCCTTCCTTTAGAAGAATACCAATAATTTATCAATGGGTACTTCATTGATGACTCTTTTATTATGATAATTGAGGAAGAATATGTTATTCTAATGTTATTTACTACTTAGAGTTCTTTTGTCTCACCTCTGGCTCTGTCATCTAATGGCATAAAACGTAGTGCTGCAGGCAATCATTTCTTCCACAACCTACCTAAATGATGCAATATAATTAGCACTAGATATAACATGATGAGATATTTAAATTTTTGGTAATCCCCTTTGCCTTCCATGCCTCCTCCTCTCAGCTATGGCAATATGTAGTTGACCGTATTGAGAAAAACTCTTGTATTAGATATCCAAGCCACTTTTCCTAGATGAAAAATTCCAAATATGCTCTAAAGTGCTTGCTCCACCCATGTGTATTACTCTTCATGTTGGGTTCCCACCAAATAGGCCATTAAAAAGATCGATAAGTTATTGAGAGATTTCATCTAGGCCAATCCCTCCTTTAATAAGAGTTTTCACAAAGTTGCTTGGGATTATTATTGTCTCCCACAATAGGTTAGTGGTAAGGGCCTCATTGATATCTCTTGACAAGTCTCAACCTTGTGTGTTAAATGGATTATTTGTGCAATAGAGGGAAAATACTCCTAGAATATTCTTATTCAAATTTGCATCGCTCAAAAGTCCCCCTATAGTTGCACGGCTTGGAAAGGGCTTGGTTTTCCCAATCTCTTTACCCTAGTCGCCCCTATCAAAGTGGTGGGTACCTTTGTCATTAAACCATAAAACCATGGATGTTATAGAATGGTTCAAGTTTTAGGGATGGTTTATCCATCAACCAATAATTGTCATGGTGGTCGCTTTTTATCAATATACACACAGTGCCTCTAGTAGAAGTGTCTTCGATTCATGTGCTTAGATTTTATTATAGAGGAATCTATACTATGTAAGACCTTTTATTTATAGAATTTCAATTTTGGATCCCCTAGAATGTTTTCCAAGCTAAATATAAACTATCTCTAGCTGACAGAGAATCTTATGAAGAGATTGTGGAAGTAGTGCCAATGGAGTTTCTTCACAAGATCTCCATCAACTTTGCATATCCTTGGTGAAAGGACTAAAAATGGTACAAAGAGACTCCTTTCTAGAATTATACTACCATAAAATGATATGAATGGATCTCTCCACACATGCCTATGGTGGATAAACAAAACTAGAGGTGGAACATACATTCCTCCACTTCTCAAATTTCACACTATCTAGTCTATCTGTATTGAGCCTAAAATTGCTCACTTCAATTGGTGTTTGATTTATCAAGCCATGTCTATTGGCCAAAGGCTAGTCTAATTAGGGATTTCTCTTCCCAAATTTCCCTTCTATGGCCACCTATAAACCATAATGCACCTTTTTTGGCACTGCTCGAAGGCCCAACGTGCCTAGATATGGATTCAATACTTTTTCTATCCCCTTTGCTCCATTCCCTTCAGTTAGCACTATATTATATTTGGTGATAATTTGATTCTACCTCCCTAGTTCACCCAAGTCTGGCATGCTTTTAGAATGGAAATTTTATTCTATGGAAAGAATGTAATTCAATGATAATTTCTAATAATTTTGCTGACTCTCTATTTACTACTTATGATAAAGATATTGTTTCTAATGTGATTATATAAATACAAGTGTAAACTAATAAAGTGGATATGGAACTAGATCACTTGTAGTGGATCCTCCATCACTGGGGTGACACACCTTGCATCATTACTCATGTGCCACCTTCCCTACCCAAGGACACCCTATAACACATTAGGGGTGATCCTCCTATGGGTGACTCATTGTAGCTAGATTTGCCACCATTCCCAGGCTTCTAGTTATCTGTAACAACATCACTCTCCCCCTTTTGTTTAGCAAGGTGTATGGGGTTATTCCCTTATTTATCAATGTGCTAGTTGGGGCTCTCTGCTTCTACCACCTCAACATAATTAGGGGTGGGTATCCCTATCTATGATGCCCCAACCTCAAGAGATGTTAAAGTCTAGCATTTCCTAGGATGGTTATTTTCAACCCTTTGATAAAAATTTTCCATGACTTAATTTAGCCATTTATCCCCCACATGTTACTGAAGAAAAATATAATGTTGACTAGGTGGATATTAACATTGGATGAGACCCCATGGATGATGAGAAAGATATTCTAGGCTCCATATGGGGTGGTCTTCCAGATAATGACCTACCTTCAATGGGTTTATTTGTTTTGACTACTTAATTTGTCCTTTTTTTGATGTATTAGAGCTTTCTCTAAGCTTGGCCTAGTTTGTTCATTGTTTTTGTGGCCTTGGGCCTCTTTTTAACCTAGGTGTGACCTAGTTTATCATTGGTGGAATGCCATATATCACCTTTTTTGGTGAATAGTCTTATACAATTTTTATTTATAATAAAATTATAAGCTCTATTTCATTAAAAAAGACAAGAAAAAAATATTTGGCCATGGATGATGTTTCCATTTAGTCCACATGCCACACAGACGCGTACCCTTTAATTAAACTTCTACGAACTATGTTGAAAAAACATTCAAGTCAAGGTTAACAAGGAATGGTTTCAGTTCAAAGTTGTGTTTCACATTATCTTTTATATTTGTCAATGATTTTATCATTATAAATACCCACCTAACAAAATACAAGAAACAATATTTTCTCTTATTGTTCAACAAACTTCACCAACTCTTGCACTTTTTCTAGTTACATATATGGCTATAATTTACATAGGCAGTGATCATGACAACTATTTTACAACATTTAATGTCTTTTCATATTCAAAAGTATCTACATGTGGCATTCCTCATTCATGGAAATTCAGGGTTCAATTATATGATTTGAGCACACATTATGGTCCACCCATTGATGGGATCATAAACTAGTTCCTTTTTTACAAAAGATTTCAAAAAAAATCAAATATATAAAAAACCCAAAAAATCAAATATTATAAAAATATAAAAACATTCAAAATATTTTCAAATATAAAAAATCAAGACCTAAGCATAACTTACGATGTTAGTTTACTTTTTTACTTATATTTGTATCATGTATGTTGGTATATCATATTCTCTTCTAGACACACATGCATTTCATGAGGTATTTGAGTGTGATGAGGAACATACATTACATATATATTTTTAGATGTTGGACTTCCCTTCTACCTAGTGTCCATGCCTATGCTAGGGGCATCTTTCTTTTATAGGTTACACTATCATAGGTTTTATCTAACATAGTAATAAGACCTTCATCTCAAATAAAATATTTGGTTTAAACCTTCAAAAATTTATACACACCTTCAAATTTGATGTTTTATCGTATTGTCATACCTGTCTCTAAGATTAAATTCTCAACACACTAACGATTTTCCTTGTACAATATTTGGATTTTAAGAAAACTATAATCTATTTCCATTGAAAATTAAAAAATGCATGTATTATTAATAACAAAGAAAATGAGGGAAATATATCCCCATTGGTAAGAAAAGCATATTATAGTTGACTACGATAAGTTATTATTTTAGGTGGAGTCTAATAATAGTGTACCAAATGATCCATAATGTTGACTACCTATATATGATCTAGTTGAAACCAATTAAAGTGAGTTCCTGATGATTGATTATCAGTTGTAAGTAAAGATGAATTACAATATTGGTATGACATCGATTTGCATAAATGAACATGGCATCCTATCCTATCCTAACCTCACTAATGGGGGTAAAATGTATGATGTCTCTTTCAATCAACTTGGTTAAAATACCCCTCATAATCATAACTTCAAGACAAAGTAAGGATTTGAGTTATATTACTGAATTCCTGTGGAAAGAATCCATCACAAAGGGGTTTACTAAATCTAACTTGCGTACATACATATGTATGTATATATATGTATAAATACATACATGTATGTATATATATTTATGTGTGTGTGTGTGTAAACACACACACACACACGCTCGCACGCGCGCGCACACACACACACACACATCAATATCACTATAGTATTAAGTTTATCTTAATACTATTAAAATATCAACTACTACAAAGAGGATTTATATTTGCTTCCTTTAAATCTGAACAATTTCTTCCCTCTTAGATGATGATTGTCATGTTTTATAAATATGAGTGTATAGAGGAAACTAGAATAACCACATCTAAAAAACACAAGTAGATTTGAAGTTAATATTGGGTTTGATATCTCATTAGTCAATGCACATGTTTTGGAAATCAAAACATACCTTTTCTCAATTGTGCTTGCTATAAAAATAGTTTTCAAGAGATGGATTTTGACTCTCTTGATTGTTGTTCTAGGTTTCAAATTCATCTTAAGTATCTAGTCACTGAGAAATTTATGTTGAAATGTCATGGTAGGGTTTTTATAAAACCAAAACTTTTTTACATATCACAAAATTCCCTTTTCCATTATGCTTTGAAGAATCTCTGTACATGTTCAAAAGATCCTGAATTTGTACAGGCTAGTAATATGCTTGCAAAAGTGAACTACATATAAGTTCGTTGCATTTGGTAAAACAATGTCATAAGGAACTATTTAGTATAAATTTACTATTCCACCTAAGACTTAATGGATCAAATATCATAACTGACACTATTAACTAGTCTTTTACTTTTCTTTTGTATTGAAAAATCACATTAAATTTAAATTAGTGGTATTTTATAAATTCAATATAATCTATCTTATTTGCTTGTAATGGGATGGACTATTGTGTTTATAATGGTCACTTAAGTGTTTATGAATGGTCTCTTCATTTTTTATTAAAGGTCTCTTCATTTTTTATTAATGGTCCCTTCAGTGTTTATTAATGATATGTATGCTTTTTATTGTGTCCTAACTAGATCAAATTTCCATATCACATTTAAAAAAATAAATATAAATGTATTCAATTAATGGTCCCATTCTCTTCTCTAATGGTCATTTTATTTTGTATTAATGATATGTAAGTTTTTTATTATGTCATTTGTGTACATATTTCCATATAACATGTGAAACAACAAATGCAAATGTATTCAATTAATCTCCCCATTCTCATAAATAATTGGACACATATATGTTAATGTTTGGTCATACTAGAAAAAAGACATGTAAATTACCTTTCAACATAAAAATGATGGCATGGCTTCTAACAAAGTCCAATTTCTTCCCAACTCACCTCTTTAGGTTAAGAATATCTTCCACTAATTAAATGTCAAATTTGGTATGATGAGGTGGAATTGTGTAGAAAATGTGGGACCCTAAAGTTAGGAGTCCCCACTACTAGTCCCCTTCCCTTATATCTCATAAACAAACAAAAGATGACGTATGAAATATGATAAAAATAATAAAAACAATGGATAATTGAGAAAACACTTTGGAGAGGGCTATTTTTGCAATTGAATCTGGACGTAAAGAAGCCAAAGAACAATGAGTCCAAAAATGATTTAAGCCCTTCTTTTGTAAAACCAAATAAAAAGAGGTGTTTCTATCTCTAGTTTTCCATCATTTTAAAAGAATGATGAATCCAACTTGTGGGCCAATTAAATGATATTGTCTCAGACTACAATGAGTTTAAGCTTGTGATCAAAATAATTGATTCATTTGAATATTATAACAATGGTGTATTGGTCTTGGTAACATGATCACATATAGTTCAAAGCAATGAAACACACAAGTTCATCTAGTCTTTTTTCCTTGATCCTTAGTATAAACATATATTGTATTAAATGAAGTTTTAATGTTATTAGCTAAAGCATACTTGAAATCAATAATAATTATGGCAACAACAGAGTAATTCTATAATTTTATCTATGAAAATTTACGCGTTTGTGCTTTTGGGTCTAACTCTACCTCTAGAAATATTGATAGATATGGAAATCAAAGACTTGTTACACAAAATACTAGTAAAAATAACAATGATGATGATACACACAAATTTGAGGATCTCATTGTAGGTGTGTCTCTGTTGTTAGATTCTTGGGGTGTTCATAAAACTAGTTTTTTTTATATGAGTAATAATTTAATTAGTGAATGGGATAATCTACTTTCAAATGTTTTAGAAATTATAGCCTTGAAATATTGTGTAGGATGTTGTTGGCATATTTAATCTTTCCTACCCAAACTTATTTCTTACAACTTTTGTTGACATATATAATCTTGCCTACTCACACTTGTTGCTTGGATATTTTGTTGGCATATCTAATATTGCCTACCCACACTTATTGCTTTCAGCTTTTTCAACACAAGATCTTTGAAAATTATATTTTCATTAAATGAATATATTCTCATCTTCTCAAAAGGACATAGCTTTTATGATTTTTTTTTGTAAAAGATGATTGACATGTATATTTCTTGTAGATGAAGCAAAAGAAAACTCTAGAGCTTGTAATATTTTAATATTATAATTTATAACTTTCTTGAAAGAATAATAATTATGTATACATGTGATTGAATATTTTTTAACAAGTAGGAGAGAAGGAGAGTAGAAGAAAAAACACTCTTATGCTGCAACATCTTCATCAATATTTTTTTTCATCAAGGTATATTATTTTCTTGTATATGTTTGTGTATTTTCCTTCAATACTTCAATATTTATGATTTTAATTTCTTATGACAGACACCTCCTAGGTTTAAATTCTATCAAATTGGTATTAGATCTTTGGAGTGGAGTTTATCAACTTAATTTAGTCATGGCAAGTGTCAATGGAAAAAGCCTTACCCAACCTCAAATATCTATTCTTAATGGAAAAATTTATGATTTCTGGAGTATCAAGATGAAGACACTCTTTTGGTCTCAATATGTGTTGGATTTGGTTGAAAATGGTTTTCCAAAACCAACAAATCAGGCAACACTCAATGCATTATCACAAGCAGATAAGGATGTGTTGAAAGAGAATAAGAAAAAGGATGAAAAGGTAGTGTTCTTCATACAAAAAGCTATGGATGAATCTATATTACCAAGATTTACAATAGTCACTAAATCAAAACAAGTGTGGGAGATCCTATAAACAACATATCAAGGTACTATTAAGGTTAAAATAACTAAGTTGTAAAGGCTTAGGAGAGATTTTGAAAATATACATATGAAAGATTTAGATTTAGTTGATGTGATTTTTACCCATGAAATGAGAGTACTAAATCAATTCATGTCTCATGGAGATTCATTAGAGGATCAAAGGGTTGTAGAAAAAAATCTTATAAGCCTACCTGCAAAGTTTGATAATATTGTAGTTACTATTGAAGAATCAAAAGACTTAACATAGTTGTCTATTGATGAGTTTATGGGATATTTATAAACACATGAGCAAAGTATAAATAGAACAACTAGTTATCCCCTTGAACATACATTTAGATCAGAAATAGAGGAAGAGGAAGATCAAATTTCAACAAAGGTAGAGGAAGAGATTTGTTAAATGAGGAAGCACAAACACATTTCATGATGGTGGAAGATCATGTCCAAACACAAATTTATATGTTACAAGTGGAAAAGGCAAAGACAACAGTGATAATCACTCTCATGGATATAGGTATGATAAATCCCATGTTCAATTTCATTACTATAAAAAAATTGGACATTATACAAATGAGTGTAGGAAGAAGCAATTTGACATGAGCAAACAAAATGCAAACTTTTTTAGAGAAAACCAAACTAAAAATTAAAATAGTTATTCAATGTTTGTTACTTGTAATGTTGATCAATAAAGCACAAATGATGTATGGCTATTAGATAATGGATGCATCAATCATATGAATAGATTGAAAGGCATGTTTGTAAACATGGATGAATTCATAAAATCAGAAACGAAATTGGAAAATGATAATAAAGTTTATGTTATGGGAAAATGGAGAATAAACATTAAAACTAAGGTGGAAAAAAAACACATTCTATATGTGTATTATGTTCTTGGACTCAAGAAAAATACAATGAGTATTGGGAAACTTGTACATAAGGGATATCGAGCTCATTTTAAATATGGAGTACGCATTATTTTGGATAGAAATCCAAGTAATAAACTCATTAAAATTTTTGAAATGACAAACCATAGAATTTTTTTACTTAAAATTAAAAATAATTTTCCATTTACATATGCTCAAAGTGTCACTCAAGTGACACCTCTAAGTGGTTCATCTTCACATTTTCAAGGTGTTGTGGCATTAGTACCTTCAACTAGATTCAAAGTTGTTATAAAAGGTTAGTCTTGGATTTGGCATTTGAGGTATGGACATTTAAGCTTTAGTGGTTTAAATTTATTGCATAAGAATAATATGGTAAATGGTTTGACTTTTATAGAATAACTAAATCAAAATTGTGAATGTTGTATTCTAGGGAAGTAGGATAAATAATCCTTTCCTGTTGATAAGTTGAGTTGAGATAAGGCTCCTCTTGAGATTATTAATTTAGATCTATGTGGAAATATGTAAACACTTTCTAATGGTGTAATTTTTTTGACTTTCAGTGATGATTTCAACAGAAAGAATTAGGTTTATTGTTTAAAATATAAAAAAGAGGTTTTTGGTATATTCAAATAGTTTAAATCCATGGTTAAAAATAAAAGTGGATAATTCATAAAAGTAATAAGAATATATAGAGGATAATATGTGTCAATTTCTCAAATGAGTTTCTAAACTTTTAAAAAACACATAGAATAAATAAATAATTTATTTCCAGATTTACACCACAATAGAATGGTGTTGTAGAAGGAAGAATAAGCCAATCATGAAAATGCCCAAAAGCATGTTGAAAGCCAAACATTTGTCTAATGAATTTTGGGAATAATTTGTAGCTTGTGCAATTTATATTTTGAATTGATTCCCCACAATGAGTTTACAATACATAGTACCTCAAGAAGCATGAAGTGGAAACAAGCACAATGTTACCCATTTTAGAGTTTTTAATTGAGTGGCATATCCTCATATCCTAGATAAATGGAAGAAATTGGATGATAATGGAATAATATGTATTTTTGTGGGATATAGTGAGGAGACAAAAGCCTACAAGTTATATCAATCGTAAATAAAGTGATAATAAATAGAGATGTTGAGTTCATTTAAGAAGAAACATGGGATGGCAGTATTGAAAATTCAGCAACTATTGCATCAATGCTACCTTCAAATGAAGTGGAGTCATCAAATGGAAATATGTCATAAAGCAATCATTCAATGACATAAGGTATATCTCCAATGACACCTTATTCAAATACCAATCCATCTTCACCAAATATCATTGCAACAACACCTCTTACAACATACACACTATCATCTGCAAGATATTATTTAGGTGAAGGTTTAGGAGATGCAATCTCTCTAATTCATTCAAGTAATCATGCATGCAATCCAACTCTAGCATCTCTAAGGTCTCAAAAGACATGTCTGAAGGAGATCTATGATGAAACTTAAGGTGATCAAAATGTTGAATTATTTTCTGATTTTGCATTATCTTCTGAAGTTGATCCTATGCTTTTTGAAGAAGCAATTGAAAATGAAAATTGAGTAAAAGCCATGGATGAAGGAATCAATGTCATAGAGAATATTCATATGTGAGATATTGTAAATATTATAGAAGGAAAGGATATAATTGGTGTGAAGTGGGTTGATAAGACCAAATTTAATGTTGAAGGAAATGTTGAGAAACATAAATCAAGGTTGGTTACAAATGGTTTTTCACAACAACTCAAAATTTATTATAATGAGAATGTCAATCTAGTAGCCAAAATAGACATTGCAAGAAATTTCTTATCAATATCAACTCAGATTAAATGGAAGGTATATCAAATAAAATTTTATAAATGGGATATTAGAAGAAGAACTTTATGTGTAACAACTACCAAGATATGAAATTTTGGGTCAAGAATACAAAGTTTACAAATTGAAAAAAGCCTTATATAGACTCAAGCAAGCTCGAAGAGCTTGGTATAATATGATTGATTCTTATTTTTTGAAGAATAACTTTAGAAAATTTAGTAGTGAATTGAAACTATATATCAAGATGAATGATCAAGGTCAAATTTTGATTGCGTGAATATATATTGATGACTTGATATTTACAAGAGAATTTTCAATTGACGTTTTCAAATCAAAAATGAAGAAAGAATTTAAAATGACTAATTTAGGATTGATTAAGTATTTTATTGGTATTAAGGCAAGTCAAACAAATGATAAGATTTTCATTTGCCATTCAAAATATATAAATGATATTTTAAATAGATTTAGAATAATGAATTGCACACCAACATTAATAGTAGTTGCCACATGATTGAAATTGAACAAAGAAGATAGGGCTCTAATGTGGATCCAAAATTTAAAAAAAGACTTGTTGGTAGTCTAATTTAATTAATAGCCGCAAGACCTGACACCATGTATGGAGTAATCCTAACTTAAAATTTCATGGAGTCACCAAAGGATTATCACTAACAAGTTGGGAAAACAATACTAAGATATTTTAGTGAAACAAAAAATCATGGTATTCTATATTAAACATAAAATGATATCAAGTTGATAAGATACACTGATAGTAATTGTACTAGAAGTATTGATGATAAAAAGAGCACATCTAGTTACATTATCCATTTTGATTTAGGAGCAGTTTCATGGGCCTCCAAGAAATAACCCATTGTCACTCTTTCATTAGTTGAAGCATAATATATAACAGCTACAATAACAACATGCCAATCAATATGGATGAGAATAGTGTTTTCATAACTAAGATATTTTGCTTTGTTGACTTCCATACATTATATAAACATAAAACCTACCAATGATGGATATTCTTCAAAAATTATGCATGCAGGATCATACATGGAAATCCATCTTATATCATTATCTTTTATAATATTTTTACCATCAATAACCCTAATCATAAATTTATGAAACTCTAAAAACCTTTTAGTAATACTTGACATATAAGCATGTAAAACACAGATAAGTTCCTCCACTTTTACAAGATTTTTAAATGTACTTACAATTTTGGATGCAAGATTCATTCTATGGGCCATGCAATGAATTAAAATCACATATGAGGAAATGATTATTTGTAGTCTAACACACAAACCATTTTTGTTTCCCTGCATTACTATTGCACCATCAAATCCAACACATACCATCTTCATAGCTATAGCATAATCTTCTATCCCAATAATATCCTTCAAATTAGAAATAACTAATTTGAAAAGTTTTTTCTTGCAGTTTTCAACCATTTTATGTATAAATAACAAATGAGGTAGCCTTAAATTGTTCTCAAAAGTGTAAACATGGATACAAACCCATGTTTTGTTGTCAACTATTATGACCTCATCAATGGGCATTGATATAAAGCTTGCACTTTTAACTTTTTCTTTCAAGTCTTCCTTCTCATTCATAAGACATTTTTCTATGTCCCAAGTACTTCCATCTGACGGATGTGATTATGGAATGTTATGAAGTCCATTATGTTAAAATAGAGTTTTATAATCTAAAAAGTTAGATATAGGTCTACCTTTTTTGAGAATATGATAGATCCTTGAGAGCTGTATATTTTTTGCATGTTGATTCGACTAAATAACTATTACTATTTGAGTTCTAATTGTTCCTCACTTATCAACAAGATGTCACATATGTTTCTAATTTTTTCATACTTTACCATATATCTAACATGCATGCATTCATTGGCATATTTCCATCTATGATTCTTTTGAATTTGTCCATCTTTTTCAATAGACATATAAACTTTGTCATAATGTTTCTTGATCATGTCTAACTTAAGTTACATTTTATGGTCCTTTCCCAATTTCCAAGAACATATTGTATATTTATATTTAGTTGGGGTATCAACACTATTTTATGGCTCTACTAGTTAAATGAAAGGAAATCTTACTACCCATTCAAACTTAAAATAGATTTTAATTGTCTATCTACTTCTCTTTCTTCACACATATTTCTAAGTACTTTGATCTGTTGTATTGATCTCATCATATGAAATGTCCTCAATTCTCCTATTCATTGACGTAAATTGGGAATTTTTATTTGTTACAAATGTTACTTTATGAGATGTAGAAGTTTCTTTTAATGTTTGTATCATATCATCTAGTTTGTCATTCACCACAACCATGCCATATTCAGGTATGTATTCAAATGATGGCAAGTCATCATCAATAATATATTCAAATGATGAAATAATATTATGACTAAATCTTTCATTTGGAAAACCACACTCAATAAAGGGATCTACATGTCTACATATTTTTTTATTATCCTTCAAATGTTAAATAATAGTTATTACAAATGAATAAAGAAATTCTAAAAATCATTTAGTACATGTATTTTTCATGGGTATAGGTTGAATTTGCATGGTTGTACTTGTTATTTTCTTAAAATAAGATAATATGATCTTTATCACTGATAATTTGCTTTATTTCTTACCTTTATCACCAGATGAACTTGCATACTTTTTTTGCTAAACAAGTTTCATCCTACCACTTTGATAATGTGTAGTTAGTCATTCTTTTTGTGTGGCACTAATTAGTCCCTACAGATGCCAAACACTACCAATTAATTTAGGTTGTCTCCCAACACTTATGGATGCAGCCCAATCCTTGTGGACATCATCCATTCTACCTGGTCATTATAAAAATCTTGTGGATGATGTCTACACCCTGTGATTTCATCTAGTATGTTTCATCACTGTCTATATTATATAGATGGTGTTTAGAACATGTGGATGTTGTTTAAGTTATTTGGTCACCATCCAGATTGTGTGGACAATGTCTAAACTCTATGGATGCCATCTATTCTATCTTGTCATTGTCTAGAGTCTATGGACAGTGTCAAGAATATGTGGATGACATTTATTATGTTTGGTCACTATATAGACTATATGGATGGTGACTAGACCCTATGAACATCATCCATGCTATCTAGTTATCATTCAGAGTCTGTGGACAATATCTAGAACTTGTGGATACCATCCAAGCTATTTGGTCACCATCTAGACTCTATGGATGATGGCCATACCATGTGGATGTAATCTAGGCTATATGGTCATTATCTTTAGCCTGTGGATGATATCTAGATCCTATAGACATTATCTAGGTTGTGTGGTCATCATCTAGGCCTAGTAGATGGTGTTCAAATCTTATATATGTTGTCTAATCTATCTAGCTTTTATCTAAATGTCATAGGTAGCATTTAGGCCTTATGGATGCTAACCAATCTATCTAGATGCCATTTAAACCCTTTAGACGACACCTAAACCCTATGGATTCCTTTTGGTTCTATTTTTTGTTTGTGGCATGTTGTCTCCACCTTACCATCGAGTCCATGTAGTCTTTTGAGGATGGGTTGAATTTTTTATCTTGATCATCTATAAAATATATTAGATTAAGGTATATTATATGTGATGTATATTATATATTAGGAAAATAGTGCAGAATGTCCTTCTATGGCTTGGTGATTTATAGTCAAAATTATGGAATTATTTGCCAATGGTAGGCAAGCTGACCTCTAAATTATATATATAACCTAAATTTTTTGGTGACCCATCACTCTTTCTAAGTCCAAAAATAGCCAAATCCAGATTTCAAAAAATAGAATACTCATGAATTAACAAAGATTCACCACTAAAAAATCTTGACACTAAGAAATGGTTAAGTCACACTTAGTTAGAGTTAGTAAATTATCACTAATAAGTGTTGATTAAACTATATGCAATTAGTCATGTTATTTAGAAGTTATGGTGTGTAACTCCACCTCTCATTAGGTTTTTTAATAGTATCCCTTGTTATATATAGGGGTTTTACATTTATTTAAACTAAAGTTGGTTAATATAATTCCAATATTAGAATGATTATATGTGTGCACTTGTGGAAGTTTAATTTTCCTTGTGAAATTTTCCTCAAACACTATTGAATATTGTTTATTATTCTAATGTAGCATTATAATAGTTATCTAGTTAATCCCCTCATATGTTTTATTTCTCCTTCAGTTGGATCTACCTCTTTGTGTAGATACTAAATTTTGGCATCAATTTATTTAAAATAATAACCTTAAAAAATATTTACCATACATGACTTGAGTACATAAACATGGTCATAATCCACCATTCTATCACACCTACATGTTATCTTATAAGTTTGACATTTCCATTAAGTTATTACATTGCTACACGAACTTTATTATTTATTTCAAATCTACATAATATCTTGCATAGACATGTCTAGACCTTTAGTTTAGTTCACATGTACATATGTTGGTTCCACCAAATTTAGTCATTTTCATTAGCTGATACTAACCTAATCAGGTTAGAACGAACCCTCTCCTGGAAATGACTAATTTTTAAAATAAAACATTTTTTTAAGATAGGTCCATCTTCCTAACATGTCAATGGAATGATACATTATCCATTTGAACTCAATATAAGTAAATCAATCATTCAAAAGGACTTGGAACTTAACTAAAATACATTTATGCACTACTACACATTGAGAAAATTTTCCCTATTCTTTTAAAATTATGAATTTATCACTAGGATCAGTCATAAGTTAGTTTTTAAGTATTCCAAATCCAAGTCAAAGAAAACATTATCAATTATCAAAACCAAATAATTAGATACATATATATAGTGAATGAGAACAATTGCATAATCACACTAGGTGGGGAAACTATATGTGGTTTGATTTCCTTCTCAAAGTATCCAATACATAACAAATGCTCAATTATAAAATAAGGGTGATTGGGGTTGGTTCAACCCATTACACTTTCCTAGTTCTTTTAGGTTTCTATATCTCACAAGCACACCCATGGCTTCAAGGCAAAAGAAGATGATTTTTTGAGTTTTGTGCATCATCAGGGTTTGGTATTGAGCATACATAGACAATTCAAGGTGACCATATGGTCAAAATCACTCATTTACACATAGGTCAATACCGACTAACACACGTTAGTATCAATAGATGACATTGATCCAAATCAAACATAATCAACTATACATAGACAAAAATATAGTTCCATAATCGAATGAATCATAACCTTGCTTTAGTCTAATTTCCACTTCCAACACTAACAAGAAGTAGTCTTTAATCTCAAATAAAATATGATAATGAAATAAAAACATATAATTATGAATATGTGTATCAACAATAACAATGTATCAACAAGAACTAATTCATGAGAATGAAAATTTAAGTTCTCCATTTCAAATTCTACCCATTGTTCAATCAATGCTCTTTCTTCTAAGCTCTTTTTTTAACAAGTGTCTTTTATCCCAAGCTCTTACCAAGCATGCAAGTCACCTATCATGCATATTTCTCACCATAATTTTGCCCTTGACTCTAAAAATAACCAACACAAAAAAACCATGTATAAAGTGACAATCTACACTACCAAATAGAGTCTACAGGCATACATTAAATACATCACTTGGAAAGTGACAATTTATGTTACTCAAATAGAGTTTACATATATATAATTACTATATTTGATGGAGTGAAAAACAAGACTTCCTAAAAATATTTGTAAGACATATATACAATTAAATTATCAAATAAACAATTATAATACATGCTACCAACATAATGTTAAAACATATACAGTGAATATTATTATCAAATAAATGGAGATCACCATCTTGGACAAGTGAAACATTTCCAAAGGGTTGAATCATAGATACACAAGTTACAACCAAGAGTGACAAGATTTAAAAACTATATATATGTATATTTGTTATGTATGTCTTATAACTAATAACAAAAAAATAAGCATCTATACACCTAATCCATGTCAAAACAAATTTTTAATAAAAAAAATTAGTTACTCCAAAAGTCAAGAACTCTAGTTTTTTTTGCTCTTTTTAACATTTGATCAACATGCATAATTTCAAAGTCAACAGTTTTCTCTAAGAAACATGCAAAAACCCTTCTACTATAAAATGAATTGGGTGGTCCATAAAGCTTGACATCATTTTATTTTTTCATACACAAAAGAAAGCCTAATGTATTTGAAGGGACTTTGTGCTATGCATTTGAGATAATGCGAAGGTAATTTACAACTATCTTAGATTATAATGAAGTAACTTACCTTTCCAATGAGTTATAAAAAATTTAAAAATTGTTCAAAAATATTTTTTGATAAAACTACAATATAATCAGAACCATGAGTCAAGGTTTCTATGTCTTAGAATGCCTATCACACCAACCCACTATCAAAAGTCCTCAAAAAAAGACAAACAGTAGTAAGGCTAGTTTCATCCTTTACAATGCCTATCTACCTTGATTTTAAAAACCTTGTCAAATTTATATCCCTTAAACATAAATAAGTATTTTTAACTATTTTGTATTTCAATCCCATGGAGAGATCGATCGAGGTGGAGGTCAATCTCTTCTCCTTGTGACATTCTTGGTTGATTAGTTTGTATACCAAATAAAATTTCAAAAAAAGAGTATTTTGGTCTACTTCTCTATTGAAATTAATTTTATGGTGAATTGAGGATAAATATTTTTAATAAAATATTAAATATAATAATGATTTAACTATTAACTACTTTAACTTATTGGCAAGACACTGTCTTCTCTCTCTTATAACATAAATCAAGTCCAGGTTAGGGTCAAAATTAAGGTAGAGGTCGATATATTCTAACCTTATTGTGATATGTTATGGTGCTTAGTACATGAGAAGAAATCTCATTAAGGTAGAGGTCGATCTCTTCTTTCAATAACCCTCTTGTGATATGTTATGGTGCCTAATGCATGGGAAGAGATATCAAGCATTGGAGAAGTGGGTCAGAGTTAAGGTTGATTTCTTCTTTTGATAACCTTCTCATGATATGTTGTGGTGGCTAGTACATGGGAAGAGCTCTCAAACATTGAAGGAAAGGGTTAGACTTAAGGTGGAGGTCGGTGTCTTCTTTTAGTGACTTTCTTGTGATATGTTATGGTCTTGGTGTATGGGAAGATCTCTCAAACATCAGAGAAGATGAAGAATAAATGTTAACATTATCACTACTAGGTTCCACAATAAATGTAGAGATCCCAATCTATGCACCAAATAACATAACGGGACTAGGTTTCACAATAGATGTAGAGAACCCAATTTGCACACCAAACAACATAACCATATTAGGTTCTACAATATATGTATAGGTTTTTGTTTCATGGGAAGAGCTCTCCAACATTAGAGAAGAAGAAGAGCTCTCCATAATAGATTATACACAAGTGGCACCTGTTGGATGGGTATAACTCTCCAACACACTAACTTTCTTTCTGGAAGAAGAGGAGGAAGAATAAATAGTATGTGTATAAGGTTTGATAATAGATGAAAAATCTCTATTCCATGAAAGGAAAGGTAGTAGTTTCTTAGGTTGGTTGTAGCTTAGACATAATTGATTGGTATCAATTCTCATATAGAAATTAATAAAAAATATGCCCTTTAAAAAATTGATCCATCTGTACTTTAGCTCATAAGATTTGCTACCTGTCAATAATTTTAATTTAAATATCTCTTATTTAATCTTTGAATCCCTATCATATATCCAAATCTCATCCTCTCTTCCTTGTTTAATCACTTCTCTTTCCTCGGGTGCATACCTCAAAAAAAAATTGCAATTTTTTTTTTGAATTATCGCAATTCATTAACATTGCTTGAAAATAATTATTTTTTAGAACAAAAACTTGAATTGAATTTTTGAAGCCATGATTTCTTACACAAATTGTAATTCTAATAAAAAAGTATGTGAGTGATTTGAAAAGGCCATATAAATATATAATTTTAGATCCTTCTATAGCATCTAAATTTAAAAAAGCGTAATCTAAAAGTTTGATTTAGAAGTTTTGAAAAATAAAAATAGTGTGACTAAATTGGTAAATTAAAATCCTCCTATTTAGTCTATGTTTGTTACTCAAGAAATCAAACTACAAAAATGAAAATTGAATTAATTACTAGCAAGATAGGTTAATTCCTTTATTTTTGAAGAGTAAAGAGTCAATTTAGGTGACATTGTATGCAAACATTATGGAACAAAGTCAACAAGATCAATGTTTTTTATGGAAACAAGATCCAAAAGAACATAGGTGAATAGGTCGATTGAGTCTTATATATAAGAAAACAAGCTACAATTTATGTCTATGTAGTCGACCCAGTTTGTTGTAGGGTTACAGTCTTATAGACTAAAAACTATGAAAAGCAAGATTGTAAATGAATAACATACATGACTAAGAAGGTAATAATTAACCCAATAATTTTTTAAGATGAAAATTTTGATAATTTTATGCTATGTTTCTCAGATGAAGAATTTTATTCTGCTAATAGATTCGACTAGTTCAATAAAGTTTACAAAACCTATATGTTGAAAATGACCTACTAACAGAGTTTACTAGGTCAACTGTGTCTTCAAACCTTTGGTTTAAAAGAGAACTGATTTGAGTTGATCAATTTATTTACCTATTTTTGGATAAGACCTACACATAGAAATATAAAGTTGATTGGAGTGACTATGTGTCAATCCTATACACAGAATGGTAGATTGTATTGGTAGGTTCAATACAGTACTATAGAAATAAAAAATATAATAGATGATGATAAATGAATGTGTGAAAGAAAGCCTACAAGGGTTAGATTCATGTTGGGGTAACCATAATATATACAAGGGAAAGTGATTTTGATATACAAATCAATCCTAGCTCGAAGAAGTTAAATCACACTTACACTTCTACTTGTTGGTACATTTACATAATCAGGGTCATGACCAAGATAGATCTACTAAAGTTAACCAAGGGTACCCTTACCACAATAATATCACTAGAGATGGTTCCAAAGTCTCTAATCAAAAAACACCATGTGATAACTCTATATAGGTCCTATGTCCTCTTATTCGTAAAGTAAATGACAAAGTAAAGTAAAATGTAACGTCGTGCTCACCAAAGCTTGCGGCACAAAATGGGGGTAATAAACATAAAAGTAAAAATGCATAGAAAAAATATAATAAATTTAATATAGATATAAACGTAATGCATGGAGAGATAAATAAATTCAAAATCCATTACTTTTAGTACTTCTATCTACTAAAATATATAAGTAAGAGTTAGAGATACATACCTTGAAGATGAACCTACATAGAAAATTTTAGTGGCCCATATAAAAATTAACTTAGGTTATTTTGGTGAATTTATAAGTATGTGTTTCAAAATTTAGTGAAAATTAACATATGATGTTTAGGCATGCAGGTGAATGGACACGTGAAACATAACTTGTTGTAGAAGGTACACCAAAATATGACTCTATGAAAAACTCATAGGCAAATGGTAGTAGTTTTATTGGATGACAGGCCTTTATTGTTGAATAACAAGAATACTATCACATGAAAACCACAATGTTGAATGATAGATCTATTTTTTTTCAATATCTATGTTATCACTTGATAGTGTTGTTATCATTCAACAACATTTTTATCATTTGACAACAATGTTGTCACTCAACAACATTATTGTTGCTTGATAACATTTAGCTTGATAACATTAATATCACTCAATAACATAGATATTGCATGACGCCATAGCTATCCTATGACATATGCACTATCAAATGATATTTTTGCTCCTAAATGACATATGTATTATTTGACAGGTGATAATGTTATGGGTAAGTGATAACTATGTTGGCAAGTGACACAAGTGCCTCCATATGGTAGCTATGTTGATATGCTTTGGAAATTTGATCATTGAATGATTATATATTACATATAATGGAGAATAAGCTCATATTGAATTTTGACAGAGTGGTAAATTATATTTATATGCATGAAATTCATTTTAAATAATAGGCAAATTGACCTAGGAAACTAACTGACACCTACATAATTTAGGCAAATTCACATTTTTTACCATCTAATAAAATGGCCAAATGCCAATTTCTAAAACCTAAATATTCATTAACTAATGAAGACTAGCCCTAAAATTTACCCTATGAACCCGTAGAGACTCAATCTCTCCCTTAGCCAAAGGTGTCTTGCAAGAGATTGTTTTGGTTTATATGGATCACTAAGATAGTCCAAAGCATCCAATAATTTTCCACAAGACAAGATTTTTCTCTAAGTGTAAACCCTAATAAATGACTCCTCAAGTAGAATGGTGGAAGATCATATTATAAAGAAGCACAAATGAATGAAAAAATATATTGTCTCTCTAATAAATTGAGAAAAAGATGTGTATACATAGCTAGATCTAACCCTAAACCCTTCTAAAAATTTAGCCAATAGAGTTGACCCAATCGAAATTATATAATTAATTAATTAAATTAAGTTAGGTTTTGGATTAGGTTGGTCAAGGTCAATAGAGTCCCATAACATGATATTATATTTTAAGTATAGGGTTGGCCTAAGCAAACTTTATTCAGTAAATGTCAAAAAGAGTTTTTGGCTTAGGTAAGGGTTGTTTAAGACAATGAATTTATTGGAAGAGTGTGTAGGAGAGGTTTCAAAGCTTATTTAAGTGTATATGATAGTTTTGTGTTGGTTACAAGTGGTAGTATAGGAGACAACAATCTTTCAATGTACCAATGGTCTGCACATCCCTTTCTCAGTGCACCCTTTAGGGTGTGCACTTAGAGATATTGAGACTCAACAGGTTCCTGCAAGAGAGAAAGAATCAATAATTGATAATGTGTGAAACTATTATGTGTATACAGTCTCATTTACATCGTATAATTTCCTTTCTCCTTCACTCCTTTCCCATCATCTTGGGAAATTTCAAACATCTTCCTTGGTTTACAACTCATGTTGTAAATTTTCAATGATATCCATGAGAAATTCTACATGGCTCATTAATTTATGTTACAATTCTTTATTCTCATATTCCAAATACTAACACCTCTTATTAATTCAAAATTTTCCTCTTGAATTTGTTGGATAGTATATTCAAACTCATTAATCCTTTATCTCTTCAACACTTTACCCATGGTTAAACTTTTGCAACCAAAAAACATGCACTTTCTTGTCAATAAACAAACACAAATAATATATAAAAAAGTGCATAAATTTGATATAAAATACTTTCAAGGAAAGAGGAAAAACTAATCTAATACAAATATGATCCATAAAATAGGCATATATTCCACAATAAGCATTACCAACACAAATCATTTCAAGATAAGGGGTTTTCCTCAAGTTCTATGCCATTTAACAACACCCAAAATGATGTTTTAAGATGTATCCTAGCTATTATGACTATCATATAAATCATAAAAAATAATATTCAGACTTTCACATGTGATCCTTCATGCTAATCCATTTCATACATGATTACAATTATAATGATTATACATAAGTTAAGACCCCACATGAAATTTCTTGACCTTTATGAATAAGTATTATTCTTATGATACATGAGTCTTGACCTCTCTTAATTTTTTGTGATAATATAATAGTTGAGAGGAAATAAAACATGCAATCAAAAGAAACAAACACATCAAAAAATAGAGATAACATAAGACATATATTGGAAAAATTCAAAGTGAGAAAACTCCTGCAAGAGTGATGTTATGTATCTTAATCTCCACTATATTCTATAGTTTACAAGATTTTTTGTTCTTGGTATTACAAGGACATTAACCTCAAAATTATATTACACTCGTAATGAGATTTACACTATTCAATGTTTGACTTCAATCTTCATCAAGAGAGACTACTAAACTTAGTTATCTCGGTTGTGTAGTCTTCAAGTCAATCAAATACATGGAACAATGAGTTGATGAAGTTATAATTGAATGAATTCATCAAATGCATCTAATTGAATGCCTTAATGAACACTATAGTTTCATATATGTACATAATAAAACCCTTTAGGATGACAAAATAAGCCCAAGATTCATAATGTGAATCTCAAATGCCTCAAATCTTTTGAACTTCCTATGCGAGCAAAACCACCGCTATATGCAGGGAAACATATCATGGAAGTTTAGAAACTATTGGTATTATTTTGAAACTAACAATTAAGGTTGAAAAACTAATATGGTTATTTTAAAATAATTTGTGGTTTTCAAATCAAAAGGGCAGTTGTGAAACCACCACCTACATAAACCAAAAGTTTTGAAATCATGAAAAGTTGTCTAGCTTCTAGAGGACTTAACTTTTGCATATGAACTTGAAATCACATACCTTTTTTTTTTAAATTGAATAATTTTTTTAGAGGAATATAAATATTTACTCTAATTAATTTTGATTTTAACCATATGTTTTTTAATATATTATAACACAAACTAGCTCTTTTTAGGACTTAGTTTGTCTCAGATATCCTTATTTGATAGTTAATTGTCTTAGAGACTAATTTGGATGATTTTCTTGATCCAATTTTATAATATTTTTTCTTATTAAAATTTCATTTATATGTTGTCTTTTAGGGGTCTAAAATTTTATAAATCAATTAGGGAAATCACTAATCTTATATATGTAGACCTTTAAAAAAAAAATTATATATTTTAAATTTTTTTTTTAAAGGACCTGACAAGAGTCAAATTGTCATGTCTAGAACCATAAAGGTTTACAAACACCATATATGGTTATCAAAATTGAGAAATGACACATGCACAAGTTATGATAAACATATATTAGTGTATATATTTTATAATATGAATACATTCCTAAAATAAATCAAAATACCATGTCTACATCATCCTATAGATACCTTATTTTTTTAGATGACATGTTTTTGTCATGTTTTGTCTCACTTTGCCTTTTTTTTTTACATTAGTTTGATTTTGGAAAATTTCCTTCCTCATAGCCTTGAGTAATCCATATTTTTTCATAAACACTCCATATCTCTCTTTCATCCACATCAAAATCCATCCAATCATCCTTAGTACAACTTGATCTCTTTTTTGAGTCTTTTTATGACATGACCAAAATCATGGGCCTATGTTTCTAGCATGACTAAAATCTTGGCACCAAAATTTTGGTCACCTTCCCATTGTGTTTCATTTTTACCTTGGCCTAATTTCCATGGCTTCAATGTTAATTCTCACTATTTTCCATGGTTGGCATATGTGAGAATGCATCTTTATGGAGCCTATAAATGAAAACATAGACTAACAAATTTAGCAATCTCCTATCATCTAGATCTCTTATGTAGGCCAGTCTCAATAAAATTGATAAAGTATTATCAAGAGGTATGTACATTTTTTCATGGATCCCGTACATTGATTCAATTCTTCCCTCATCATTATTTATGTCAATACTCCTACACCAAAATAAGGTCATAGAAATGTATACAGTTGTATTTGATTATCTAGGGTGAGTAGGTTAAGTCATTTATCTCATATTTTGAGTTTAGAATACTTGTGATACACTAGAAATACACCGAGCCTTCAATTTTAAAGTGTGCAACATGTATCTCCAACCCTCAAGAGGTTTGGGCAAATAAAATTGTCCATATTCTATATTTTTGTGACATTATGGTAAATTATAGCTAAATCAAATAAGAAAATATTTAAATAAAATTGCACAATAATTTAGTGAAGTGAATCCAAATTCCTAATTATCTAAGTATTCCAAAACACCCTAGAAAATTTTAGACATAGAATTCCCAAATTGCTTTAATCATAGTAGGAAATTATTTTAGCTGAAATGAACACTAAGGAAAAAACCTATTAGTGTGTTGTCAATAGGATAGATGTTGCCATTAATTATTACTCCAGAATTGTTCATGTACACACTAATAAATGGTTAAGTCACGCTTAGGCAAAGTTACTAAATTATCATTAATAAGTGTTGATAATTAAATTTTATATAATTAGTCTTGTTATTTAGAAGCTATTGTGGGTCAGTCCACCTTTTGTAATGTTGTAACTCCACCTCTCATCATCATTTTTTACTAGTATCCCTTGTTATATATAATGGGATTTTATATTTTTTTAAAGTCATGTTGGTTAATATAATTTCAATATCGTGAATGATTCTCTATGTGTACTTGTGGAAGGTTTCTTTTTATTTTGAAAATTTCCTAGAAGACTATCAAATATTGTTCATTATTCTAATATGGTATTATAGTAGTTGTCTAGTTAAGCCTTGTATCTATTATATTTCTCCTTAAGTTTAATCTACCTCTTCATGTAAATACTAAACTTTTATAATAAGTAGTTTAAAATAACAACTTTGAAACATATTTACCATGCATGACTTGAGCGCAAGAAACATGGTCATAATCTACCATTCTCTCACACCTACATGTTATCTTATGAGTTTGACCCTTTCGTTATGTTATTACATACCTACATGAATTTCATTGTTTGTTGAAAACCTAATTAATATCCTACATAAACATCTCTAGACCTTAAATTTAATTCACCTATACATATGTTAGTTATGTTAAATTTAGTCATTTTCGTTAGTTGATACTTACTAGATCTAGTTAGAACCAACCCTCTCCTAGCAACAACTAATTTTTAAAATAAAACCTTTACTTAGGGTAAGGCCATCTACCCAAAATGTTGATGGCATGATAAATTATCTAGTTGGAATCAATATAATCAAATCAAGGTCTCATTCAAAAGGGACTTGATATTTATCTGAAACACATCTATGCACTACTGCACATTAAGACAAATCTCCCTATTCTTCCAAAATTATGAATTTATTACTTAGGATCAGTCACAAGCCAATTTGGAAGCATTCAAAATCCAATTCAAATGGAACATTATCAATTATCAAATCCAAATAATTAACTACATACATATAGCGAAGGAGCACAATTGCACAATCACACTAGGTGGGGGAACTACATGTAATTTGATTTTCTCCTAAGAGTATCAAATATGTAGGTAATGTTCAATCATCAAATAAAGGTGATTAAGGTTGGCTCAACCCATTACACTTTCCTAGTTATTTATATTTCTATATTTCATAAGCACACCTATGGTTTCAAGGTAAAAGATGCTAATTTTTGGAGGTCCATGCATCATCAAGGTTTGGTATTGCACATACATAGACAAGTGAAGGTGACCATATGGTCACATTCCCTCATTTACATATAGGTTAGTATCGACTAGCACAGATCAGTATCAATATATGATACCAATCCAGATCCGACAAAATTGACCATACATAAATAGAAACATAGTTTCGAAATCAGATGAATCACAATTTTGCTTTAGTCAAATTTCTACTTCCAACACTAACAGGAGGTACTCTTTAGTCTCAAAGAAAATATGACAATAGAAAGAAACATATAATTATAAAGTTGTGTCAACTGTAACAATATGATAGATACATATAAATTGATCTCCGTTATCACTCCATTATCATCTAAATTAAAATGGAAAAAGGGTTCAAAATATGATATGTTACTTACTACTTTCACAAACCCTTAATCAATTTTTTATCAATAGGAAATCAATAGACATATATATAAAATCACAAACTTCGAGGTTTTAGCACATTTGCAAAATCTAAATATAGAATAAGGCTTATTAATTATGAAACTTCAGTAACTTAATCCATGGTTTAACATATCCAAAACCACCTTCTCCATGCATTGACATGGTTTATGTGTCTACTTATATATTCCTTATCAGTAACATTCATTGTATAGTATACACTTGGTTAACAAAAGATGTGACCGATGAGCAAGGATGTAAAAATCTCCTACCAAGTACTTGGTCTTTTACAGTTTCTCTTCGCACACAAACACTCAATGACTTGTTGTGAGGCACAATCATCTTTGGGGAAAATATCAGCTCAAGAAGTAATGCATGAGCATGAAAATTGTAATATCCCTTGTTTCCCTTCAAATCTAAAATTGGATATTATTGAATCGCTTATCTTTATTCGTGCAAAATATCTTCAAATAGATAAATAAATCATAGTATAATCTCTTATTTATTTATTCAGATGCTTACAATAGATGTCCTCTGTCAAGTATATAAAAAATATTAAAAATATAGCCTTAATAGCCTGAGTATTCCACAAATTGGGAAATAAACCTGGATCTGGTACGTCTCAGCCTGTTGTGTCGAAAACATAGTCACCGACGTCGGTTATACTGCCGCTATCGATTTCCTAGGGTCGTTAACCTGCCGACGTCGGTGAGAGGTCAGCCGATGTCAATCGTTGTCGGTCTCTGCCTACCGATGTCAGTCTTTGAGCTTTTCACTGATGTGTATGGATTTGCACGGATGTACGGACTTCGTACGATCGCCAATATAGCACAACCTGTATGCTTGACCCTAATCTGAGGAACTATGGGCTAATACAAAAGATCTATATCTGGATAATTATTGAATCAAATACCTAAATAAAGAAATACCTATGAACCCTTGTGATAGCTTTTGTATGAAGTTATCTCTCAAACTTGTAAACCCTTATGATAACTTTTGTATGAAGTTATCTCTCAATTTGGCAATAGATCAGCTGATCTCTCACAACCTCTGAATCGCACACAATGAAGAGTGGACATTCTTCAATGCAAATGGAATATTAGAACCCTTGGCTCAGTCTTCACAGAAGAATTCTTAGCAACAATCAATATCAATTCCTAATTCAACTCCCTCCCATGAGAAACCCTTATACCCTCAAAAAGGTGTGCTTGCCAAAATTAGATTTTCTTAAATTAGAATTAGTGTTTCTTAAATTAGAATTAGGGTTTTAAAATTAGACCAAATAATTAATAATTAATAATTAATTAATATTTAATTAAAATTAGACCAAAGAATTAATATTGGATTAAATCAATCAAATATTAATATCTCCTTTAATTCATGTCCGAAAGAGCCCGAATGAAAGCCAAGCCCAGCTCCATCAAGACCCTCTATCCATCCCATCAGCCTACGAGGGTCGCATAATAGGCTAATCATCTTCTTGGAAAGATGTCAACTAGAAGGGGACATGACAGTCTGCCCCTCCTAAAATTGCTTGTCCTCAAGCAATCTCAACTCTGGATGCTGTAGAATATCCTCGCTTTCCCATGTCGCATCCTCCACTGGCAAATCTCTCCACTTAACCAAATATTCCCTGATAGTCCTCTTACGCAATTGTCTCTCTCTATACTCCAGGATAGACTTAGGGACTAAAATCAACTTTCCCTCATCATCTAAGGGAGGTAAAACTGTAGAAGGTATCACACGGTGTCCTAACGCCTTTTTGAGGCATGATACATGAAAAACATTGTGTACCTTACTCTCTACCAAAAGATCTAGCTCATAAGCCATCTCTCCAACACGCCTCAGGATCCTGAAAGGACCGTAGTAACGTGGCTTAAGCTTCTCTGCCCCACTCTTCCTAAGAGTAGACTGACAGTAAGGCTGCAGCATAAGATAGACCATGTCACCCACATCAAAAGATCTCTCTATCCTCTGCTGATCTGCATACTACTTCTGCAGATTCTGCACCTTAGCAATATTCTCCTTGAGAGTCCTCATAGTATCCTGACTCTCTTGCAATAAGTCTCTAGCACTCGGCACTCTATTGTCGCTCAGTAGCAAATCTAGAAAACTCAGCGCCTCATACCCGTACAATGCCATAAAAGGAGACATCTGAATGGTCATGTGAAAAGTCATGTTATAACAATACTCACACAAATGAATCCACTTGACCCAAGCTTTCTGCTACCCTGTAATGTAGTTCCTGAGGTAGCCCTCCACCCATTTGTTCACTATCTCTATCTGTCTGTCGGTCTGCGGGTGGTAACTGGTGCTCGGTGTAAGCTCGGTCCCACAGAGTCTGAACACCTCCTGCCAAAAGTGACTCAAGAACCGACTATCCCTGTCGCTCACTATGCTCTGAGGCAACCCATGCAGTTGGAATACCTCTCAGAAGAAAACCTCTGCCACCTGTGTAGTTGTGTATGTGGTGGTAATCGGAAAGAAGTGGGCATACTTTGTTAACCGATCCACGACTACATATATGCAATCTCATCCTTGGGCTTTAGGCAAGCCCATAATGAAATCCATCGACAAGCACTCCCACTTCCTGTCAAGAATTGGAAGTGGCCTCAATAATCTTACTGGGTACGTGTTCTCCTGCTTGTTCTGCTGACAAACGGGGCACTCATGCACATACTGAAGAACATCTGCCTTGAGTCCTTTCCATGTGAATCTCTCCCTAATCTGTCTATAGGTCTTGAAATACCCAGGATGTCCTATAGCAGGTACATCATGAAAGGCTCGCATGAGAATGTTCTTTACCGCCAATCCTGGGATCAAATAAACCCTGCTCTTGTAAATGATCAAGTCATTCACAAGAGTATATCTGGTGTCAACCGTCGATCCCTCAACAATTTTGGATGCCCATGTATCCTTGGCATACTCTGCCACAATCATATGTCTCCAATCCTCTATAATGTGGACCATAGTGCTCAAATACGGCTGACGTGAAAGGGCGTCAGCTACTACATTTTGGGTGCCCTTAATGAAAGAGATGTCAAAGTCGTATGCCTGTAATTTGCTCACCCACTTCTATTGACGGTCATTGAGATCTCGTTGTCCCAAGAAATGTCTCAAACTGTTGTGGTCCGTTTTGATGCAAAATGTGATGCCCACGAGATATTGCCTAAATTTTGCCAAGGCATGCATGATAGCGAGCATCTCCTTATCATAAATGTTGTAAAGTCTCTCTGGCCCCCTGAGCTTACAGCTCTCATATACTATGGGGTGCTTGTCCTGCATAAGCACCGCTCCAATGCCCTCCCCTGAAGCATCGCACTGAAGCTCAAAAGGCTTCAAAAAATTAGGTAATGCCAAAACTGGGCATGTAGTCATCAACTCCTTAAACCTTATGAAACACTCCTGTGCTTTAGGTGTCCAACAAAAAGCACCCTTCTTCATCAAATATGTCATAGGGGCTGCATGTCATGAATAACCATTCACGAACCTACGATAAAATCCACACAAACCTAGAAATCCCCGTAGCTATGTAAGGTTTGCCAGAATATGCCAGTCTAAGATAGTGCGAATCTTCTCAGGATCCATCCGCACTCCCCTTGCACTAATAATATGACCCAAGTATAACAATTCGGTCATCCCCAAATCACATTTGGACTCCTTGGCGTACAAGGACTCCCTCTCCAAGATGTTGAGTATAGTCTCCAGATGAGCCAAATGCTCTTGCCAAGTTCTATTGTATATAAGAATGTCATAAAAAAAAACAAGTACAAACCTCCTCAGCAGTGAATGGAAGACTCTATTCATGGTGGACTGAAATGTCGCTGGCGCATTAGTGAGCCCAAATGGCATCACCACAAACTCATAGTGTCCACAATGGCAACGGAAAGCCGTCTTCTCAATGTCCTACTCACGAACCCTGATCTGATGATATCTTGACCTTAAATCTATCTTCGTGAAGTAGTGTGCACCGTGGAGCTCATCAATAAGCTCATCGATACGAGGTATTGGATACATGTTCTTAATAGTTCTCTTATTCAGGACTCTGTAGTCAATGCACATGCGTAAGGTGCCATCTTTCTTCTTCACCAAAACAACCGAAGATGCGAATGGTGATTTGCTAGGCCGAATGTGACCCATAGCAAGTAACTCCTTAATTGTTTTTTTGATCTCATCCTTCAACCACTTGGGATGTCGATAAGGAGTAATCATAATGGGCTTAACGCCCTCCTCAAGCTCAATAATGTGCTCTATGCCCCTATCTGGAGGTCTCCTTGGTGGAATATCGCTAAATACCTTATCATGCTTGACTCTCAACTGCTGAATGTCAGGATGATACTCAGTCTTCTGTTGTCCCTCATGTATTGGTGCCAATGTGCACTTGGCAGCCCACTCTACCATGGCAGCCCACTCTACCATGTCGTGTCGCATGAGCTTCTCCATCCGATGTAAAGAAATAGTTTTGATGTTGCCGTCCCGTATTGCCTTAAGAATGTGTGTCTTCTTTTCAACATCAAAACGGATCTCCATGTCCTTAAGACGAAGAGTGACTACCTCAAGGGAATGAAGCCACTTCATGCCCAAGACTAAATCTATATCCCCCATGTTCACCACATAATAATCAGCCTTGAACTCATAGTTGTTCAAGCGCAATGGGAGATCTCTAATCATCCGTTCACACCTAAGGGTGTAACCGTCAGCCACCTTAACTCTAATGCCCTCGAACTCTTCTGTGGTGAGTCCACGCTTCTCCACAAATCTAGTGTCAATAAAATTATGTGTGGCTCCCGTGTCAAGAAGGGTGATGACCCTCTATCCTGCCAAAACTCCACGGAGTCTGAATGATCCCTCCTGCTAGATGCTAGATAGGCGTGCCTCCTAAATTTGGAGCTCTAACTCTGCCTCTACCTTAGGCTCTGAAGCCTCAGCCTCTGGCTCCTCAGAACTCTCCTGATGTTCGAAATCTTTTGATTCCGCATCCTCATAATAAGCCCACATCACTCAATTTGCCTTGCCCTTAGGCCTCAAAGGACAATCATGATTGGCATCATAAGGACCTTTATAGTAGAAACAAAGCTTCTTCCTGCGTAGATCATTAAGAGCCTCTATATCCAAATGTGGTGCTACTGGGTTGGCCTTTGATTCATTCTTAACACCTGATTTATCTATGTTGAAACCCGGTCTTTCTCTATTCCTGTTGAAGCCCTTACTATCCCTGGATGAAGAAGTACCTCTGGAGTTAAATTTACTTGATGGGGCTGCCATCTCCATGCTATGCGCCTTCTTCATAGCTTCCTGTAATGAAGGAGGGTCAAAGCCTTTGATCCAACCTCTCAATGGTTCTGTCAATCCCTCCATGAAGAGCACTACAAGTCGCCTCTCTGAAATGTCAGGAACCATGACTGATAACTTCTGAAAGTCACCAATGTAAGACTCTAGACTGCCACTCTGGCATAACTATGCCAACTCTCAGAAATAGGATTCTAGATCCTTCCTGTCAAAGCGCTCCACCAGCCTATCCACAAACTCCTGATAAGATGTGATCCAATCATGATGGAGTGTCACCATCCCGTGGTGCCACCAATCGTGAGCTACTCCCTCAAGATGTAGTGTCGCATATCTGATAGCATCTTCCTCAGCCATCGGAGGCAATGTGAGAAATGTGTCTAGCTTACTAATCCAGGCCTGCACTGTGACCTTGCCACTACCGTCAAACATCGCTAGTGTGAGGCTGCTCATAGCATGTTTCAGATCATTGTTCTGGTGTCTAGGTCTCCTGTCTTGTCTAACCAATCTATAGTGTTCTCTCCTCTGATTAACAAAATGATCAAAGGACATCTTCTCCCGAACCTGAGGAGCTAATAAGTCCCACTCATCACTTGCAGCCATGAGAACATCTACAAATAGGGAATCTTCTGCCTCCTCCTCTGCTGGAACCTCTGGTTCCTCTTGAACAAATGTAAGATGTGTAGGTCTATCAGCTGTTCTAAAGTGGGCCTGCTAGGGTCTCTGATTAACAGTAGCACTCTTGTTATCTCCTTGTTCCCCATTCTGTCTATCAGGTGGGTTCATCCTCCTTACCATAATAGTAAGTGCCTGTAGTGCCTATGTCATCTCACGGTAGACTTCTCTGGTACCCTGATCATCATTATGTCGGTGGCCCCTGGGTGGGCTACCCTCACGTCTGTCACTCAAGATAATTGGTTGTTGTTCTAACACCTGGGTACCTTCAAGCAAGGCTCTACTGCGTGTGTTATACTTGTGTGGTCCCAACTCTTGTGGCTACATAAGATTGTCAAACCCTCAGGATGGCAGGATTTAGCTCTGATACCACTGTAATATCCCCTGTTTCCCTTCAAATCTGAAACTGGATATTATTGAATTGCTTATCTTTATTCATGCAAAATATCTTTAAATAGTTAAATAAATCAAAGTATAATCTCTTATTTATTTATTCAGATGCTTACAATAGATGTCCTCTGTCAAGTATATAAAGAATATTAAAAATATGGCCTTAATAGCCTGAGTATTCCGCAAACTAGGAAATAAACCTGGATCTGGTACGTCTCAGCCTGCTGTGTCGAAAACACAGTCACCGACGTCGGTTATACTGCCGCTATCAGTTTCCTGGGGTCGTTAACCTATCGATGTCGGTGAGAGGTCGGTCGATGTCGGTCGTTGTCAGTCTCTGCCTGCCGATGTCGGTCTCTGAGCTTTCCACTGATGCATACAGATTTGCATGGATCTGTACGGACTTCATACGGCCGCCAATATAGCACAACCTGTATGCTTGACCCTGATCTGAGGAACTATGGGCTAATACAAAAGATCTATATCTGGATAATTATTGAATCAAATACCTAAATAAATAAATCCCTGTGAACCCTTGTGATAGATTCTGTATGAAGTTATCTCTCAAACTTGTAAACCCCTGTGATAACTTCTGTATGAAGTTATCTCTCAATTTGGCAATAGATCGGCTGATCTCTCACAACCTCTGAATCGCACACAATAAAGAGTGGATGTTCTTCAATGCAAATGGAATCCTGGAACCCTTGGCTCAGTCTTCATAGAAGAATTCTTAGCAACAATCAATATCAATTCCTAATTCAACTCCCTCCCATGAGAAACCCTTATACCCTCAAAAAGATGTGCTTGCCAAAATTAGATTTTCTTAAATTAGAATTAGATTTTCTTAAATTAGAATTAGGGTTTTAAAATTAGACCAAATAATTAATAATTAATAATTAATTAATATTTAATTAAACTTAGACCAAATAATTAATATTTGATTAAATCAATCAAATATTAATATCTCCCTTAATTCATGTCCGAAAGAGCCCGAACGAAAGCCAAGCCCAACTCCATCAAGACCCTCTATCCATCCCATCAGCGTACGAGGGTCGCATAATAGGCTAATCATCTGCTCGAAAAGATGTCAACTAGAAGGGGACATGACACAAATTTAAGTTCTCCCTTTCTAACTTCTACCCATTGTTCAACCAATGCTCTTTCTTCTAAGCTCTCTGTCTCAACCAATGCTCTTTCTTCTAAGCTCTCTGTCTCAACTTGTGCTCTTTCTTATAATCTCTCCAAAGCTCTTACCAAGCATGCATGGTGATATTTCTCACCATGGTATCTTATAATAGCCCTTGACTCTGCAAATAACCAACACAAAAAAACAAATCAAGACTGCCCAAAGATGTTTGTAAGACATATATACAATGAAATTATCACATGAAAAATTATAATATCCACCACCAACATAATGTTGAAACATATAGATTGAATATCATTACCAAATAAAGGGAGATCTCCATCTTGGACGAGTGGAATGTTTGCAAATTAGGGCTGCATCATAGATACACAAGTTACAACCAAGAGTGACAAACTTTAAGAACTTTATAGATGTATATTTATTATGTATGGCTTGTAGCTAACAACAAAAATAAAATGTTAATATAATGAAAATCTCTTATTCCCAAGGCCAGGAACTCTGGTTTTTTCTGCTCTGTTTTTCATTTGATCAAAATGCATAATTTCAAATTCAGCGGTTTTCTCTGGGAAGCATGCAAGGACCCTTCTACTGTAGAATGCATTGGGTGGTCCATAAAGCTTGACAGCCATTTTATTTTTTATACACAAAAGAGAGCCTAGTTTATTTGAAGGAACTTTGTGCTATGCGTTTGAAATAATGGGAAGGTAATGTACAACTATCTTAGAGTATAGTGAAGTAACTTCCCTTTCCAACGAGTCAATATGCTTCAAAGACTGCACAATTTATCGATGGGGAAGAAGAACAATTGACAAGGAAACATCCCAATGGAGATCGGTCAGCTCGAAACCCTAAGGTTTCTGTCTCTTTCAGCAAATAATCTTTCAGGAAATATTCCTGTTTTCTTTGCCAATTTCCAACAACTAAGACGTTTACATCTTGAAAACAACCAGTTGGCAGGCAATATTCCTGCAAGTCTAGGTGAATGCAGGTATTTGGCAGTGCTTGATCTCTCACACAACAGGTTCCATGGGCCCATACCTCCACAGGTGGCAAGACTTCGAAGTATATCTATCTATTTCAACCTTTCAATCAAATAACTTATTGCAGGGCCCCATGCTTGTGGATCTGGGCAAGTTAAATAAAGATCGAGCCATAGATATTTCAGCAAATCGTGGAAGCTGTGCATGGCTTGAATATCTGAATCTTTCTTTTAACCAATTCGAAGGTCCAATTCAAGATTGTCTTGGAAAACTTCAAAATCTCCAAGACTTAGATTTATCTTCTAACGATTTGTGAGACAGAATTCCAATGTCTTTGGGAGAGCTCAAAGTGCTTCAGCATCTGAATTTTTCTACAAACAATTTGTCAGGAGAAGTTCCAAAAGATTGGGATTTTCAAAAACCTTGGCACAACATCATTTATTGGAAATCTTGGCCTATGCGGACCTTGGGTAAAGTTGCCACCATGTTCTGCCAGCAAACATAAAAGTTTCTGGCAGCTCAGAAGTGTAGTCATACATAAAAGTTTGTCATATTCTTGTTGAGGCACTGTCGCAAGAGACTCTCTTGGTTCTCACCATTTGATATGACCAAATAACATTTTTTTAAAAAGTATTCTGGTCTACTTCTCTACTGAAACTAAGTTGCCGGTGAATTGAAGATAAATACAACCAAAAAAATAAATATAAAAATAATTTAACTATTAACAGCTTCAATTTACTGGAGAAGACAGTGTCTTCTCTCTTTTACAACATGAATCAAGTCCAAGTTAGAGTCGGAATTATGGTGGAGATCAATCTTTTATTTCGGTAATCTTCTTGTGATATGTTGAGGTGCTTGGTGCATGGGAAGAGCTTTTATTAAGGTGAAGGTCGATCTCTTCTTTCGATAACTTTCCTATGATATGTTATGGTCCCTGGGCACTCTGCTTCTTTCGATAACTTTCCTATGATATGTTATGGTCCCTGGGCTCTCTGCAAACATCGGAGAAGAGGGTAGGAGTAAAGGTCGATGTCGATCTTTTCTCCCAGTAACCTTGTGATATGTTGTGGTCCCTGGTGCATGCAAGGAAGAGCTCTATGTAAACATTGGAGAAGAGGGTCAGAGTAAAAGTGAAGGTCGATCTCTTCTTCCAATAACCTTCTTGTGATATGTTGTGGTCCCTGGTGCATGCAAGGAAGAGCTCTCTGTAAACATTGGAAAAGAGGGTCGGAGTAAAAGTGAAGGTCGATCTCTTCTTCCAGTAACCTTCTTGTGACATGTTGTGGCGCCTAGTGCATGCAAGGAAGAGCTCTCTGCAAACATTGGAGAAGAGGGACGGAGTAAAAGTGAAGGTCGATCTCTTCTTCCAATAACCTTTTTGTGATATGTTGTGGTCCCTGGGGCATGCAAGGAAGAGCTCTTTGCAAACATTGGAAAAGAGGGTCGGAGTAAAAGTGAAGGTCGATCTCTTCTTCCAGTAACCTTCTTGTGACATGTTGTGGTGCCTAGTGCATGCAAGGAAGAGCTCTCTGCAAACATTGGAGAAGAGGGACGGAGTAAAAGTGAAGGTCAATCTCTTCTTCCAATAACCTTCTTGTGATATGTTGTGGTGCCTGGTACATGGAAAGAGCTCTCAAACATTGAAAAAATGGAAGAATGAATGTTAACAGTATTGCTACTGGGTTCCACAATGGATGTAGAGACCCCAATCTGTGCACCAAAAAGCATAACGGGACTACGTTTCACAGCAAATGTAGAGAACCCAATCTGCACACCAAATAACATAACCATACTAGGTTCCAGAACAGATGTAGAAGAAGACGAACTTTCCAACATTGGAGAAGAAGCAGAGCTCTCCATTAAAGACCGTACACAAGTGGCACCTGCTGGATCAGAAGAAGAAGAAGAAGAAGAGCTCTGAATTGGGGAGGCCATGATTTCTACCTTCGAATGTATTCAGGTGATTTAAAAGTGAAGCTTGTAGATTCAGGCGATTTGAAAGAGTATAAATAGATCTTCCTTAAGAATCTAAATTTAAAAAAGCGTAATCCAGGCGATTTGAATATATTAAAACTTATAATTATACAATTTTAGATCTTTAAATTTAAAAAAGCGTAATCCCCACTCGAGTTTTTTTAATTATTATATTTTAAATATATTAAAACTTATAAATATACAAAACTGAAGTTATATTATCCACTTTAATTAATAAGCTTAAATTAGGAAATGTTTTTTAATTATCAAATTATAAATATAAATATAATTTGAAGTGGGAAAAAAAAGGTAATTTCCTAGTTGCTATAAAAAAAGAGAGCGGCATGTTTCAAGAAAACATTTAATTATAATAAATTTAAAATATCTTAAAATAGAAAACCGTTTTATTTTTTATTACTATTTATTTTTATTTTTTAATTTTTTTTTTGGGTTGGTTGTGGAATAGATAGAATGACGATTTAATTGTTTGTTTTTAAATATTTTTAAAATTTAAAAATCAACAAAATATAATTGTATAATTATTTTTATTTTTATATTTTTATTTTTTTAATATTATTTTAAATTAAATTGATATCAATAACTTATTAAAATATATTATTTTAATATATGTTATATATTATTTTAAAATTTAAAATATAATATATTATTTAATTTGTTGTTATTAATTTCCTTATTATTATTTATTTTTTTATTTTTTTAAATGTTACCCCTTTATAAACTGTCATTTTTTTGAAGAAATTTTTAAATTTTGTCTTCTTGATCTTCGGATTTTTCTAGTGAAGTGAATGAAATTTTTTTTAAAAGGAGAAAAGTGAGATAGTTATCATGAATGAAGTTATATATCTTTTATAATATTTTTTTTATATTTTAAATATTTTTATATGAGTTTTTTTATTTTTAAATTTATTATAAGATTATAGAATTATAAAAAGTATTGAAGTTATTGTATTTTAAATATTTTCATATGAGTCATTTTAATTTTTAAATTTATTAAGAGATTATGGAAAGTAATAACGCTGTAAAGTTGAGTGAAGTTATTTCTCATATAATTAATGGAAGAATATGGTTGCTTTAAAAAAATTACAATTTTACTCTCTTAAAATATTTTCAGATCAATGAAATGGTCAGTTTTATTATATAAGTAATTAATGTTAGTTCATATTTTAACAATATTCTTTTTTTTTTTGTATGTTTTATTTGGGATTTTGCGATTTCATTTAGCGATTTTCATTGAGGCCAACGAAAGCAAGACTAATCTTTTGAAGGCTACCAATATGACCCACACACATCGAACATCCTTAAAACTTAAGTTATAAGAATCAACTTCAAAACTTATATAGGAAGAACACCAAAACCCTTAACCAACTATACTAACATTTTAATCTTTATATTAATAATATTAAAAAATTATTTTTTATGATTTAAAATAAAATTTTTACAATATTTACAAATTCAATTTATTAACAAGTTCATTGACACTTCATACATTTATTTAAATTTTGTAATGATATATTATAGATTAGAAAAAACCATCTTCTATATCCTAATATTTAAGTTAAGCTTCAAAATTTCAAATCCAATTTTATATTTAAATATTATTTAATCAAAAAGTTTGTTTTTACGTTATAAAGATCTAATCATAGTTTTAAACTGCATAAAAGTACAACCGATTTCATGACATAACCAATTTCATTAATAAAAAAATTGGTATGAAATATTATATTTTATTTTAAAATTATTTATATTAAAAAAATATTTTTAAAGTTTTTAATTGTGTAAATGTATTTTCAAGTCTCTTAGAGACTTAGAAATGTTTCAAACCTTGATTTCATGATCATATAGAACAATGAGAATAAATAAAGTGTTTGAAAATAAAAATATATATTATCTCAATCTTAAAGCTCAACATTTAAATATATTATTAATATCCTAATAATATCTCCAATCACATTAAAAAAATGCATTATGGTTTCATATTACAATTGGAATTAATTCTAATTTTGGGTAGTGTTGGCATATAAAATTAGAGGATGTGATAATCTCTTTGACTCAATTATCATTAACTTTGACTGGTCAATATTAATCATGAGTTTATAATTATGAATATATTTTGGAGAACTTTGATTTTTTTGGAGGTTAGTAAGGTTGTTTTTTTAAAGAAGACTATTGTCAACATATAAAAGAAGTATGACACTAACCTCAACTATGTTAATATCTTTTATGTTTAAAATTTTTTTATTAGCATTTATTTAAAATACTTTGTATATATTATGTATATTTATTTATGTATAGACGATTGGTCTAAATTTAATATTTTTGAATAGTTAGAGTGATTTTTAAAGCCTTGAATCTCTTTTATTGCATTCTTATTCAAGTTCCATATATATATTTTTCATCTAGCTTCACTACAAAAACATATGTATAGTTTTAACACATTTTTATGTTCAACCCTATTAATTAGATAGGCCCATTTGACTCTTTCCACCTTTACCATTTAGTTATGTATACAATTTCTTTCTAAATTTGAATTTAAGTCATCTATAACTCAACAATGATTATGTTCATTTAAGTATAAAAAATATTAGGCACTTATCTAAGCCTCATCTAGAATTATATTTTGAGCACTCTCGAAACCTTTCGCACATGAATTTTTTTTATGTATAAACTTGATGGATATTCCACATTAAGCTTCACTAACACAAATCCTTTCAATACAAGGGGTTGTCCTCAAGTTTTATGCCATATAAGAACACCTAAAATGCTCTTTTAATGCGTATCCCAACTCTTATGACTATCATCTATATCATAAAAAAGAATGTGCAACCCTTCACATGAAATCCACAGATGCTACATTCATTGCATGCATTACTTCACTCCCTAAACATTCTACTACTCCATACATGATTATAATTAAAATGTTTATATAGAAGTGCAAGACCAATGTGAAGTTATTTAACCTTTATGAACAAGTATTATGCTTGTGATACATGAGTCTCGAGTGTTTGTACTAATAGACTAGTTTCAAGAAACTAAAACATGCTAGAAAATGAAACTATCACATCAATAAAGAGAGATAACATAAGACACCCTACATAAACTAAATGTGAGAAAAAATTTAGCAACAGTGAAGTTGTGTTTCCTCATCTCCACTATGTTCTATAGTTTACAAGTTTATACCTTCTTTGGCTTAGAAGGACACCAACATCAAAAGTATCCTATACTTGTAATGACATTTGTATTGTTCATTAGAAGACTTGTCTCTTTAGCAATAAAGGCTAGCACTGAACTCAGCTATCTCAATTGTCAGTCTTCAACTCAATTAAATACATGGAAAAATGAGTTGATGAAGAAATAATTGAATGAATTTCCCAAATTATTCTATTTGAATTCCTTTGTGAACTTTGTAGGTTTATATACCTACACAAGAAAACCCTTTAGGCTCACACAAGAAGCCCAAGATTCATATTCTAAATCCAAAATGTCTTTATGTCTCTTAAACTTCTTGTGTGGTAAAAACCATTATTATATGTAAGGTGAAATAGTCGTGGAAATTGTGAAACCAACACTTAAAGTTGTAAACTTACCATGGCACTTGTGAAACTATCAAGGTAGTTTGCAAAAATTTTGGGGCAGTTGTGCAACCACCACCTACATAAATTGAAAGTTCATAATCATGAAAATTATTTTAAATTTTTGAGGCCATAACTTTAGCATACGAACTAAAAATCACATGCATTACTTTTTGAAATTGCATAATTTTTGATATTTTAGTGTCAACCACATGTTTTTATAACACTTACAATAGAAACTAACTCTTTTATAGGACTTGGCATGTCGTGAAAACTCATATTTGATAGCTAATTATCATATCAATTGAATTGGATGATCTTATTGATCAATACTTTTGATAATATGCCCCAAATTTTTAGGATTTTATCCCACAAAAGTTCCATAAAAATAAGATGAGGATTTACCTTGTATTATCTCAAGTGGGATGTCAATTTTATCATCCTTGTTAACTATACCTTGTTCTTATATCTTGGAGAGTGGCATACACTTGTGCAACCTAGAAACCTAGAATGATAAGGAGTCCACGACTCCTTCCATTATTTTCCAACTAATCTTATTGCACTCTTTAGTGCCTTGGTCTTCCTCATGGCTATTCTTCTTAGTCCCCTTGATGTGATACACATGATTGTATGCTAGGGTGAAGCTCTAAGTTATGAGGAGATGATTATACAACATCCTACTTTCTAATCACAATGATTTCAACAAGTGAATAACTATATTGCATTATGTAAGTGGTGTTACAACAATCACCACATTTAAAGAATTTCCTTTATCTTAGATCTTACAATTCAATAATGTAACATACATGGATTGAAACATATAATTCCATTTAAAAAGTTGCCCATATCATACAACTGAAAAATTCTAATAAAAAAAAGAAACATACATTGAATGAAACATAATCAATGAAGGAATGTAGACATCAAAATATATGTCCATCAAAACCAAAATTCTTCTTATGGAGTGGTATTGATGGACACAGTTCTCAATATTCATGGAAGAACCCTTTGGCTGCATGCAATAAGATGCCAAACAACATAACATACCAACTATTGTCATATCAAAACTAGTTTTGGAGAGCCTATTACAACCTTATTCCATGTGTAGACAAAAAATCAAAAGCATGCTACAACTATTTAAATGTTATCATGTTTATACCAAAACCAACATATGCATGTTATAATAGTTTTGATTTATTCAAACCAACATATACCTCCATGCTAAAATCATGTGAGTTCTTAAATGCATGATACAACATTGATTAAAAACTATAAATTACACATGATGTAATTATAAATTTACATGGAGAGGAAAATAAAACCAGCATGATGCCACCTTTGTGATACCTTGGTGTTATACCCATGCTTGGAGATTTAATAAACATAGAGTTTTTATTCTAGCTATATTATCATATGATACAAGAACTTGGTAAGGAAAACATGCCAAATATAACATCAACATGAGAATGTTGAAAATGATACAACCTATTTTATGTAATGGGTAGTCATACATGCTTCTATCAAATTGAATTATATGTCTTGTCTATAATCAACCTTCAATGTGTGGCATTCTTCCATGTTTTCTCATATAAATGAGGTCAGATTTCTTATTTTAATAATTGAACATAATAATAAATTTGTAAGTGCTTACATATGCATGCTAAACAACATCTCAACTATGCAAATACTATGTCCATGAAACCAATAATAAATTGTTACCATTATACATTTTCAATGGTGATGAGGAATCTTATAGGGGTTGTTCCCTCTTGATGGTTTCCATCTTGATATCTCTTCACTTAGATATAAATAAAACTTTGAGTTTTGAAACTAAACCTTTAAGCATTGATTTCTCACCATGTTTACTCCTTGTAATGGTGTTGGGTGCTCCTTTAAGGGTCAATCCATCTTCATGGATTCTTTCTTAAATATGTTGGCTTCTTCATTCACTTACTATTTTATTGGAGGTAGTTGATAAACTTATCCTTCTTCTACCCCTTTCTTTTTAGGTGCTCAAAAAACTTCCATCTTGCTTCTAGGGATCTATGTGATAATGTAACGGCCAAAAATGTAGCAGTAAAATATATAGTGGTAAAATGTAGTATGACAAAAATGTAGTATGATAAAATATCACAAGGACAAAACGTAGCAAGGAAAAAATATATCGGTATTGGTAATGTCACAAAAATTAGGAGATTTTAGTGATTAGCACATTGTTTATTTTTTATCTAGTTCATTTTGGTGATAGTAGGTAACATTTCATGATGGAAAAGTAATACACCAAATTTACAAGTAAAATAATAGAAAAAATGTGATTTCATGAGTTTTAACCTTTAGTTTAAAATTGTGTCATATTATGTGTTGGGTGAATATTTTTTCGGCCAGCTAACTGGTGACCAAAATAGTTACTATCACCACAGCATAGGGAGATGGGTCGTCCTGGTGTGCAGCTTTACTACATCAACTAGAGACAAATCTCTCCTCACATCAAGGGGAGGTTCCATATTAAATATGTGGAGCTATATACAATATAAATAAGCAGAAAGTAAGACATAGGGGTGGGACAAACCATCCATCTCTCTCCTTTCAGAGATGATGCACACAGACAAAGGAGAAAATCCTGGCTATAAACGCTGAAGGCACTTCTCTTCTTTTAGAAGTGTCCTTACAAGAAACAACAAGAGTTTCTTTTAGATAGTGAAATAACCAGTGATCAAAAGGGCGTAGTAACAGTAGGATAAAATAGAGCACAAAGTCTCCACCTCAACAGCTCAAAGAGTATATCACAAAGGATAATGGGGGCACAAAGTCACCCCAGAATCCTCAACACAAAAAGAAAAGGAAAACACAGATTGAAATCAATTGTGAAAGCACAAAGTCTTCCCATAGTTGGTTTCAGGACGCTTCCCTATTACCTTCACTAATTCTGCGTACCAAATTAAATGAATAAGGACACCTTTAGATGACACAAGTTAGAATAGCATAAAGTCTGTGAAAAACCTACTTTCTCATTTAGATAACAATGGAAATGAAATTACAACCTGAGCTCAAAGTCTGCCTTTCTCTTTCAAAATGGGTAGAGTTTCGCTCTTGTAAAATGAAAAGTCCCTTTGTAAAAAATGAGACATTACAATATATAACACTCCAAGAAAGACTTGGGCGCTTGTTTTCCATAGAATGGCCCATGTTGTGCATTCAATGCCTTGAATGCATTTCCAATTTTGTCAAAGGACTACATTGAAAACAGGGCAGCTGTCTTAACTATGGCATGTCATTTCATCCCATATGTCTTCTCCCAAGTCTAGATCATCTGGTCTATCCCCTCTGATATCTGCACAGCTATCCATTTTGTCTTTACTTCATGGAAGGAAAAATAGGCCGCGTCTTTAATTTTTGCAAGCTAGAAAATCTACTTTACAGACTATTCCAACTACCAAAATAACTACTGCGTAGATATTTTCGTCTTTGTCCTCTTTCCACTTTTGTCTTTTCCAGCTTTGTCTTTTCTTAGAATTTAATCTCCCAGGCTATCTTTTAAGCCAGTCGCTTGGTTCTTCCTTCAAGTTCCGCGCTTTATTTGAATTTTAATGGATATTCCCTTACCTTAAATTTGACGTCTATGGGGACGTCATTGGTTGACTGTTTCAACAGTTTGGGTGGCCTTCTCGGCTCCTTGGTTCAATCACTTTATTGGTTCAATTGCTTTCTTGCTCCTTGGTTGAACCATCACTTGCATTTGAACTTGCCTTTGGAATCATCCATGTTGCTTCTCTCTTTGCTTGAGGCCGCCTTTGAACTTTTGAACCATGTTGAACCATTGAACTTTGAACTCTTTTGGTTCAAAGTTCAATCAGTTCATTGGTTTATTCTGTGTCTCACTCAAACACTACTTCCTTTATCTTTCTAATCTTTGGTTGAACCTTTGAACCTACCGATTGAACCAACTTTGCTTCAACAGTTCAATGGTCCAATCGATTCATTCTTCATTATTTGGCTAAGTGTTGAACCCATTTCTTTCCTACAAAGTCTGTAGAAACCAACCTTGAGAGTCCATAGATTTGAGCCTACCTACAGAGTTCATAGATTCAAGCCTGCAGAGTTCATAGATTCAAGCCTGCAGAGTCCATAGATTCAAGCCTGCAGAGTCCGTAGATTTCTGGAAAGCTTGAAAAATGAAGAACCTGAATGCTCAGAACAATTTTTGAAAGGGGAAGAGAGGATTTTGGTGTGTAGGACCAAAACAGTTCAAATGTTGTCCCAAAAATGAGTGATATTTTTGGGGGACAACAGCTGGCTCCAGTTGGGGAACTTCCTTCAGATGAGAACTTGGAACAGCTGAGGGGAGTAGAAACCAGAATCTCCAGTGCCTTGAAGTGTGCCATTAGGCTACAGAGTTGAGCTACCCAAAAGGAAAGGTGACAAAAATGAAAATGAAAAGCACAAAATAGAACAAAGACTTTACAAATATATAAATGTACAGGTGAATTTATTTGGTACTTAAGTACCTTAGATGCTACCCCTTGAGAGGCAGTGAACATAGCATTCTATCCTGATAAACTAGCAAGAAGCCATTTTCTCCCTAGAATCGGTGATGGGTGAATGGAACTCTCCACCAAAAAACCAATTTCCTGTGTCATCCCTTTGGTTTTCTCCTCTTGTCCCACAGCAAGACCCACAGCAAGACTTGACTTTTAATCCAAAAACCATGAATCTTCGCTCTCTTGGCAAAGATTTCCTTTTCCTGATTTTGATGCATAGCAGCATGGTCCATTACCATAATTGGTTGCTCTCCTAGTTCAGTCTAGCACATGATTTGATTGTTCCCATTCAACACTTGCCAATGATTGGCACTATCAGGCATACTTGGTGTTTTTCCATCTGAACCAATTCCTAGATCATCACCTATAAGATTTTCATCTGTTGAAACATGAATGTCTTCAGTAGACAAAAAATAATTACCCCTACCTGAAGACTCAAACAAAATTTGAGCTTCAGGCCCTGATGTCTGAGTGACAATGTATTTTGCCTCCTTCTCAGGAAGCAACCTCTGCATTTCACCTTCTCGCCTGAGACAAGTCCATGCTTAATTCCCCTCCAACATCCTTGTAGAAGTTCCACCCAAGAAGGATGCCATATGATGCTGGGACGTTGGCCACTAGGACAGTCATCTTGATTTGCTTGTCTGGAAAGGCAACAAATGCAAATTGGGCGTCTTTAATTTGCCCCAGCAGCGACACTTGTTTGTTCTCCATGGAGAAACATCTCCCAAATGTCTTGGTCAGTGTGAGACCTAGATATTTTGCCACTTTAGCAGGCATGACATTGTCTGAAGCCCCAAAATCAATGATGCAATTGTTCAGCTGATGTCCATTTATCAGTAATGAGACATAAAAAGGTTCAGTTATATCAGGAGCAGCAAGGGGAGCAATGACAAGGTTGTTCTTAGTGGGTGCATTCCTAGGGGAATCATGTGTCACTTTGGGAATTGCTTTTTTAACAAGGACATTCTAGTTTTTAACACATTAAACCAGTTTGTCTAATTGCTCAAGATGGGACTATAGAAATTCAAATTCAGACATTTCAATTTTGGTATTATTTATATGGTCAATGATATCAAATGCCTGGAATGAGCTAGGAGCAGAGGATGGGAGTTCATCCTTTTGATTTTTGAAAGGGAGAGGACTGGACTGTGAATTTGAAGTAGAAGGTGTGGGGGCATTTGGGGTACTTACCTTACCCACAATCACCGGGTCCTTTGGCTGGAAAGGAAGAGTGGATCCCCACTTAGCAATTGAAACTATTGGTGGAGGTCACTCCTCTACTTTCTCCTTATCAGTGTATTGAGCTGATTAATTCTTAGACTGGGTGAATACAGCGTATGACCCTTTAGCCGCATTGCCTTCACTTCTGGGTTCATCTTGATAGTTCAGGAAACCAATGTGGGAGTTGCCAGCTGATTCTTCTTGATCCTCCATGAAGAGACCAGCATCATTTTCTTGATCAAACTCAGGTTGGAAAGAGAAATCATGTTTAGTTTCCAAATATCCAACTGCTGAGTTGGTTGGAGGTGCTTCAAGGGTGAGGTTCCTCTGTGGGGGAGGAAGACAATTTGGCTGCCCTTGATTCCTAGTAGCATTTCCTTGGTATGCCTGATTCTAAAATGTCCTCCTTGGCATATCTCGATTAGGAGAAGTAGACATAACTTGGGCCATTTGTCTTTTGAGGACCAGTAATTCATTTGCTAGCTTTTGCACCATTGGATCAATGGTGGTTGAAGGGGAGTATTCAGAAGAAGGAGAAGATTTACCTCTATTTGGATCTCTTCTTATCTTTCCAGCCAAGATAAGGTCATCTTCCACCTCAGTAGCCAAGTCTTGAGTAGTAGCAAGGTCTATGTGTCTAGCCTGTCTCAGCAAGAAACTCACTTTTAGCAGCTGTGAGTTGATGAAGAAGCATTTGAGGTTATAAGGTGTTGACTAGGCGACCATGGGAATCCTATGCCTCAGCTTGTTGAACCTAGCAATAAAATCTCTCATAGGCTCATGAGGCTCTTTCTTCATCTGAGTGAGCTGGGCCAGCAAGGCATGTGCATCTTCTACAAGATTGAACCTGGCTTCAAATTTGTCTTTCAGAGTGTCCCATGTTAGGTTGTGGAGCTAAAAGCTTCACTGATGCAGACATGGAGGGGGTTGTTGAGAGGTTGCTGAGTTGCAGAGCAATTGGCGTTGGTTTGATCAATCGATGTCGGTCATATACAGTGAAGATAGAAACTAACATCAGTCAGGTACCAGCCGACATCGATCATCTCTAGCCAGATAGGGACCGACGTCGATCACCTATGCGGTTCCAAAACTGCCAGTTCACGGACAGTTAGTTAACGAACCGGGTGTTTGCATGTTAAGAGGCTAATTTTAGTCTTGAGCTGCGGATCTGATTATTGTAATTAGATGTCTAATTATTGTTTGCATGAGATCTATATAATAGACTCATGGTCTGTATTTTAATTTGTGTTAGAGAGTAAGAGAGCAAAAATTAGCTCCTTTAGAGTGAAGAGAGCAAGGTGTGTTCCTCCTAGTGCCACAGTGCCAAGTATGGGTGCTGGTTTGAAGAATCAGAAGAATTCTTCATGTATGTAGGATCTTGGTCAGTAGGTGTGCAAGGCCATGTTTGGAGATCTACATGTGTAAGTAAGATCATTGATTTATAGGTGTGTGTGTGTGTGTGAGAGGTCAAAGGAGATCTGCAGGTGGCAGCAGGATCAAGGTGACAACAACACAATAGGTAGCAAGATCAGGAGAGATCTACTTGGAGTACGGTGTGTACTCGGTCATAGAGCAAAGAGGAAGGCAAGGTAGATCCTTCCAAAGTAAGATCATTTGAGTTGTAGGTTGTTGCAAGTTCATGGTAGATCTACTTGGAGTGTGTTGTGTACTCGGTTTGAGTATGTGTGTATACTCGGTGTACTGGTAGTATTGTTACTGACTGGTTGACTGGCGGTGTTGTTACTGGCTAGTGGAGGTGAACACCAACTCTGTGTTTGAGTTGTGTGTTGGGATCATAATTGAGAGAGAGAGCTTTGAGGAAAGATTACTGAGAGTCCTAGAGGTGTGGAAAGCCTTGGAGGTGTAAGAAGACTGTGGCACTTCTTTATTGTAATTTTCTTTTGTAAGAGTATTAATACAATTGGGTATTGTCTCTCATATTCTGTGTTATTTCTGAATTCTAGTTACTTGTGACTTCTGGTTAAATTTTGCATTTAGTTGTTAATATAAAAGTAATCAATTGTGTGCTTCTGGATCATGACATCCCAGTCAGTCACTGATCCAGCCTGCAGGTGGTAAAACCAATCTATAGCAGTGCCTTGTAGTGTCTCCACAAATAGCCTGACTACTATGTCTTCAAATTCCACCCCTATTACACCAAAGTCTATGCTAAAAGTTGTAATGTGTTCATCAAGATGAACCTTCCCATCACCAAAGAATTTGGGGAAATTCTTCCTTGAACTACGTGGAAGCTCATGTAGAGGTGGAGTCAAATTTAATGGACCAAAAGAATTATCCCAGGGGCCTTGAGCCATGATTTGATTATGTAGAAGTGGGATCACAAATCTGGGTGGAGAATGGATAGGCAAAGCTCTACTAGCAGTAGAAAAATAAGCTCTACCTTGTGCTGGTGACCTGGTAGGGCTAGGAGGAAGACTCCTAGTTCATTGAAGGTGAGGTTGTGGATGAAACAACTCAAAATTACTCTGCCATACCAACTCAAAAGCAGGGTCAACAACACCTTGAGATTTTTGGCTTCTTGTATAACATGGAGTTGCTAGATTTCAAAAAAAAAATGGAAAAGAGCAGGATCTGCTTCAGCTTGAAGCTTGAGACTTCAAACTGCGCACTCTTCCCAGCAGCTCTAGTTTTGTAGACCAAATAATATAATGGAGATGGAGGAAGATGGTAAGGCTATAATGATAATGGGTAAGACATGGAATGGAGTCACCAGAGTCTATAATATAATGGATAAGGGAAGGAACTGCTTCAATCTGAAACTTGAGGCTTCAGACTGCATGTTCATCCCAGCGGAGTCACCAAAAACTGTTGGGTGAATATTTTGTCGGCCAGCTAACTAGTGACCAAAATAGTTCCTATCACCACAGCATAGGGAGATGGGTTGTCTTGGTGTGCAACTTTACTACATCAACCAAAGACAAATCTCTCCTCTCATCAAGGGGAGGTTCCCTATTAAATATGCAGAGCTATATACAATATAAATAAGTAAAAAGTAAGACACAGGGGTGGGACAAACCATCCATCTCTCTTCTTTTAGAGATGATGCACACAAAAAAAGGAGAAAATCTTGGCTATAAATGCTAAAGGCACTTCTCTTCTTTTAGAAGTGTCCTTACAAGAAACAATAGGAGTTTCTTTCAGATAGTGAAATAACCAGTGATCAAAAGGGCATAGTAACAGCAGGATGAAACAAAGCGCAAAGTCTCCACCTCAATTGCTCAAAGAGTATATCACAAAGGATAATGGGGGCACAAAGTCACCCCAGAATCCTCAACACAAAAATAAAAGGAAAACACAGATTGAAATCAATTGTGAAAGCACAAAGTCTTCCCACAGTTGGTTTCACGACACTTCCCTATTACCTTCACTAATTCTGCATACCAAATTAAATGAATAAGGACACCTTCAGATGACACAAGTCAGAACAGCACAAAGTCTATGAAAAACTTGCTTTCTCATTCAGATAACAATGGAAATGAAATTACAACCTGAGCTCAAAGTCTCAATCTTTCTCTTTCAAAATGGGTAGAGTTTTGCTCTTGTAAAATGAAAATTCCCTTTGTAACAAATGAGAGATTACAATATATAGTACTCCAAGAAAGACTTGGGCGCGTGTTTTCCACAAAACAGCCCATGCTGTGCATTTAATGCATTGAATGCATTTCGAAGTTTGTCAAAGGACTGCATTGAAAACAAGGCAGATGTCTTAACTATGGCATGTCATTTCATCCCATATGTCTTCTCCTAAGTTTGGATCATCTAGTCTATCCCCTCTGATATCTGCGCAGCTACCCATTTTATCTTTACTTCATGGAAGGAAAAATAGGCCACGTCTTTAATTTTTGCAAGCTAGAAAATCTACTTCATAGAATATTCCAACTATCGAAATAACTACTGCGTAGATATTTTCCTCTTTACCCTCTTTCCGCTTTTGTCTTTTTCAGCTTTGTCTTTTCTTGGAATTTAAGCTCCCAAGCTATCTTTTTAGCCAGTCACTTGGTTCTTCCTTCAAGCTCCACACTTTATTTTAATTTCAATGGATATTCCCTTACCTTAAATTTGATGTCTACGGGGATGTCATTGGTTGACTATTTCAACAGTTTGGGCGGCCTTCTCGGCTCCTTGGTTCAATCGCTTTATTGGTTCAATTGTTTTCTTGCTCCTTGGTTGAACCATCACTTTCATTTGAACTTGCCTTTGGAATTATCCATGTTGCTTCTCTCTTTGCTTGAGGCTGCCTTTGAAATTTTGAACCATGTTGAACCATTGAACTTTGAACTCTTTTGGTTCAAAGTTCAATCAGTTCATTGGTTTATTTTGTGTCTCGCTCAAACACTGCTTCCTTTATCTTTCTAATCTTTGGTTGAACCTTTGAACCTACCGATTGAACCAACCCATTGAACCAACTTTGGTTCAATGGTCCAATCGATTCATTCTTCATTATTTGGCTAAGTGTTGAACCTATTTCTTTCCTGCATAGTCCATAGAAACCAACCTTGAGAGTCCGTAGATTTGAGCCTGCCTGTAGAGTTCGTAGATTCAAGCCTACAGAGTTCATAGATTCAAGCCTACAGAGTCCATAGATTCAAGCCTGCAGAGTCCATAGATTCAAGCCTACAGAGTCTGTAGATTCAAGCCTGTAGAGTCTGTAGATTTTTGGAAAGCTTGAAAAATGAAAAACTTGAATGCTCAGAATAATTTTTGAAAGAGGAAGAGAGGATTTTGGTCTATAGGACCAAAATAGTTCAAATGTTGTACCAAAAATGAGTGATATTTTTGGGGGACAACATTATGTGTGAGTGTGTCCTTTAATATGTTTTGTTCTTATTATGTTTTGTTCTTGTTACATTTTGTCCTTGATATGTTTTTTACGCTATGTTTTTAACCTCTAGGTTTTTGTCTTCTATTATTGGATACTGCTTATGTATGCCTTTTGCTTCTTATAATGTTCCATAAAATTATTTGGTTTAAGTTGTGGATGAAGTTCCCAATATTTTTCATGCCAATGCCCACTCATATCACAATGAGTTTAATGATTCTTGATCTTTATCTTAGAAAACATTCCCTTGTTGCCTTTTCCCCATATTTTAATTTGTAGAGTGTTCTTTATAACTTGTATCCTTCCTCTTGAAGGATATAGGAGTCTTTTGGGTTGATTTCCTCTTTTAACACAGAAAAAAATGGTTAATCGCTCAAAAAAAATAACATGGATGTGTATACCAATAATTTTATGTTACATGTCCATTCTTATTACATTTAAAGTAAACAATGGAAGATTATTTCTTTCCATGCCTTCTTGGGATGCCCTTTGTGCAAGCATGATGAAGTGGTATTGTGTTACCTCCTCCTTTGGGATGTTTACATATCTTTGGAGATGTTTTGACTTCTTATTTTATATAATTATCATCATTGAATGGTTTTAACCTTATTATTTCCATATTGCATTCCCCCACATGGTCAAGGAGAGACATTATGTTATTTCCTTATTCACGTAGTTGTTTTCCTCTTCTTTGGCCCATTGAGGTGGCATAATGCTATCTTCCTCTTCATGAGAAACTTGGACATTATTTAAAAAATAAAACTCCTAATTATATTTGAAAAAATAAATGATGTGATTACCTTGCATGGGCTATTTTTTAGGGCTAGCAGATTGAGATATTTGCCTTTGGAATATTTCTTTGCTTCAGTTATCTTGGAGTTTTCTATTTACACTAGAATTAATTAATAATTAAAAATAACTCTAATTGGAAATGTAAACTATTAAAATATGATCTAGGATGATATATAAAACATAATATAGTAAATATAAAGATGTATATAATCTACAAAAGTTATAAATTCTTAAAAATAGAAACTAGGGTTAAGGTTAGAGAAATGTCCTTACAACTAATTTATTTGAGATTGTGTTAACTTTATTAAGCTTTGACTATATTAGATAACTTGAAAACATAGATGCATAACAAAATGGAGACTCATTGTCTATTGGGACAAGTTTTTAGGAAGCATACAAGAGTGTAGTGCATTATTGTCTTCTAATGTGACTTTATTTGGTCAGATTGTCCACTGGATCTAAAAATATGTGTTTGATATCTTGTATATGAATGTGATATGTTTCTATGTGGAGATTGATTTGATTCACAAAATACCTATAAATTAATAACTCTAGTCTTGCATAAGCACATAATGAAGATAAAATTCAAAAGGGGAAAGTCAAGGGATGTGGGAATCTCTAAGCTATCCTCATAAAACCCCTTGTTGATTGAGTGTTACCTACATATCTCAAAGGGCCTTAGGCTGGTGTAGTTCTCCTTTTAGGGATGATCATATGAATGCAACTAGAAATTTTGAATAGATACTTGACAGAAGGATGTCATCAACCTGTAATGAATTAATGTTAGACTTGGCCAATGATTGTAAACTTACAGCAAAATTGTAATATAAATTTTTACTTAGAAGATATATGCTTTTGAAATCATAAAAGAGATGGTTTCTCAGTGAAAGCTAGGTAGGCTCAAGTGCAAACTTTGATGTGATTTTATAGATAGATATTTTCAATATTTATTATAACTAAACTATTAAAATTCATAGGAAAGACATTAGGAAACATATCATTTGGAAAAGATAGTTGTTAGAGTGTGGGGGGGCAGGTACACACTAATGGATAGGTGCATAGTGTGCCCCTATTTTCCTAGTGCTCATTTGTACAAAATGAACAAATTATCATGAAAGTAGAGTGACAATAAAGTGTATGTTGAATAGGGATAAAATAGGGAAGTCTAGAATATGTTCTTAGTAATTACAAGACATTGAAGGCTTTCTTAGAGATTGTAGGTTATCTGAATGATGAATAGAACAAATAATGTAAAGGTGTTAAGAACAAGCACTTGTCAAGAATTTATTGATTAAATTTCAATGTCTACATTCCCCTCTTCTTCTAATGATGCATAAATTTAATAGAGTAAATAAAATTCAAACATGAGTGTGTATACACACTTTGTATTTGTCATGGATATGTGCATGGCCCTTGTTAAGGCATGCAGAGAAGTGTTGAACTTGTGGTGAATTAAGGGTGATCAAGTCTCAATTTTAAGAATCAATGAAGATGCTTGAGTTATAAATATTATATGCTCCAACCTTCATAGATTACTATGTAATGCTTAAAGAGATGGGAACCAACAAAATGGTTTGCTAAAGTGCAACCAAGACGTGGAGCATCACTAAACTCAAACATGGCTCACTTGTTGAACTGAAAAGAAGAGGTGGGAAATAATACATTGCTAGATAAAGTGAAGCCAAGATGTATACTCTCAATAAGCCTAAATATGGTCCAATTGTAAAATATAAATCACACCTCTACAGATGGATCTAGATTCGAACTGCAAATTCTTAAAACTTTGAAACTCAAAAAAGTGATAAATAAAATTCATATATTAGTAGCTTAGAGATGAATCCATATCATGCCACTTGTGTTGTATAGGGTGTTGATTTGATCTCTTGAAAACTATTTAAAATATTTTAAATCCATTTGCACAAGTGTATTTGTGCTTGAGTATCTACATGAGTGTAGTGCATAAACAAGACTAATTCCCCAATAAGATAAAAAAATTAATTTTTCCATCTTGTAAATTATCAAATCTGAAATTTATTGCTTGTGAAAGCTTGTAGATAAGCCCATTATGATTCCCTATTTAGATGAGGTAAATTTCCTATAAATAACTTATTTCAAAATAAAAAATTGAGAGCATTTGTGAAAATTTTAATCATGCAATAATATTTGAATATTTGAATTGTATTGGAATAATAGAGATGTAACATTGAACATATATGAACCTTGTATATTGCATTGCATCATGTGATTATAATATTGTATTGAAGTAGTGTCTAAAACAAGCAAAAAAAATCAATTCTTGTATATGTATTGTAAGAATTGCATTGAGTAGATAAAATATTGAAGCAGATAAATAATATGTGCATGATAGGCATCATGTCACCTTAGTAGCAATTAATGAACATGTAAGAAAATTCAAACATTGTCACATAAGAATGCATAAATTCCACATACAAAGAACATTTTAAATGTTTCATAGAGCTATAAATTATCATAAATGTTAAACACGAGGCCCAAAATGTAAATACAAGGTACATGTAAATTTCACACAAACATAGAAGGCCAAGGGCCATACACACATGGCATGATTATGCCATATAAGTAAGAGGGTTAGGTTCAAACATACACAAGGTCAAGTGTCACATGAAATCAACAAGAAAGTTGAAGTGTCTGTTATAATGATATAAACATATTAAATAATCATAGAGAATATAAAACTATCATATTTGTATTGTATGTGTGTATGTCTAATTTTTATCAAATAGCATATTCGTCATGACACATGTATAATATGAATTGAAGAAGAAAACATTTTTTTTGTTATAGATCAACATGGAAAAGAGAGTTTGAGTAAATAAAACCTATAAAATAGATTATATAGAGTGATGAGATGCCCTACTTAGAAAGGATGTTGGGTAGAAGGCTAGCCTAGCATCAAAACCATGTAAAATTATGTCTTAAGCTTGAAATTTGACTAATAATTGAATATGATTTATACTATGTGATCAAAATATATATAAGAGGTCCTTGTGACTGTGTTGTATTTGGAAATAAATATTTAAAATACATAGGGATAGTTCCATAATAGAGTATAGGTAAGCAGTGCATTATTATCTGATTGTTGTGACATTATCCTGATTGGTTGTATACAAGAATGTTTGATCAGGACAACTTCTTATATGTATGATTATTGTATGGTTCTATAGAAATATGTCATGTTTCACACTCAGATACTAATGATGTGAGTTTTATGCACACCAGAGAATCTTATGAGGTAGTCCCTAACAATTTAGGATCAATGAATAAAGATTCACTCCAAGACATGAGTTACGGGGTATTGGGTTATTTCTAATCAATATGTTGGTGGAATAGTGGTGAAAAGAGTAGTTGTTTACCTTGGATGGTTTGGATAAGATGTGAACTTAGATATAATTGAGATGGGTGGATTGATTATGGATCTAACATAAAGTGGACCTAATCAAAATAAACTCTAAAAAGAAAGAAAGGTAGGGCAAGAAAGAAGGCATGTGGATTAAACAAGATGAAACCTTTCTAAGTTGTCTCTTGAACTAAAGGTTGGGCATGCAATGAGGAACTAATGTTTTATGCAAGATAATATAAGTATATAAATAATCAAACATGGTTAATATTTCAAGGGAACAAGAATACAATGAACTTTAGCATATATCATCAAAGGTTGTGTTTGTGAGATTACAATTACACATCTACAAAGGGAGATTATGATTTTTACACAAAAGCATTCAAATTAGAAATAACACAATATGAATAACTATATTAGAATAATACTCATGCACAACCAAAATACTAAGATACCAGTTTGATAGAACTTATTACAAGATTCACAAGTTTGGATAAGAACAAAATTTGTACATCAAGACCAATTGTAAAACAATCTCTATAATTTCTTATTAATCTTAATAGCCAAAATTCTCCTCTCTTTGGAATTGGGAGGATACACGTATATATAATCTTGGGATGGGGACACCTCATCTATTAAGCAAAGTCTAAATTTACACTATCTAATAATATAATTCATATCAAAATTCATGCAGATCATGCATGGTTACAAGGTGAGCATAAAGAATACCCTCTACTAGAAGAACTCTATAAATAACATGGTCTAAAACTAAAAATTTTATTACAAATACAACATGCATTCATATCAAAATCTAGTTATTATGTGGCAATACATAGAGGTGGAACTTGCATGCTCATTGGGTTTATCAAAGCTATAGTTACAACTTGAGCTACATCTTGGGTGGGCATTGTTGTTGTCGATATGTCCATTCGGACTAGAGTTACAACTATGAAACTAGGAAATGGCACATAAGCTGGCCCAATCTATGTTTTTACCCATGTATACTTTGGAGACTAAGACTAAAAGTCTTGAAGGCATATTGGTGATATTCCTATTGCTGAATTTGATTACTTTTCTTCCTCCATTTATAAATATAAGATGTGATTGGCTTGAAAGTCAAAATCAATAGTTTATAAGTCAAGCAAAGACCTTTTAAAAAAAAGTGGAAGCTTTTCCATAAAAATACTATGCATGTTCAATGCAACTCTAACCTCCACATAGAGTGTCTCTATTCTTATCACCCTGTCTATGGCAAAATTTACTAATTGCATAAAATCATCATTATATTTATAAAATGTACCCTCAATTTATACTCAAAATCTATTATATGCATCTTGGAAGAGGTTATAAAAAAAATTCTTATGAACTAATTTCCCAAGAGAAGTGATCACTTTGGTGACACTCATATCCTTCAAAATGGAGACAACCTCTTTCTCTTGACTTTTAAACTATTTCACTAAAGTTTGCATCTCTCAATGATAGTAAAATAGTTTATCCCTCTTAATGCCACATAATTCTAGGCCCATGAAACCTCTAACACCAGTATTAGGTTTAAATGAGCATACATCATCTTCCTTATTGCTTGGTTGATGAACTAGAAATTACCATCCATATCCTTCATTTTATTGAATTGTTGAAGTATATCCCCCAACTTAGGTTGCGATATATCCTTTTCATAACTCATTAATTGAATAATACCATACAACATTTTAGTTTTTCCCTCTACATTATCTATGATTTATTTTGGAGCTTGAACAATGATCCTCTATTATGACCATTGTACAGTCTAATCAAAGTTTTTAAACATTTGCTTTATTATGCCCCCAATGTCATCTACAAAACTATAGGGATCTTATTTGTATTGATCTAAATTGGAGGGATTTTTTTTCCTTTTTTATGGAGAGAATATATTCTCTTTGTTCTAACTTGACTTGTTGTCCCTCTACAACCATAATCTTTCCATTGACTTTCCTCAAGGTTTGTTTGTCTATAAAAATATAACTTGACTATTGGTTGCTCAAAAATCACCTAGTATTATCTTCATGCGATCTCTTATTGTAGCTATTAAATCCATGAAGGGACATTTAATACAACTTACTACTCAGATTATTTTGTGACTATAATATTAGAAGGAGATTATCCTGGAGGGTGTATTTTTATAGTGGATGATGTCCCAAACTGAGGTAAGAGGCTCTATCCTTCCTCTATCTAGTCACTTTCTTCTGTGTTCAAGTATTAATGATGTACTTGGTCTTCCTAGCTACCTTATGCAATAAAATTATAGAGGAATCTATTTTGGCAGCTTGGTTAATGGGAATTCCCAACTATGTAGATAACCTAAGGGGTCTAGCCTATATAACAAAAATGGAAGTGGATACTAGACATTCAAAGTGTATTTTCTTTGATACCCCAAGGGAGTGGGGACCAGTTCCATTTTCACATGCCTTCAGTGCATACTGGTAGGATTATTTAATTTATAACAATATTATCATACAAAACTCATCCTAAATCATCATACGCAATCCATTTAATATATTTAAATCTTATCAACATCATTTTCAACATGACCCACTCTAATGGTGAGTCTATAATAATCTTTAATGTAATATTTTACACTCATCTCTCTTTGTCATAAGTTTTGAAATTTAGTAAACAAAATCATATTATTATCCACATTAATGAATTCAACATTTAGCTTTGTGATGAATCTACTCCATGCCTTAATATTTTGTTTGCCTTTGTGCACTCTCTTAGTTTGTACATCCTCTCACCATAACAATGCATGACCTTTCAAATTTGCACCAAGAAACTTAACCCACTTTGGACCTTCCATAACTTCATACTCAAATTATTTTTTAACTCATAGATTCAGTTAATGATCTTTATAAAATAAATTTTAGGGTTCAAATTTTGTTACTTGTCATTCTTGCAACATCTTGCATGAATCAATATTCAGGTTTATCTACCTCTTGTCTTGCACCTAATCCCCATGCACTTCTTAAATGACATCAATACCACTTTCATCATCTACTACTTCAACACCTCAATGATATGTGGTCTCCATATCCTCATTGGGGATTACATTTACAATCCTACCAGATCTGTAAGTCTTGGCACTCCAACCACTCAAGGTCTTCTACCACCTAACCTCCTTTATTTGTCATTTTATGATAGAATTTGATCCTTATACCAAATTATGATCTTAGATCAAAACTTTAGTTACACATTCTTCCTAATAATCTCATTAGAATATGTCTACAACTACTTTCTATTAACACTGGAAAATGTGGAAAGAAACAAGAATTAATAATGACTAAACCTAACTCTGATACAAATTGTGTAGTCCCAGATAAGGGTCTAAGTTAAGAGATTCCTTAGACCATGCAACCCTCATGACACAGTGGAAAATTATAATGGAATTCAACAATATAAATTTATATCTCTATTATATTTCATTAGTAAGGAAATATAATAGCCATAATGATCACAATGATAGCTCTATCCATAATGAGATGTGTTACAACATTAGATCTATAAATATTTTCTTGTTAACTTGTAGTTTTTGAAAGTATATCTATTTTAGGATTAAAAAATCAAGATCTAATATTCCAATCAAATCCTTAACCAACCAATAAGTTTATCACTTTTCTTCCACCTAGTTTTTTCCAAAATTTCCTTAGCATGTGTAGGGGCATACTTATAAATTTGTAAGACTCACTTACTTACATTAAGTGTTTTTACCTAGTAATAAAATTAACACACCTTAGTGAGCCAAAAACATTAAATTTCTCTCAAAATTCCAAGTTATAGTAACACATTACAACTTGACATATCACAACAACATCACAGACAATATTAAATGAATCCTTATTAGCTTCCATGAATTTTGGGATTAAATTCTAAATATTTATCAATGAATCCTTCCATAACGCATCATAGGATATGTTCATGTAAACCAAGTGCACATAAGTCATAATACTTTATAACCCAAAATTACCATGAAAACCCTTGTGCCATGATCCTTGTGTCTACTCAAGAACAATATTACACTTTATCATAATATTTTTAAATGATTTGCAATTTTAATGCACAGATTGTGCAATGAAGATCTAGATCCTCCAAGAAACCTCATCAACTCAATTGATTATGCAGTGAAGAACCAACTCTAACTAAAATCTCTAGTGTTTAGGAGATATCATAGGCTGATGAAAATTTACCACAAATCTATGTAATGTTGTGCTTGGGTAATATACTAACACAATTTATTGTGAAAATAATCTTATTTAGACAAGAAATATATGTGATTGCATGCAAAAAAGATGAGTAGAATATTAAAAACACATGTGCACTCGTAGGAATAAAAAACTACACTAAACACACAAGCATACAAATATGATGCAAAATAACACAAATAAGGTTTACATAACACAAAATCCTTACGTAAACTTATAAAAAGACATATGTGCAATAAGAAAATTTCACAACATAACACTTAAACATATTTCCTAAACTAACATATTTTGGTTGATGCAAGATTGTACATGAACCTAGATGTTCCTACATCATAAATAGTAGGGGGAGGGAGGTAATCCAAGTCAAGATATATGGGAGAGGCATAGCAGTGGCATGTTTGAGTTTAGTGCATAGAGAGTGGCATAGGGGCATGATGTAGTTGAGGGAGTAGTAATTGAGCTAAGAAGAGCAATGGGGAGGTGGACTGCTAGTGGGGTGTAGACAGAGTGTGGTCAATGGCCCTTAGACATGAACACCTTGTTCAAGGTTTTCAAGGCCATAAAAATATTCATAAATTGATATCACATTATCTACACGATTATTTTTTCCAAATTTTAGCAAACATGGGAAAATTAGCAAAATAAAATTTAAAAAATTATTAGAATGAATTATAATTGAAAAATATGCAAAAAATCATAAAAACACCCCAAGGATATTGAGTTCCCTATTGCTCCCTATAGGTCCTAAAACTTTAAAAATCTATTTTAAAAAAAACTAAACCACAAAGTGCAAATCACAAATTTTGTGTAGTTTGACAGAAAAATAACTTCCCATCCCAAACAAAGTATTGTAGTTGCCTAGAAAAATGAAATCCATAAAAAAAAAACCCTAAGATCACCTATTCAGGACCAAAAATGGAAACCCATGGTTTTTTCCAAAAACCCATTATAAATATGTTGAAATAAACTCAAAATTAACAACCCCAAAAGATAAATAAGGCATATAAACTATTATTTTTTGAAATAAAATCAATTTTTTATATAATAAGGGAGAAATAAGGGTTTTAACTAAGAAATTAAAAATTCTTGATGCAAAGTATAATCTTAAGAAAACATAGGCTCTGATTCCATGTGAAGTATTATGATACTGCTCTCATTCCTATTCAGAAATAAACCCCAAAACAAGCATTTTTAAAGAAAGAAAATATGCAAGAAACAAATTTATATTAATATAATTAAAAACATTACATCAAACTCCTCTAATAGAGACAAAATTATTTTATGAGCTCTTATGCTCCAACAACATCATCTCTTCCTCTCACAAGCTGGAGAATAGGTCTCTCAGACTCTCTATAAGCTTCTCTTATTCTCCCATGAAAAAACCCTGTACATGAGTAATTTTTTATATGATTTTTGATTTCAAGACCCTTTTTTTTATATTTTGATGAAGATTAAAATCCTATTGTCCAAAGGAATGGTTCATTTCTATTGGTCTACTAAAAGGTTCCTTTTCCTAATATTATAATAGCTAAAATAGGAAAATAAAAACTTGGGATAAAAACTATAACCCCAAATGAACTTAATACATGGTAATTTTAACTATCTATAATGGTAATTTATCACTATAGATATGGAAATACTAAACATATCATAAGACTAGGTGAATATATCTTGAAACTCATTTAATAGTGCAACATAAAATTCTTTTTCTTTAGGACTTAATGAGGCTCCTATTTTTATATTCTTTGGTTATTCATCAATGTCATTATTGATATAAATCATATCTTCATTTAATAGTGTCAATCTATCTTCAACATATATTGTATTTGGTAATGTATCTAAGCTATCTAGTGGAATATTTTCATCACCAGATGAGGGCTCACTTTACCTAAAATAAACATGATTACTCGAAGTAAAAGGGACTATTTTTTTATGATTTCAAGTTATTAATTCCTCATTATGACCCAAATTATCTATGAGATATTCACCATTGAAAAATGTATCCATGTGAGGATTCTCAATTATAGTGGAATCCATAACTATCTCAATATGTACAAGTTATATAGGCATGGCATTGCTCATTTCTTATGAGTGATTATTGGTGGATTTAAAATATTGGTTATGGAGAAGTTTATATTTTATATAATTTTCTTTGTTAATAACTCCTAATATTCAATTATCCCCATTAAAATGTTTTTTAAAATCCATCTCATTAACTCTAGAATCTTTGTTATATCTGAGACACTATTTAAGTGTATGATCATTTTGAGATGATAGGTTATGTAGGTAGGAACTCCTAATTATCCATGATCCTCATTCAAATTTTCATTTAACTCATAACTCCTTAACTCTAGAGTATTTTTTATATTTTATACCATGTTTGAGTGTACTATCATTTGGAATGATATGTTTTATGATGCCCTACTCATGTTTGTATCCCATTTTTTGTGCAAATTTTAGTCCAGCTCCATATTTTTATATAGTTAAAATCATGTTAATATGTAGTTTTGAAAATTTATCTACCATAGTCCATTTATTCTTATCATTTTAAAATGGCATATAAATATATATAATTAATTAGATAGGTTTTCATAATCTTACATGGTAATATAAGTTTTTTGGTGTCAAACATGCTCATATCATCTCTATATTCCCTTGACCAATTGGCGTAAAATTAATCTTACATAACTACTCATCCATATTATGATTTTGGTTACCACTATCCTCTTAGGTTCCATTACTTTCACCCCATTAAAATTTAGTTAGTTGGTTTATTTGAATGATTTATGGGGATGACATAGTGGTTGGCTAAGGTTTATTCAAATGTGGTATAATGTTATCATTAGGCTTTATCATTTTTAAAAAATTACAAGGTACATCATTTTTAATATAGGTATATATGATTCCCTTATATGAATTTAAAGCATCTATGTAATGTGGATGAGACATCATTCATGGCATGAATCATTGGTCTCCCAAGTAAGATATTCTACCTCACATTATTAAATATTTTTTGGAATGGTGTGGTTATAGTTTGAGGTCCAAGGGATATGTTTAAATTAATTTCACCCAAAGCCCTTCTATGTTGATTTTTAAAAACCTTAATGATAATGTATGGTTTTGTGATAGCTTGTCTACCAATTAAAAAATGACTAACAAAAAAATGAATCCAAAACCATTATCCACTAGAACTATTTTGATATATCTTATATTGAGTATGACTTGAATATATAAGGGTAAACATTGACTCAAAATATCATTTAAAGGTAATCATCATGCTCAAAGGTGATAATATTCTCACTATTTGACAAATAATTAACAATAGATGAAAAGTGGTAAGGTTGAGTATCACTTGAAAAAGAAGTGTCATCTAAGGCCTTATAAAGTATGTTTATGTACACATTGGACCTTGTAAGAAATACTAGATTTGAATTTTTGAAATGAGTGTTCTTAATTTGAACTATTATAATTCATTCTCTATCCCTCCTATAAATTACAATACTTACCTCATAAAAAACCATCATATAGTGCATAATAAAAGATGCGTCTATATACGACACTAAGACAAGTCTATTAATTACAATGGTATCAACACAAAAATCATTATCATTACACACAACTCTATAATGGTTCAAACCATATGTTAATTTTATATGATATATCTTTGGAAAGAAACATCTAATCATTGATAAACATTTGCATAATAACAGCATCATCGTGCCTAATAACATATACATGATAAGAACATCCCATGTAAATACTACCATAAAATAACATGTCGCAAGGGGATCATATTTATCCATAAGAAGTGATAAGGAACACAAACTTATACAAAATATATATGAGAGAGAGTTAGGGCTAATAAAATCCAACATGGTGTGAAAAATACTAAGCAAAAGGCTAAAATATAGAGCACAACTGAATGATGGTGATATTACACAATGTGGAATAATCACAAGGAACTAGAGGGAAATGATGAAGAAACAAATATATGTATCCCTAGAAACATCATATTTATAAAAATCATAACAAGATCCAACATCGTAATGGAAGGAATGTGTGTTCAACTAAATGCAATATGATAAAGTGTAATTAAGACAATAATACTGTATTAAACCATAATAAACAATGTACATTTCATATTTGAATGAAATACAACAATTTAATTGTAAACGCAAAACTAATTAGGTGAATTCAAATGAATTAAATACTTTAAATTGACAAAGATGGATATTTTGGACCAAATCTATGTGATGTCAAAAATTAGAATCACATGAAAACATGTTCATATGTTGACTTAGATAAAACCCTAAAAGGTTGTACATAATTGATAAAGTGAAAAAAATACTAGGAGCATAGTGACTTATGCTTGGTATGATTTGGATCATAGTGGTACAATCATGGAGAGAGAAGGCACAATAATGGTTAATTATTTACACTCTTGGTCAAATAGTATAATATCCCCAAATAAATTTGATGAATGCCTTCCTTTGGTTTTGCTCTTTGAAAACCTCGCTCATATTATCATAATTCATGGTAGATATTCCATATCCTTCCATACCCTAATTAGCTCAAATCACCTTACAAGAACATAAAATATGGGAGTAGTTATGAGGTTACTTCCTCAATCATACCCCTATTCTTTGATAGGTTGGAAATGAATAGTCAATGCAAGTAAGTAGTCCAATGCAAGAGGAAAATATTAACCCATATCTTATCCTTATCATTAAGATTCAAGAAATTATTATATTATATATATGATCCATCACTATTCATCAACTTCTGATTTTGGTACAAAGGTGTTGCTCTAATAATGCAATCCTTTGCTTTGCACTTCAATATATTGCATCTTAATATAAATTAGTGTATTATCCCTTACCCTATATGCATCAATGCACTCATACACTTATATACTTTTAAAATTCAAATTAGGATGTTATTGGCATGCATGCCAACACATAATGGGCAAGGAAAAATAATAAAAGGGGCACAAACTATAGACATATGATTCTCACCACCTTTGTGTCTAAATTTTAAGTCAAAATGACTTCTCTCAATAACACACAAACTGGACCAAACATCATTTAACCACTCTAATTCATCCACACATGTCATGTGCAATTTCTGAAACATCTCTATACATCCCTAATTAGGATGTGGCACTGTAACCAACTATCAACTTTGATCATTATAATAGAAATCAAATTATCATTATGTAGGCAACATTTTGGGGTAATTAAATGAAGCTAAATAATCAAATTTCAACATTGAATAAAAATCCTAAAAAATAATTAGGATTAAATACATAATCAAATCAAATTAATTGGTTAAACCAAATTTCCATGGAAATGAGCTAATTATCTAGTTATGACATATTCAAAGTTCAACAAATATTTGCATTATAAATCATCATGACATCATCATAAAGTTTTCATGCACTAAGTATTTATGAGGATAAATATCTAAATTAAGGTAAGCCATGCCTTATTGATGCACCATATTTCCAAAATATTCATTGCTTTGACTCAAAAATTTAATCCATTTGTGGCCACACATCTTGATCTAAGTCCTAAGATACACTTAATTTAAAAAATCTATAAATAGCAAGGCCATTACACAAATTTGAAACGCTTTTTATTGCAAAGAAACCATGCATAAATGCATCAAAAAGCTTCATCGATTCTTTCAATCAATTTATAAACCAATCCAATAGATCTTGAGGAGATGTTGGAAGCATAGTTCAAATACATTGTTAAAGATTTTTAGTTCTATATCTGGGCACAATCATGCTTATGGATCAAATTTTATGGTAAAGTTCATGGGAAAGGTATAACTTGTTTTATTTATGCTTTCTTGTTTGTTTGTTTAACTTATACACCTTGCCCAACTAAGGGAGTAGGACCAGTATGTTAATTCTTATTTTTCTTGATTTTATTTACTAATGAATAGACTAACCTACTTTGAAATCTTATTCTACATTTGGCATTCCTTGTGGGATCGCACATCCCATAAAACTCTTTGGTAACCTTTCTAGTATTCTAATTATAAAATTTGATTGCTATTTGGCATTAATTTCCCCTTTTTTATTCCCAATTTATTATATTCCACTTACTAATTATTAGTGGGATTGCCCTATAAAAAAATAGGATCACTCACGTAAATAGTGACCTTGACCTACAAACCAACAAGATCATTTTACACTACTCTCTGTCTGCTTTGTGTTTTGGTAGATCGATGGACTTGACCTAAAAAATGGTAGTATTGATACTAAATTGATAGAATCACCCTACTAAATGGCAAATTTTTTTTTTACATTTTATTATGTTTTCCTACAATCATCAAACTCAAACTACTAAATGAACAAACTCACCCTACTAAATGGTGAATTCGGTATGGTCGATGGATAAAGGGTGAAGTCACTAAAAGGTAAACTATGTTTTTCTATTTTTCATTTTATGAAACAATGAACTCATCTAGTAATCAATGTGTTTATCCTACTAATCAGTGAAGTCACCAAATTTATAGCTTTGACTCCCTACAGAACAATGGGTTTCCTTGCATAATAGTGGGATCTCCCTAATAAATGATGAGATCACCTTGTGTAAAAGTTTCTTGATACTTCAAAATTGAAGAAATCAACTTCCTCTTGACAAACACAATCATTATTTGAATGTTGAATAATTTTTCTTGTAGGTTTTGATATATTTTTAAGTATTTTAAAAATCAATCTTCAATTATCTTTTCTATTTGGTGCTTAACAATGAATAATCACTTTTGACTTGGCTCCAAACAATGTATGCATTTTATTTTTAGCATAAGTGGTTTATTATTTACATTATTTTTTTTTTAAACCATTATGCATATACTCTCCCTTCCCCCTTTAGGGAATCTAGGTGACCACAAACATATAATTTTACTTGCTTGATTATATACCCAAAAAACTATTTTAAAGTATGCTCTTCTCTTGCCCATACGTGGGGTCTTGAGAATCAAAAAGAAAAAAAAGCATGTTTTTCCTTTTTTATTTTTTGACTATGTGGGGTAGATCTCATCACCTTCCCACTAGTCCTTAGGGGTGTGTTGACCTAAGAAGTCACATCCTAGCATTGTACCTATTTCACTAAATTTTTAATTTATTTGATGTTTAAGGATAAATAGAGATGAAGGGTAGGAATTAGAGATTAGAGAGAACCCAGATTGGTTTCACACCATATCCAGATGATTTTGAGCACTCCTCTTTGTCTAGGGAGGACTACTTATGAATAAAAAAGTACTACCACCAAAAATATTTGTTAGCAGATATATGAGTGGGTTGCCAAGCTACACGTTTATTCTTGGAAGTGTCAAACTTCCTTAGGGATGATAGTCCACTTTTTGAAAAAAAATTGGCAATGAATAACAAAATAAAAGAGAGAGTAAGAGAGAGATATTCATACCATTCTTGTAGTCTGAGTGCAACATGTTGGGTGAATATTTTGTCAACCAACTAACTGGTGAGCAAAATAGTTCTTATCACCATAGCATAGGGAGATTGGTCATCCAGGTGTGCAGTTTTACTACGTCAATACGGGACAAATCTCTCCTGTCATCAAGGGGAGGTTACTTATTAAATATACAGAGGATATATACTATATTTAAGCAGAAAGTAAGACACAGGGGTGGGATAAGCCATCCATCTCTCTTTTTTTAGAGATGATGTTAACAAATAGAGGAGAAATCTTGGGTGATTGGTGAAGGTACTTCTCTTCTTTCAGAAGTAACATTCAGCCAAGAGCCAGATCCCTTCCTAGATAGTAAAAATCCTATTGAAGCCATAGAAGGCACTTCTCTTCTTTCAAAAGTGCTTGTTCTTGCAAACAACAGGAATCTTTTTGGTAGGATAAGTAATAGGGTGCCAAGGGTGTAACAACCATCAATCTAAGATGTAGCACAAAGTCTCCACCTTGACTGCCCAAGAGTGAGATACAAAGAATAATGGGGGCACAAAGTCATCCCAAGGTCCTTTACATAGAAATAGAAAATAAAAACACACACTGAAAACAATTATGTCAGCACAAAGTCTAAAAGTAACTGGTTTCAGGACACCTTCCTGATTACTTCCACTAGTTTTGCTTGTTAGATCAAATAAACAAGAACACATTCAGAAGACAGACATAAGAATAATCTCCTAAAATGATACAAGCTATAACAACACAAAGTCTGCAAGTCACTTGCTTTCTCATTCAAATAAAATAATATGAAAAACAATCTGAGCTCAAAGTCTCAATATTCACCTTTCAATTTGGGTAGAGTTTTGCTTCTAGTAACAGGAAGATCTCCTTAAAAAAATAAAAGAGATTACAATATATAGCACTCCAAGAAAGACTTGGGTGCTTATTTTCATGAAAAAGGCCCATGCTGAATTGAATGCCTTCAATGCACCTTCAGTTCTGTCTGGAGGGACCATGCTGAGAACAGTGCATTGCCATAAATATGGCATGTCCATTCCTCTAATATGTCTCTTCTTAGTATGGACTATCTGGTCCTTTTCTTGATGTTTGCGCAGCATTCCAATTCACCATTACTTCATGGAGGAAAAATAGGCTTGCATCCTTGATTTGGCACGCTCAGAAGTCTACTTGATCCACTATTTCACCTACTAGAAATAACTCTTTTAAATATATTTTTGGTCCTTTGGTCTCGCTCCTCTCTTCACTGCTTAAGCACTTATTTGCTCTCTGGTTGAATCATCACTTTAATTGAACTTACCTTTGGAATCGTCCATGTTGCTTCTTTGTCCTTTATAGCCCTTCTTGTCTAAGTCTTTGGGGGGTCCTTTCTGCATCTTTGACAAGTGGCAAGTTCCACTATTATGAAACTCATCAAAAACTTATGGAAAATGAGATCCATGACACGTCTTGCCTGAGTAACTTAAAAAGGGGAACACGGATGCAAACACTTGTCACGTTCCACTGAGTCATAACAGGGCACGTGACATATTCCGCTTAACTTATAGAAGCTTTAGAAACCTTTGGGGGTCTTGTGGAAGATGACACGTGGTGGTTTCTGCTCTACTTTATAATGGACACGTGGTGGCTTCTGCTACACTTTGTCTTTTTCCATCAGGCATTTTTTCTACAGGCTTTTCTCTTCAGTCAAGATTTTCCTTCGCTTTCTTCAGGCTCTCTTCTCGGGTGAATTCCTTTGGATAAAATGTCTGAAGGATTTTTGCCTTAATCAATTGCCTGTAGAAAATACTTCCGAAAGAATTCTAATGACTCTTTCACTTAATAATTTCCTTCGAACAAAAATTGTGAAGGAAATGTTCCCTATCGGCCTTTGAACAAATCTGAAGGAATTCTATCTTTTCAATCAGTCACTTGGTTCTTCCTTTAAGTTCTGCGCTTTATTTGAATTTCAACAGATATTCCCTTACTTTAAATTTGACATTTGTGGGGCTATCAATGGTTGCTAGCCGCTTGAACCATGTTGAACCTTAAACCTTTGAACCCGCTGAAAGTACATTGGTTCATTGGTTCATTGGTTCATTTTGTCTCTTTTGTTCCATCACTTCCTGATTCAATCACTCTCCTGCACCTTGGTTGAACTATCCGTTGAACCACCTATTTGCTGCTTCTTTCCTTGACTGAGGCCACCTTTTAACCTTATATATATATATATATATATATATAACCCATGAACCATTAAACTTTGAACTCTTTCAGTTCAAGGTTCAATCGGCTCATTGGTTTATCCTTTATCCATCACTTGTTCTTTCTAAGCTAGTTGATCTTCATCGCTCTGGTTGAACCTTTGAACCTGTGAACTAGTTGAACCTTTTGGTTCAAGGTTCAACAGTTCAATCGATTCATTATTTTTTATTTGGCCAAGTCCTTTTGATCTTTTTAAACAAAATGCATTGAACCATATGGCCGTTGAACCTGTTAAACCATTAAAGCCATTGAACCTTTGAACCAAAGTGGTTCAACGGTTCAAGGGTTCAAGCCTTCTTCTCTTTGATAAGTGTTTTGAATCTGTTGAACATTAAAGTGGTTGAACTTGTGGAACCTTTGTCAAAGCGCTTAACTCTTGCCAATGACGTTGAACCTTTGAACCCATTGAACCAAAATGGTTCAAGGTTCAACGGTTCAATGGTTTAATGGTTTGATCTTTGTTTAGAAGCTTGCCAATGGACATTTTGGTTGAACCTTGTCATTGAACCAACCTTGAAATCACCTAAGTGCTGAGAGCTTGCTTCTTTCCTATAGAGTTCGTAGAAATCAACCTATGAAGTCTGTAGTTTTCTCTAAGTTTTCTCTCAAGCCTTGAGAGAGTCTGTATAAATGAGCCTACAGAGTCCATAGTTTTAAGCCTGCAGAGTCTATAGATTTCTTCCTATAGAGTCCATAGATTCAAGCCTGTAGAGTCCATAGATTTCTGAGAAAGTTTTGAAAAATGAAGAACCTAAATGCTCAGAACAATTTTTGAAAGGGGAAGAGAGGTTTTTGGTCTATAGGACCAAAATAGTTCAAATGTTTTTCCAAAAATGAGTGATATTTTTGGGGGACAATAGTTGGCTTCAGTTGGGGAACTTCCCTTGGTTAAAATTTTGAAACAACTGAGGGGAGTAGAAACCAGAATCTTTGGTGCCTTGAAGTATGCCATTGGGCTATGGATTCATGCTACCTAAAAAAGAAAGGCACCAAAAATGAAAATGAAAAGCACAAAATAGAACTAAAGACTATACAAGTATACATATGTATAAATGATCTTATCTGATACTTCAAGAATTGAAGTACTTCAGATGCTGCCCCCTGAGAGGCAATGAAAATGGTGCTTTGTCCTGATAAACTAGTAAGAAGCCATTTTCTCCCCAGAATTAGTGATGGGTGAATGGAACTCTCCACCAAGAAACCAATTTTTTGTGTCCTCCCTTTGGTTTTCTCCTCTTGCCCCACATCAAGACCTGACTTTTAATCTAAAAACCATGAATCTTTGCTCTCTTGGCAAAGAGTTCCTTTTCCTAATTTTGATGCACAGTAGCATGGTCCATTACCATAATTGGTTACTCTTCTGGTTCAGTCCAGCAAATGATTTGATTGTTCCCATTCAACACCTACCAATGATTGGCACTATCAGGCATACTTGGTGTTGTTCTGTCTGAACCAATTCCTAGATCATCACCTACAAGATTTTCATCTGCTGAAACATGAATGTCTTCAGTAGTAAAAAAATAATTACCCCTACCTAAAGAATCAAATAGAATTTGAGCTTCAGGCCTTGATGTCTAAGTGACAATGTATTTTGCCTCCTTCTCAAGAAGCAACCTCTACATTACACCTTTCACAGGGATTCTTGCCTGAGACAAGTCCATGCTTAATTCCCCTCCAACATCTTTACAGAATTTTCACCTAAGAAGGATGCCATATGATGCTGGGACGTCGGCCACTAGGACAGTCATCTTGATTTGCTTGTCTGGAAAGGTAGCAAAAGCAAATTGGGCATCTTTAATTTGCCCTAGCAGTGGCACCTATTTTTTCTCCATGGATAAACATCTCCCAAATGTCTTGGTCAGTGTGAGACCCAGAGATTCTACCACTTTAACAGTCATGACATTGTCTGAAGCCCTAAAATCAATGATGCAATTGTTCAGCTAGTTACCATTTATCAATAGAGAAACATAAAAAGGCTCTATTTTCTTAGGGGCAGTAGGAGGGGTAATGACAAGATTGTTTGGGATGGGCATGTTCTTTGGGGGATCATGAGTTACTTTCTTAACCTCTTGTCTTGCAGGGACGGTTTGGTTCTTGACACATTAAACCAACTTGTCCAATTGCTCTGGATTGGACTGCAGGAACTCAAATTTAGACATTTGAATTTTGGTTTTATTTATATGGTCAATTATATCAAATGCCTGGAATGAGCTAGGAGCAAAGGATGGGAGTTCACCCTTTTGATTCTTGAAAGGTGGAGGACTAGATTGCAAATTTGAAGTAGAAGGTGTAGGGGCATTTAAGGTACTTACCTTCCTTGTAATTATCGGATCCTTTGGCTAGAAGGGTAGAGTGGTTCTATGCTTAGCAATTGTAATTTTAGGCTGAGCTCACTCCTCTATTCTTTCTTTATCAGCTTGATGGGCTAACTGATTCTTGGACTGGGTGAATACTACATATGATCCTTTGACTGCTTCACCTTTACTTCTGGGTTCATCTTGGTAATTCAAGAAACCAATGTGGGAGTCACCAGTTGATTCTTCTTGATCCTCCATGAAGAGATCAGCTTCATTTTCTTGCTCAAACTTAGGTTGGAAAGATAAATCATGTTCTATTTCTAGATATCCAACTGTTGAGTTGGTTGGAGGCACTTCAAGGGCAAGGTTCCTTTGTGAGGGAGGAAGACGATTTGGCTGCCCTTGATTCCTGGCGGCATTACCTTGATATGGCTAATTCTAAAATGCCCTCCTTAGCATATCCCAATTAGGAGGAGCAGACATACTTAGGGCCATTTGCCTTATCAAGGCTAGCAGTTCATTTGCCAGCTTTTGCACCATCTGATCCGTGGTGCCTGTAGATGGATACTCAGAAGATAAAGAGGATTTACCTCTGTTAGGATCTCTCCTTATCTTTCTTGCCAAGATAAGGTCATCTTCTAGCTCAGTAGCCAAGTCTTGAGTATCAACAAGGTCTATGTGTCTAGTTCGTCTCAGCAAGAAACTCACTTTAGGTAGCTATGAGTTAATGAAGAAACACTTGAGATTCTAAGGTGTCAGCTGGGTGATCATGGGAATCCTGTGCCTCAGCTTGTCGAACCTAGCAATGAAGTTCCTCATAGGTTCATGGGGATCCTTCTTCATCTATGTGAGCTGGGATAGTAAGGCATGTTCATCTTCTATAGGCTTGAACCTTGATTTGAACTTGGCTTTAAGTGTGTCCCAGTCAGTCACTGATCCAGCTTGCAGATGGTAGAACCACTATGCAGCAACACCTTGTAGGGTCTCCACAAAAATCCTGACTGCCATGTCTTCAAATTCCACCCCTATCACACCATAGGCTATGTTGAAGGCTGTAATGTGTTCATCAAGGTGAACTCTCCCATCTCCAAAGAATTTGGGGAAGTTCTTTCTTGAGCTGCATGGAAGTTCATGTAGAGGTGGAGTCAAGTTGAGTGGGCCAAAAGAGTTACCCCAGGGGCCTTGAACTGCCATGATTTAATTATAAAAAATAAGGATAACAAATTTGGGTGGAGTGGCCAGATTATAGAACAAAAATGGAAAAGAACTAGCCCTACTTCAGCTTGAGGCTTGAGGCTTCAAACTGTGCACTCTTTTCTAGCAGCTCTGGTTTTACAGACCAGATAAAATAATGGAGATGGGGGGAAATGGTAAGGCTATAATGATAATGGGTAAGACATAGAACGGAGTCTCTAGAGTCTATATAATGGATAAGGGAAGGAAATGCTTCAATCTAAAACTTGAGGCTTTAGACTACACATTCATCCCCAGCATAGTCACCAAAAATTATTGGGTGAATATTTTGTCAACCAGCTAACTAGTGCGCAAAATAGTTCCTATCACCATAGCATAGGGAGATTGGTCATCCAGGTGTGTAGTTTTACTACATCAATAGGGGACAAATCGCTCCTCTCATTAAGGGGAGGTTCCCTATTAAATATATGGAGGCTATATACTATATATATAAGCAGAAAGTAAGACACAGGGGTGGGATAAGCCATCCATCTCTCTTTTTTAGAAATGATGTTAATAAACAGAGGAGAAATCTTGGGTGATTGGTGAAGGTACTTATCTTCTTTTAGAAGTAACATTTAGCCAAGATCCAGATCCCTTCCTAGATAGTAGAAATCCTAGTGAAGCCACAGAAGGCACTTCTCTTCTTTTAGAAGTGCTTGTTCTTGCAAACAACAGGAATCTTTCTGGTAGGATAAGTAACAGGGTGCCAAAGGCATAGCAACCAGCAATCTAAGATGTAACAAAAAGTCTCCACCTTGACTGTCCAAGAGTGAGATATGAAGAATAATGGGGGCATAAAGTCATCCCAAGGTCCTTTACACAGAAATAAAATAAAAAACACACACTAAAAACAATTATGTCAGCACAAAGTCTGAAAGTAACTAGTTTCAGGACACCTTCCTAATTACTTCCACTAGTTATGCTTGTTAGATCAAATAAACAAGAACACATTCAGAAGATAGACATAAGAACAATCTCCTAAAATGATACAAGGTATAATAGCACAAAGTTTGCAAGTCACTTGCTTTCTCATTCAAATAAATTAATATGAACAACAATCTGAGCTCAAAGTCTCAGTATTTGCCTTTCAATTTGGGTAGAGTTTTGCTTCTGGTAATAGGAAGATCTCCTTAAAACAATAAAAGAGATTACAATATATAGCACTCCAAGAAAGACTTGGGCACTTATTTTCATGAAAAAGGCCCATGTTGAATTGAATGCCTTCAATGCGCCTTCAGTTCTATCTGGAGTGACCATGTCGAGAATAGTGCATTGCCATAACTATGGCGTGTCCATTCCTCTAATATGTCTCTTCTTAGTATGGACTGTCTGGTCCTTTTCTTGATGTCTACATAGCAGTCCAATTCACCATTACTTTATGGAGGAAAAATAGGCTTGCATCCTTTATTTGGTGTGCTTAGAAGTCTACTTGATCCACTATTTTACCTACTAGAAATAACTCTTTTGAAGATATTTTTGATCCTTTGGTCTCACTCCTCTCTTCACTACTTAAGCGTTTCTTTGCTCTCTGGTTGAACCATCGCTTTAATTGAACTTGCCTTTGGAATCATCCATGCTGCTTCTTTGTCCTTTATAGCCCTTCTTGTCTAAGTCTTTGGGGGGTCCTTTCTGCGTATTTGACAAGTGGCAAGTTCTACTATTATGAAACTCATCAAAAACTTACAAAAAATGGGATCCACGACACGTCTTGCCCTAGCAACTTTAAAAGGGGAACACAAATGCAAACACTTGTCACATTCCACTGAGTCATAACAGGACATGTGACGTATTATGCTTAACTTATAGAAGCTTTAGAAACCTTTGGGGGTCCTATAGAAAATGACACGTGGTGGCTTCCACTCTACTTTATAATGGACACATGGTGGCTTTCACTGCACTTTGTCTTTTTCCATTAGGCATTTTTTCTACGGGCTTTTCTCTTTAATCAGGCTTTTCCTTCACTTTCTTCAAGATCTCTTCCTGAGTGAATTCCTTCAGACAAAATGTCTGAAGGATTTTTGCCTTAGTCAATTTACCATGAAAAATACTTCCAAAAGAATTCTAATGACTCTTTCACTTAATAATTTCCTTCAGACAAAAAGTCTGAAAGAAATGTTCCCTATCAGCCTTTGAACAAATCTGAAAGAATTCTATCTTTTTGGTCAGTCACTTGGTTTTTCCTTTAAGTTTTGCACTTTATTTGAATTTCAATGGATATTCCCTTACTTTAAATTTAATGTCTACGGGGTTGTCAATGGTCGCTAGCCACTTGAACCATGTTGAACCTTAAACCTTTGAACCTGTTGAAAGTACATTGGTTCATTGGTTCATTCTCTCTCTTTTGTTCCATCACTTCTTGGTTCAATCGCTCTCCCACTCCTTGGTTGAACCATCTATTGAACCACCTGTTTGTTGCTTCTTTCCTTGACTGAGGCTGCCTTTGAACCTTTAAACCCATGAACCATTGAACTTTGAACTCTTTTGGTTCAAAGATCAATCAGCTCATTGGTTCATCCTTTGTCCGTCACTTGTTCTTTCTAAGTTCTTTGATCTTCATCACATTGGTTGAACCTTTGAACCTGTAAACTCATTGAACCTTTTGGTTCAAGGTTCAATGGCTCAATTGATTCATTCTTTTTTATTTGGCCAAGTCCTTTTGATCTTTTTGAACAAAATGTGTTGAACCATATGGCTGTTGAACCTGTTAAACCATTAAACCCATTGAACCTTTGAACCAAAGTGGTTCAATGGTTCAACGGTTCAATGGCTCAAGCCTTCTTCTCTTTGATAAGTTTTTTGAAGCCGTTAAACCTTGAAGTGGTTGAACTTGTTGAACCTTTGCCGAAGCACTTAACTCTTGTCGATGACGTTGAACCTTTGAAACCATTGAACCCATTGAACCAAAATGGTTCAAGGTTCAACGGTTCAATGGTTCAATGGTTCGATCCTTGCTTAGAAGCTTGTCAATGGACATTTTGGTTGAACCTTGTCATTGAACCAACCTTGAAATCACCTAAGTGCTGAGAGCTTACTTCTTTCGTGCAGAGTCCGTAGAAATCAACCTGTGAAGTTCATAGTTTTCTCTAAGTTTTCTCTCGAGCCTTGACAGAGTCCATAGAAATGAGCCTACGAAGTCTATAGTTTTAAGCCTGCAGAGTCCATAGATTTCTTCCTGCATAGTCCATAGATTCAAGCTTACAGAGTCTATAGATTTCTGAGAAAGCTTTGAAAAATGAAGAACCTGAATGCTCAAAACAATTTTTGAAAGGGGAAGAGAGGATTTTGATCTGTAAGACCAAAATAGTTCAAATGTTGTCCCAAAAATGAGTGATATTTTTGGGGGACAACACAACAGAGAGTGACACAGTGTAGGTAATGTGAGTTGTTGATGTTTTTGGAGGTTTTTTGTGTAGGCTCAAGGAGGTTAGTGTAAATACACAATCATTGACATTGGTTAGGCTACCAATTTTGGTAAGGAGATATGGTCAATGTCAGTTATATGATCAATGTTAGTTATGTGATTGATGTTGGTAGGGGCAGTAGGTTATCAAGGGGTTGTAGGAGACTTTTCTGAGGTGGTAGGTGGATGTTGGTCAGGTTTATGAGGTTGGGAAGAGTTTTAAGGGAGTGTGTAAGACTCAGGTGGGTCTAGATAGAAGGTTGGTATGTTTGAAATAGAGGAAAATAGGCAAAGGAGTTTTACAACTCCTCCTCAAGGAGAGTCAAGACATTCGTAAAATGATAAATAGTATAATGTAAAGTAATTATAAAATAATTATTTAAAGGAATTACCAAAACATAGAGGTATACTTAGCTGATGAAATGGATGAACCATGGGTGCCATATTGATGACACTAGTGAGGTATGTTGAAGCAAAAGGTGAATAGAAAGATAAGCGTGTGTTGCTAGTTTAGAAGAATCCAAGCTCTATGTAGTATATCAATTCTTAATCTAGACTGATAGTGTAACGGTAAGTCTGGTGTAGAGTGTTGAATGCTAAACCTTGTATGTGAATAACTAAGTTTTTTTATTTTTGTTGACCTAAACATTAGTTTAGAATTTTTCTTAAGTAATTGACGTCAGTGGTATGAGAATAGGTAAAAGGGCTATTTTTAGCCTATTTTTTGTTCTTTCTCATGCCAAGTGTATTATTTGTTATGAAATGATAGAAATGTGAGGTTAAGAAGGATGTAGTTAGTTAGGAATTTATTTTTGGAGTGAAAATAAGCCATGAGTACTTAGGATTAGGGGACTAAGTCTTGAGGTGACTCAGAAGGTAAGAATTAGTCTTAGGATGAGGTGGTTAGGTAAGGTGGCATAAGTAGTTTTTAATTAACTTAATTAAATACTTTAAATTAATTAAATGTGAGAGGGGTAAAATCATGGGTTAGGAAGGTTAATTATTAAAAGGGGCTTAAGTGGGGTTAGACATAGGGAGTTATGCATGCATGTGACATAATTTTGGTGTTTACATTTACCCCTTTTTATCTTGTAATTTGTACTAACAAGTTGCAAGACAAAAATAGGAATTGGATGCTCCAAGTATTAGATGAGGTATCCCCCCTCAAAATGGGAACCAATGGAGGAGAAAATAGAATCAGGAACCAATTTGATAAGGATTGAATTAGGTGGGTGGATGTTGAGTCAGAACATGGTATCACTGCTTACACATATAATACTAGAAGTTATAGTTGACAAATCAAAAATAGGTAAAGGTGAGGAGGACTTAGATAGAAATAACCAAATAATATTTTTTAAGTGATAGCTAATAAGGTTAAAATTATCAAAGTTGTAGCTCCAATGGTCCATGTGTTCTAGGTATCTGAGGTAGGAAGTGCCCTTGGTAAACATAAAAGGTTACAAGTGACAGGACTAGCTTGGTCATGATCCAAAACACTTGATATGCATGCATGTATATAATAGCCAACTATAGTGAGGTAGCATAAGTAGTTAAGACAAACAATGCAAGGTTGGTTTAAAAGGGTCAATGGTCGAGGAGATATTCATGATCTCTAATCAAAGTCATTGTGGGTGGAGATTTAAGTGATCTCCAAGGTTGGTTATCATGTTTGGGGAGATATATGTGATCTCTAAGTTAGTTTTCATGGTCAAGGAAATATACATGATCTCTAAGGTGGTTGTCATGGTCAGGGAAATATACATGATCTCCAAGGTGCCCCAGATTAATGGTGTAGTCTAAAGGGTTACGGTTGGGGTTGGAAACTCTAATTTAATGGTACTAACATTGATTATGTTGTTGATGTTAGTAGGAAGTATTATCAATGTTAGTGGCTTAGGTCAAGGATGTCAACATCGATGGGTGACCAAACTCGATAAAAAGGGGTTTGGTCACCCACCAAAACTCATTTGCAACATTTGATTGGAGAGAAAAAGAGCTTTGAGTGCTAGTGAGATGGCAGAGCTAAGAGGGGACCCAATTAGAGGTACACCACCATAAGGGCCAGTTATTATAGCATGAAGGAGATGGAGAGATGAGGTAAGATCCTCCACAAGTTGAAGTTGAATTTAAGTTTGTTAATTTGTTGTTTTTAGGCTAAATTTAAAATTTGTGTGGAAAAAATGCTTTTAGGGGGGAAGGAAATGGGGTGGGGTAGGTTTAGGTGAATTTAGGAGGGATTTAGGGGTAGTTTTTATGGAAAAACTCAAAAGTGGGAGACAAGTTGTTTAGCCTTAGGGTCAAACCAGTCATTGATGTCAATGAGGTTCACCAATGTTAGTCGACATGGTGCCAATGTTGATGGGGTCTATTGATGTCGACTGACATCAAGCACTAATATTGACATATAAGACTGACGTTGATGACCTTAAAAACCCCAAAATAGGAAAAAAGGCTAATTTTGGATCCGTAATTGAATTACTCAACTAGCTTAATAGTTGAGCTAGCCTTAGAAGAAATCATATTGATTAAGTGTTGCCTACATAGCCTGGTTAAGGGCCTTAAGCCAATGTAGTTCTCCTAGAGCATAGGAAAAAAGATCTGAGGTATGGTTAACAATTTGTTAAGGGAAATGGTTAGGAAAAAGTATGTTAAAATAGGTCATGGGACTTAGGGCTTAAAATATATGTTATAGGGTCGAGGGTTTGAGATATAAGCTATAGGGCCTAGAGTTATGATAGGTAGTTGGGCCTAGGGTGTAGAGATAGGTAGTGAGGCTTAGGGTTTAGGTGGGAGAATAGGTTAGATAGTTAGGTGGGTATATGATCGAGCTAACCTTAGAAGACCCCATGTCAACTGAGTGTTGCTTACATAGCCCATTTGAGGGCCTTAAACCAATGTAGATCTCCCATAGAGAAGGGAAAAAAGTGGGGTGGGTTATATTAGAAAGTAAGTGACTTGAGGTTTATGTGTATGGATATAGGTTAGGCAAGAGTTGACATTACAAGATCAACTACCTATGCTACTAATGTGGATGAGGAGGGATGTCACCCTAGATGAGTGGGAGCACATGGAAATTGTAGGGTTAGGAGGAGTGTGACAATATTGTAGAGTTACACAAGATGTTAGTTTGATGATAGTGTTGATAGAGAGGTGGGATCACACCACCAACACCTTCCATTTTGTGATTGCAGATTTCATAGTGACATAGGAGGACATGTACAAGATTTTATAGTTGTTACTCTAGGGTGAGGATCTTTTCTCATGTTTGAGAGAGGAGCATGAGATTCACATGGTTACATTGTTTGGATAGCATGTTAGCGAGGTGACTTATCACTTAGTGAGATTTGCATACAATCCATTATATACTATTGATGAGGAGAAGCATCAGTTGAGTATCTTGATGATGATAGGGATTATAGTATATACACTACTAGATGTAGATGGTGGGAGATTTCATATTATGTTGATAGGTGTTATGGCATAGATGGTTGAGTAGTAAATCGTATTTGCATGAAGACAAGCTTTTCTGGCACAATTATATAAAGAGTTGTGGGGGTTGAGGCTGTGACAATGGTATAATTTGTGTGTCATCCATTTACTCCATTTTTGGGCATATGATCAGATCATGGTGACACAGCCATTGGGGCTACCCACCATGATTGTAGATAGTTTTAGGGTTGGGTTTAGATGGTGGAGAGATGGTATGGCCTAGACATGAGTAGATGGCATAGTGCAAGATATTGATCATTATAGGCGTATGATCGAGGGATTGATTCCCATAGATATTATTTGGAGGCCCTACTTGACATACCTAGCATTCAGAGGATACACAAGCATATTGTTGATTTATAGAGCACATTATGGGTCAGAGGTAGATGAGCTAGAGAGCTAGAGATGATACACGTGGCATGGTTCAAGAGATAGTTTGGCTTGTTATAAGATGTACCTCCTACCTTTCCTTGATATAGGAGGGATGATATAGAGGCACCCCTACCCTTTCCCTAGGAGATAGATGGGCCAGATTTTGAGGAGCTACTAGTAGGCCCAGGTGTAGGAGATCTTGGATGCACAATAGCTTATCTGGCTTGGTGAACAGGTTTACATCCCATAGTTTAGGTCAGGAGGCCACCACTAGATTTATAAGGAGTGATGAGAGAGAGAGAGAGATCTAATCATACATGTTGGGGATGTAATGATATAGGCACAAAATATAGCAGTACAAGCCTAAGATGTGATAGTGCAAGCCTAAGATATAGCTCAAGCATAGGTATTGGTCTTACAGGGATAGGTTTTGACATTGTAGGGATAGGTTGAGGAATTACAGGGCTAGGTTATTATACTGATAGTAGAGAGGGATAGTTTGAGAGTAGTAGGATAGGTTACTCCTCCTCCTCCATAGGGACTAGTATAGGGGCCTTAAGTAGGTGTGATGGGTTTACCATATACTGTATCTCTAATGAGGTACAACACTACCCTTGATGATATTGCTGATTATGAGAGTTCTATTAGGCAGTTCCAATAGATTTAGAGTTGTTCTAAGTTTAGAGAGTAGGAGAGATTAGTGACACATGTCATGGATTTTAGCTCACATAGATGCAGATAGGTAGAGAGTGGTGATAACACTGTTTCTTCATGACCATGAGTATAGACTCGAGGATTCTAAGTGCCAAATTTTGTTATTGATATTGTTATATATGTTTTATACACACTGACCTACGATCCAAAAATGAGAGATGTATATTTTGAGGGAGAGATGATACTAATATGATCCATTGATGTACATTCATGTTTAGCATAAATATATATACGAGATGTGTTATTTTGAGATGTGGTTATGTGATGGTGATTATGTCAATCTTATTATAATGATGTGGATGTTTATATTATTTTAATGTTATGTTAATTTTGAGCATTCTAGTTGAGATAGACTAGCATTTTTCATATGTGTGATGGTATATGCATAGTTGATTTGTTAGCTTCATCTTAGCATTTTCCATATTTTTGATGGTGTATTCTTAAAAATAATGGGTTGGGTATTTTATTTTATTTCAGCATTTTTCCATATTTTTGATGGTGTATGCTTAAAATAAATGTAGTAGGCTTGATAATTTTAATATTTATTGTTGTTTAGAGAAACTATGGTTACATGTTGGGTAGATTTCTCATGAGCAATGTTTTGTTAGTTTTAGTATGGTTTGGAGTAGTTATGCTTGAGATGGATATGTATTAAACACATAACTCTAAGAATCAAGAAGAATTGGCAGAAAGGCATGATGGTGATTGAATCTTATCATGAGATGTGATCTCAATAGAGAAATTGACATGGGATTGGGATGGGAAATAAAGAGGCATGATGCTTGTGTATTGGCAAAGACCATAATCATAACATAAATAGGCTCAAGAATATGAGACTCTTTCATGCTTTGCATTATTTGACCATTTTGTTTATTAGAGAAGCATCATACTCACCTTGTGTCAAGTGAGGTCAAAGTCCCTTGAAAGAGTATGAGGGGAAAAGGTTAAAACGAGTGACAGTGTTTGGGTAGTGTAACCTTCTTAGTGGGGATGGTATTCCCCTTCTGTGGGTGACCAGAGAGCTGTTATAGGCAAGTCCATGACTTAATTTTATTTTTATTTTTTTTTGGTGTAAGTTGATCAATGTGAGAAGCCTACAAAGGGATTTTATTTATGAGGTCATATGAAGCTATAATCAATACGATAAGCTTCTAAGTCATTATTTTCTCTTGATAACAAAGCTTATCCTAGCCATCCTTCAAGGGAGTGATCTAAGCTTTTATGTTTGTGTTTTAATAGCTAGCCTTCAAGGGAGTAGTCTATTTATAGTATCAAAGATAAGTTTCATAGATGTCCTTCAAGGGAGAAGTCTATGTTGAGAATCATGACCTGAGATATTATAACTTGTTTATATATCCCATTTTTTATTTTTATTTTAGTCATAGACAAGACTATAGAGGCTTAGGGGTTTTCCACTTTGAGAATAAAACCATATCACTTCATAGGTTAACTAAGTGCGTAGGAGTATGGGTCAAGGGGAAGGGAGATGAATGTAATAGGGTTGCTCAAGGGATGAGCTCAAGTTAAACATGAGGTGAAGCATCACTTAATTAATAAAAGAATGGTCATAGGTGCAAAGCATTTAAAGGCTCAGGTTCTGGATTTATTTTGAGAGAAGACAAGTGATAAGTTCTTGAGCCATACTTATGAGTTATGATGTAGGGTCCAAGTCAATTAGGAGAAAACTTACCCATTTACTTTTATCCTTATTTGTCACATGTTTATTTTCCTTTAATATGAGATCTTTGATATTGAAATCTTACACTTTGAGGTTTTTTTTGTAAGTGTGTTTGATATGCTCTTGATAGATTTGGAGGTGGTTGAGGGATATGAGACAGTGTTCATCAATCAACTCAAGTTGAGCCAAATGTTCTTGGCAAAATTCATCATTAGTAAGTATGTCTTGTAGAGAGATGCAAAGAGAAGGAATCTAGACCTCAAGAGGCAAAATATCTTCCATCCCATAAACAAAATAAAAATGTGTAGCACCTGTAGGGATTCGAATGCTAGTGTGTAAGCCCATAAAGTAAAGGGAATGTACATGTGCAGATCCTTTCTTGTATCATTGACTACCTTCATGAGTATTTTGGTGAATGTTTTGTTAGAAGGTTTTGCCTGTCTATTTGCTTGTGAATAGTATGATGATGAGAATCTTAATTTGATTCCAAAGGTGTCACAAAGATTTTGGACAGTCTTGTTTTTGAAAGATTTGTCATTATCTATTATAATTTTATAGGGGACACAAAAATGATAGATGATGTGATAATTGATAAATTCAACAATTTTTTAAGCCTTAGTGGAGATGAGAGGAATGGCCTCGACCTAGTTGGTGAAGTATTCAGTAGTAATAATGATAGAACGATGATGGAGGGATGAATGAGGGTTAATCTCACTGATTAGATCCAAGCCCCATTGGGATAAGGTCCAAAATTCTTTGGTGACTTGTAATGTATGTCTTGGAATGTGAAGGAGGTTAGAATGTTACTGACATTTGATGAAACACTGAACATAATCACTACAATTGTGATGGAGTGTTGGCCAATAATAGCCAAGTTAAAGGATACACTTGGTAACTACATGACCATTGAAATGTCCACCACAAATCTCATCGTGTACTTCCTTAATGGTGAAGGGAGACTTATTACTAGTGAGGCATCTAAGGAGGAGACCATCAAAACCTCACTTGTAGAGAAGTTCCCCTAGCATAGTGTAATGAGTGGCACATTTCATGAAGACACACATCCCATTATTGGAGAGGTTAGAAGGGGTAATAGAAAAGGAAAGGTAATTTGTGAGTTGTTTGTACCATAAGTCATGTGGATTGTGTGTTATATTTCCTATAAAAAGGATGTTAGTTGATACATAGGAGGGAAATGTTAAGCAATGCATAGTGACATAGATTTTTGAGGAAGAGGGTGAAGAGGGTATGTGTGAATTAAGTGAATCCATTATGTCTGAAAACTTATTTGTAGATAGAGGAATAGTTTGCAAGAGGTAAGAGTCAAATGATCCTAATAGTGTATCTACACGATGTTTATATCACTACAAAATTTCATTTTTGTATAGGTAAGAACCATTAACCTGATTAACCACTAGCTGAGAGTCACTAAAAATGGTTATTGATTTGATACCTAATAAAATAGCCATTTAAAGCCCTAAGATCAAAACCTCATATTTAGACATATTATTAGTACATTCAAAACCTAGTTTAAATGACAAAGGCATAGGCTCACCATCAAGAGAAATAAGAATGACCCCCACACCCCCACCATGCTAACATTTAGACCCATCAAATAACATCATCATTTAATAGGAGATGTCATCGATGGAGAGCATTATGATGGATTCATCATGGAATTTAAGGTTTGAAGGTTGGTTATCAAGTAAGGGGGTAACAGCTAACTGGTCAGTGATTGTTTACTCCTTAATAGACTTTTGTTGAATAAACTCTAAGTCAATTTTAGTAAGGAGCATGAGCCATCAGGATATAGGTTGGTTGTGATATGGCTTGGAATGCATGTATTTTAGGGGATCAATATGGGTGATGACGTAGGTTTTGTGATTTAAGAGGTAATGGTAGAGCTTGAAGGCTGCAAAGACCAATGCGAGACAAAGCTTTTTGGTATGGGCATATCAATTTTCATAATTAATAAGTGTGTGGCTTATGTAGTAAACTTCTTGTTCTCGATGGTGATCATCCCAACATGCAATCATATCACCTAGAGAATGTTTTATTACAAAGATGTAAAGGTAGAAAGGTTGATTTTCCTTAGGTGGAATAAGAACCAGTTAGGAAAGGAGATGTCATTTGACTGCATCAAAGGCTTCCTAGAAATTGTATTCCAATGGAAGGAGACATATTTTTGGAGGAGATGGCAAAAGGGTTGGTAATAATCTGACAATTGGGAGATGAAGTGTTGGATTGACTAAAGCTTGCCTTGCAGGCTATGGAGTTGTTTGATATTAGTAGGTGGAGGCATCTCTAGTATTTCCTAAACTTTATTAAGGTCAACTTCAATACCGTGGAGACAAATTATAAATCCTAGTAGCTTATTGAAAAGGATACCAAAGACACATTTCTTTGGGTTTAGTCAAATGTTATATTAGAGAAGATGAGTGAATATGATTTTGAGAATCGTCAAGTGATCTTGGCAAAGTTTAGACTTTTTGAGTAAGTCATGTATGTAGTCTTCCATAATTTTGTGTAGGAGATCATGGAAGATGTAAGTCATGACACATTGGTAGGTGCCACCAACATTCTTTAGACCAAAGGGCACGACTCGATAATAAAAATTCCCCCATGGGGTAATAAAAGTTATCTTATGTTGATCCTCAGGAGTAACCAAGATTTGATTATAACCTAAGAACCCATCCATAAGTGATAGCATCTCATGACTGGCTATTAGATCAACAAGTTGGTTGATACTTGGAAAATGGAAGTCATCTTTTAGATAAGTGAGGTTTAAGTCATGATAGTCAGTGCAGATGCAGATTCCTCCTGTCACTTTTGTGATAGGAACAATATTGTAAACCCATTACGGGTAGTTGATGGGTTGAATAAAGTTAACAAAAAGGAGGTGTTGGAGATCTTCTTTGACAAGGAGAGCAATATGAGGATGCATTTTGTGAAGCCTCTACTTAACAGGTTTAGCATCTCAGTTAGTGATAATGTTGTGGGTGATAATAGAGGGGTCGATACCAAGCATGTCATTATAAGACCAAGCAAAGGCTTTTCTATGGTCATTAAGAAATGTGTCATAATTTGATTTCTTAAATGAATCTAAAGACTGACCAATTTTAAAGAAATGGGAATTATTGTGAGAGGTAAATTAATGTCAATGGTTGATTCATTTAACATAGCCTACATTTCAAATGGGAGTGAGTGTTGGATATAGGAATCATCTGCACCCATGTATGTGAGAATAGCATCACCATCTTGACATTAGATAGTGTTGATACTAGGAGAATCTTCATCAATCATTTTAAGATGAATGAGAGTAAGAGACTTTGTTTCCTTACCACGGTGATAGGTGAGGGGCCACAAATGGATGGCATTTATTGAAAAAAAATAGGAGGCATAGATACCTCTGATTTGGTAGGTGATGGTGGGGGAGAGGATGGAAAAAGAGAGACTAACTCTTCGATAATTGGTACATGAGAAGTTTTGGTGAGTTTAGTTGGTTCGTCATAACCCACTCCATGCCTCTTTTTGGCATTTTCACTGGTTTTGCTAGTGGGATATTCAATGGGCATATGAACACCCTACTCATAATGACCCAAACTAAATCCTTTCTAGGCACACCTATAAAGATAGGTGTGAGTGAAAAAAGGCTTGATCAAGAAATAAAAGTCATAGGTAAATGGTTTTTGTGAAGAGGATGGATTGCCGACAGTGGGAGCCTAATCAATTCCCCCATATTTGAAATTAATTCAAAGGTTAGGGGGATCATAAGGGATGACCATCTCAATACGAGGACCATAATTTAGGTGCATATAAATCTTTCCATACTCTTTTGGAGTATATAACATGTCAAGTGTCAACAAATGATATTCTCTAAGTGATAGACATTTAAAAGTTTCCTCTATGGGATCTTTGTTAGGAATTTATATTGCCAGTATCTATGTAATCAGAGTATCAAAGCTTGTGAAAGCTTTAGAAGTATCATGCAAAGAATATGATGTCTGTAATGGAATGAGAACATCATTGGGGCTATAAGTCATGTTGCATGTTTTGAAAGGAGGTGGGTCAGCAAGAATAACATGCACTTGCCCATTGTGCTCAAACTTGACACAACAGTGCAAAGTTGAGGGCACATGTGCCATAGCACATATCCAAGGTCATCCAATTAGTATGTTATATTGGAACTCTCCTTATACAACATAAAATATCTCAATAATTATGTGAGGACCCACAATGATATGTAAGATAATAGTGCCCATCGTTGTAGTTGTGGTATCGTGAAAGGAGCGGACCACCACATCCGTTTGAGACATGCAATTATCGAGAAGAGCTAGTTATTTATAGGCATGGGTGGACATAATATTAATACTAGTTCTTCCATTGATCATGAATCTTTTGACATGAGTTTGATTGATATATGCAGTGATAAAAAGTGCAAAATCCTGATCTTCAGGGTGTTGAAGTGGAATTTTTGAATCACTGAAGGAAATTAGGGAGATGGAGTTAAGAGAGCTGACCAAAGCTACAAGAGGTGGGGAATCATTAGGTTGTACCTCAACTGCTTGCAAGGCACTAATCAAAGCTTGATGGTGTTGGGGTGAGTTTTGGATTAACTCATACAAGGACATTTTCACAGGGGTTTGGTGAAGTTATTTCACCATCAAGATTTGAATAAGTTCTAAAGATGTTGGTTTTGGCATACCCAAGATGGAAATATTGAGATTTAGAGGAGTGTCTTTGGAGAAGGGATGATCCCAAGGGGTAATGACCTTTTCCTTACCTTTATCCTTTTGATTTTGTGACCGCGTGGCCACATTAACTATGTTGATCTGAAACATAGGTGAAGAAGGTGGCAAAGGGGGTATGACAACATCTTTGGGTTTGAATTTAGGTGGAACATTATGAGGCAATGTGGATTCCAAAGGTGGAATAGTAGGAAGGATAATGGGAGTATCAACAAAGAGAGTATCAACATCAAAGTTTTGTTGAATGACTCTCATGAGAGATTTACAACTCTCAGTATCATGTCCAAGTGAACAATGATATAGACACACTTGTGTATCATCGAATCAAGATGGCTTCGGTCCAAGAGGGATATAAGGATTAATGGGAGGAAGATTTATTATGGAATATTGCAATAACTAATGTAAGAAAAATATTTAAGAGCCTACGAGTGGGCTAGCACTTCTTGTTATAATTGGAGTGGACACTTTATTTAGTTTAGGAGTCACAGGGGTGATTTTGTGTGGCACCCTTTTAGGTGGTGGTGGAGTCACATGTTTTACTAAAACTTTCTTAGTGTTAGGTATCATGGTGTTAGATGTGAAAGGCCTACTAGGTGGCAGAGGTAATAGTAGAGGTAACTTAGCCTTTTATTTTACTTGGATATTAGTGATACTCTAACTAAAGTAGAGGGGTGTGGTCCTAAAATTGATGGTAAAGTTTAGGGTGGAAGAGGGAAGGATCAGTGAGATTTAAGAAGCTTAACATTTTTTTGTAGTTCAAGCCAAAAACATCCAACTTGTGATTATACAGTTAGATCTAATTTCACCTATGGATGAATTAGATTAGAGACTAGATGTATGCCTAAAGACCTAATCTACTTTAATGTGGCAAACTCTTGTGAGGGTGAGGGCTCTGACATAGATGGATGATCTTCTGGTGATTTTAGTGAAGAAGCTCTAACTTTGTCAAAGACCTTGGAGTAAAGGGTAGTGAGAAGGTTGATAGTAAAGGTCAACACTCATTATTTAGGATAAGGAGTTTTAAGTCACTCCCAAAATACCACATGATCTAGCTTCGTGGAGTCAATAAATTTTAGACTCTTCACTAACTGTGAGAAGGGATTATATGAAGTTGACATAGGTATTATAGTTACTTATTTAAATGGTTGAGGTGATTAAGAAAGAGGGAAATTCTTGGTCTCTGATACCTCAAGCCAAAGATGAGAAAGAACCACAACAGGGTCTTCTTCAATAGAGACAAGAAAAGAGGCATGGTCTTCCATGGGTGGAGGAGAGGTAGGCAAAGAGGGCTCCTCAAGGGGGTAGAGCATAGGTATAATTACTCCCTCAACATGTGCATGAGGAACAAGTAAAGTATGATCCTCCATAGGTAAAAGAATTGGTACAATTGGCAGAATCAGAGTAGGCACAATAGGTCTCTCATGTAATGTAGGGGTAGATAACACTGACTCTTCTAGGTGCAAAGGAGGAGTGGATGGGGTACTACTTTTTATCAATGGAGGAGAGGCAGGTGAAGAGGGTTATTCAAGAGAGTATAACATAGGAATGATGTTTCCCTCAACATGTAGTTATGAAATGGGTAAGGAATGGTCCTCAAGTGGTAAGGGGACAGGTAGCATTGGTGCAAAAAGAACTTGAAATACAAGCTCCTCTTGTGGTAAAAGGAGTGGTAAAGGAGGCTCTTCCTCACATGGGAGTGGAATGGGTGAAGTAGGCTCTTCTACCTGAGGAGAAAGAATGGGAAAAACAAATTCCAATGATTATGGGAGAGGAGTAGGTAAAATGGGTACCTCCTATTGTGAGAGAGGTTGGATTGGAGGTAAAGGAAAGACCATATTAACTATATGGATATTATGATCACATTAGTTATTAGTCTTGGTCTGAATAATATTTTGATTGGGTGAATGGTTAAGAAAAGGTTATATGAACACATCCATATTTTTATTAGTAGGTGCATTAGGGTTATCCAAGATGAGATCACCCCTATCAAGCATGTCTTGAATAATGTTCTTGATGTTTTATAGTTATTAAAATTATGGCCTTTGACTCGATGGTAGCCATAAAACTTATCCTCCTTGTACCAAGTTGGAATAGGATGGGAGGGGTCAAACTATATAGGACGCTCGATTTGAGGAAGGGTTATGGCTCCTTGTTGCAATAGTTTTTTCCAAAATGGAAGTATATGACTCCCCAATGGGATTGTATTATCTTTGTTCATACCATTTTTGGAATTGCTTGGTTAGATTTTGGGAAGTCGAGGAATTAGGTTGGTTTGTGGTTATAGAAGAAGTTGATTTAACAAAAACCACATTGGCAAAGCCTTTACAGTTTTGGTTAGAAGGAGAAGTTTTAGAAGAAGAGGAGTCATTCAATTTAGAATTGGCATTCTTATTGTGCAACTTGACTCTTACTTCATCTATAGCCTAAATCTTGAGTTTATGCACCATTGTAAAGGCTTCATCAAATGTGTGGAAAGTTTGTAATTAGAGTGTGGATGAAATGTGCTTTAGCACATGCCCTCAAGAAGATCTCAATAAGATTAGGTTAGGGTAAAGAGAAGGAGATTTGATTGATTAAACTTCTCCATTGAGTGACAAAATCTATGATAAACTTGTCATGAAATTGTCTAATAGAATAAAGGTCCGTAATATAAACCTTTTTAAAAATGTTAATGGAGAAATGGTCTAGGAATATTTTTACAAGTTGGGTAAATGAGAAAAGTGAGTGCTGATTTATAGAGATATACCAATCTAGGAAAGCACCCAAAAGAGACATAAGGAAAGTGTAAAGTAATAATGCATCATCGTGCCCTATTAAATAACAAACATGTCTAAATGCTCTTAAATGTTGTTGTGGGTCCTCTTTACTCTATAAATGAGTAAATTTGGGTAGTTCCCATTGGCTTGGATAAGGGTGTATAGGCATATAAGGATGGATGGACTCATTACATATCTGATCATAAGATAACACATTCTTTGAACCTGACATGAATGTCTCTAGATTAGACATCTTGTCCATCAGCATCTTAATGAGGTCTGGAGGGGGATTGGTTTGGTAGATGCCCCCTAAGTTATAGGTAACCTAATAGGAAGCAAATGGAATGTAAGACATAGCTTGTTATGGTTGTGTTGAGGCAACATAGGGATAATGAGTCATAAGTTTTGGGGTGGAAACAAAAGGGGCTTGTCCCATTGGGTTGGATGTTGCTATTGTAGGTTGGGTTGTTGGCATGGGTTTATTGTGTGAAGGGTGAGTCATAACTTAGGTAATTATAGGTGTGAGAGTAGACGGCATAGGTACCACCAAATTTTTAAATGGGGTTAGACTTGATTTAACTAATTGTGGTTGTGAAGGTAGGGAAGTTATGCCAAGTTTTAGGTGGGATTGGGCAATTGGTGATGCTAAACTTTGGACATTATTTATGGTTGGGTTACTTATCAAAGTGGTGGTTTGGATAACCATGGGGGAAATAGTGGAGACAGTTGAAACTAAAGTTGTCTCCATCAGACAAGTTGGCATACCATATAGTGGGTCACCCAAAGAATTATGGGTTTGGCTCATGGAAAGGTAATGTTAAAGGGTTGCCACATTATGATCAAGAAATTTAGCAAAATCTTGATCTCCTTTAGGCATAATGGGAATTTGGTTTGGGCTAGGATTATGCTCTGTATCTGAAGTATACTCCATGATAGAATCAGAAACAAGAGGGGAAGGTGGAAGTGGTCACCGACTTGCGTAATCGGTAAAATTTTTGGCTTGGGCTCATGTCAATACTATGCAAGAAGAAGTATAAATAGTCTTAATACTCTCTATTAGTGACTATTGTTCCCAAAATTTGTCACTTGTTTTTGGGGACAACATATCAAATATTTTGGTCCTACGGGCCAAAATTCTCTCTACCCTTCTCAAAAAAATGTTCTGAGCACTCAAGTTCTTCAATTATTAAAGCATTTTCAGCTAAGGAACTCACAGGTTCAACGGGTTCAACAACTTCAACAAGTGAGCTCTCACTAAGAAACAATTCCCAACACTTAGGCATTTCAAGGCTGGTTCAACACTGAGGTTCAATCAAAAGACTTAGCGACAGGCTTCAAACAAGTGGAATGAACCATTGAACCATTGAACCCCACTTTAGCAAAGTTCAAAGGTTCAACGAGTTTAAAGGTTCAAAAAGAGTTAAGTGCTCAACGAGTTAAAAGAAGTTCAACTGCTTTGAAGAGTTCAATGAGTTTGAAGACTTTGGCAAGTTCAAAGTTTAACCACTTTGAAAAGTTCAAATGGCTTTATAAGACTTAAATAAAAGAAGACTTCGAAGAAGAAAGATTGAACCGTTGAACCTTGAACCAAAAGAGTTCAACGAGTTCAAAGGTTCAATGAGTTTAATAAAATTCAAAAGACTTAGAAGAACAAATGATTTGAAGAGCAAAGAATGAACCATTGAACCTTGAACCAAAATAGTTCAAAGTTCAAAGGTTCAATGAGTTCAACAGAAAAGAAAAGGATCCAGAAAGTTTGAAGGACCAAAAGATTCGAAAAAAGAGAATGAACCATTGAACCTTGAACCAAAAAGGTTCAATAGTTCAAAGGTTCAAAGGTTTAAGGAATTTAAAAGTTTGAAAGGGAGCTTTGAGCAAAGGAAAGAAGCGGAAGATTCTAGAGACAATTTCAAAGAGATGGCTCAACCGATTAAACCAAGGAGCTGATTGAACCAAGGAGCTGATAGGACCACCCGAACTATTGAACCATTAAACCAATGCACTTTCATGGTTCAAGGCTCAACGTGGTTTAAGTGACCAAGTGACCAATCACATCCCCATGGATGTCAAATTCATAAGTAATGAAATAATCATTTATTTTTAAATGTGGTGCGGACCTGAGAACAAACTCAGTGACCAGCTGAAGAAGCTGAAAGAGCTAGCAGAAAGGGAAGAGATAGCTTGAGAGCTCAGATCACAAAGAAGAGACAAAATACATTAAGAAAAGATGGAACAAGAGGAAAGGACCACAAATATCTGTAGAAAAGTTATTCTAGTAGGTGGAACAGTCCACCAAGTAGACATCAGAGCACGCAAACATTCAAAGGCACGGCCCATTTTTCTCCCTTTAAATAAGAGTAAGTGGACAGCTGCATGAATATCTTGAAGAGGACCAAGCAGCCCATACTTTGGAGGAGACGCTGAGGAAGAATTGGCATGCCACAGTTAAAGTCGATGCCCTGTTTTAGTATGGCCCCTTCACAGAATTGAAAATGCATTCAAGGCATTGAATGCAGCATGGGCCATTCCATGAAACAAAGTGCCCAAGTCTTTCTTGGAGTGATACGTATTGTAATCTCTCATTTTATGCATGGGAGATCTCTCAGTTATAGAATCAAAACTTTACCTAAATTGAAAGGCTTTCTTGAGACTTTGAGCTCAGATTGTTAATCATATTTTGTTATATGAATGAGAAAGCAGGGTACTTTCAGACTTTATGTTGTAATAGCTTGTGTCATTTAGGAGATTTTTCTTATGTCTGTTTCCTAGAAGCATTCTTGTCTATTTAATTTAACAAGCAAAACTAGTGGAAGTAATCAGGAAGGTGTCTTGAAGCTGACTATGGAGAGACTTTGTGTTGCCACAATTGTCTTTAGTGTGTCTATTTTTTGTTTCTATTTAAAGGATCTTGAGATGACTTTTTGCCCTCATTATCCTTTGTATATTTCACTCTTTGGCAGTTGAGGTGGAGACTTTGTGTTACGCCTCATCTTGATGTGTCACTGCATCCTTTTACTTATCACTATCAGAAAGAATTCATGTTGTTTGTTGTAGATCACTTCTAAAAGAAGAGAAGTGCCTTATGTCATTTCACCAAGATTTCTCCTTTAGTTGTGAACATCATCTCTGAAAAAAGAGAGATGGATGGTGTTATCCTACCCTGAGTGTTATTTTCAGCTTATATTTATAGTATATTAATATATCATAGTTATAGGGAACCTTCCCTTGATGAGAGGAGAGATTTGTCCCTTTTTGACATGGTAGACCTCCACATTTGGCCAATCAATCTCTTTATGTTGTGGTTAAAACAACCTATTTTTCCCATCAATTAGCTAGTGACAAAATATTCACCCAATAGTTTTTGGTGGCTCCGATGGGGAAGAACAAATAGTTCCAAGTCTTTTCCATTTTTACTTCACAATCTAGCAGCCTCACGCTATACAAGAAGCTAGAGAGCTAAAGGGATTGTTGACCTTGTATTCAAGTTGGCATAGCTAAGTGATTTTGACCTATTTCTTTCTCCATCTCACCTTCAACAAACTAGGAGTTTTCTTCCTACAAAAGTCAGGTCTCCATTACCAAGCAAAGCATCCATTTCTACTATTAGCAGAGCTTTGTCAATACATACCCATCAGACATTTGTTATCCCTCCCTTCAATAGTCAAATCTTGGCAGTTCAAGGCCCTTGGGGTAGCACTTTTGGTCCACTCAACCTAACTCCACCTCTACATGAGCTACCACATAGTTTAAGGAAGAATTTCCCCAAATTCTTTGGTGATGGGAGAGTTCATCTTGATGAACATATTGCAGCCTTCAGCATAACCTATGACGTGATAGGTGTGGAGTATGAGGACGTAACAGTCAAGCTATTTGTGGAAACATTACAAGGCACTACTGTAGACTAGTTCTATCATCTAAAAGAACACATGGTGACTGACTGGGACACTCTCAAATCCAAGTTTGAAGCAAAGTTCAAGCCTGTAAAAGATGTGCATGCCCTGCTGGCTCAGCTCACACAAATGTAGAAGGAGCTTCATGAACCTATGAGGGACTTCATAGCTAAGTTTGACAAGTTGAGGAATAGGATTCCCATAATTGCTTAGCCAATAGTTGAGAATCTCAAATGCTTTTTCATCAATTCTCAGCTGTCAAAAGTGAGTTTTTTGCTGAGACATGCTGGCCACATAGACCTTGTTGCAGTGCAAGATTTGGCCACTGAGATGGAAGATGATCTTATCTTGGTAGGAAAGATAAGAAGAGATCCTAACAGAGGCAAATCTTCTTCATCTTCTAAATATTCACCTATAGGCACCACTGATCCTATGGTACAGAAGCTGGCAAATGAGTTGCTAGCTCTTAGAAAGCAAATGGCACAAGGGATGTCTTCTGCTCCTTATCGAAATATATCAAGGAGGACATTTTCTAATCAGTCATACCAAGGCAATGCTACTAAGAATCAAGGGTAGCCAAATCATCTTCCTCCCCCATAGGGGAAGCTTGTCATTGAAGTACCTCCAACCAATTCAGTAGTTAGATATCTTGAAACAGAATCTGATTTCTCTTTCTAGCCTAAATTAAACTAAGAAAATGATTGATCTCTTTGTAGAAGACCAAGAAGAATAAGTTGGTGACTCCAACATTATTTTCTTGAATTACTAGGATGAACCCAAAAGCAAAGGTGAAGCATTTGATGGATCATACGATGTATTCACCTAGTCCCAAAACTAGTCAGCTCAGTAAGCTAATAAGAAAAAAATAGAGGAGTGATCTCAACCAGCAATTTCAATTGCTAAGTAGAGAACCACTCTGTCTTTTCAATCAAATGGCTCGGTGAGTAACAAAAAGGTAAGTACCTCAAGTACGTCTTCACCTTCAACTTCAAATTGGTAGACCAGTACCCCCCTCCAAAAAAACTAGAAGGATGAACTGCCTTCCCCCATTCCTAATTCATTTCAGACATTTGATATAATCGACTATGTCAAGAAAAATAAAATTCAAATGTTTGAATTTCAATTCTTGCAATCCAACCCTGATCAGTTAAATAAGTTGGTTCAATGTGTAAAGAATAAAACTGTCACTACAAGACTAGCTATTCCAAAGGTGTCTCCCACGTCCACCCCAAATAAGTTGGTGATTACTCCTCCAGCTGCCCTTGGAAAGACAGAACCATTTTATGTCTCCCTGTTGATAAATGGTCATCAGCTGAACAATTGCATTATAGATTGTGGCACCTCTGACAATGTCATGCGCACCAAGTGGTAGAATCTCTTGGTCTCACACTGACCAAGACCTTTAAGATATGTTTCTCTATGGAAAAAAATAAGTGCCATTGTTAGGACAAATCAAGGATGCCTAATTTGCATTTACGGCATTCTCAGATAAGAGAATTAAGATGACAGTCCTGGTGGCCAACATCCCAGCCTCATACGACATTCTTTTTGGACAAAATTTCTACAAAGATGTTGGTGGTGAGTTAAGTATGGATATGTCTGAAGTGAGGATCCCGGTCAAAGGTGTCATGCATAGATTGCTCCCTAAGGAGGAAAATTATGTTGTCACTCAAAAATCAGCGCCTGAAGGTCAAATTTTATTTGAGTCTTCAGGCGTGGGTAATTACTTCCTAACTACAGAGGATGTTCCTATCCTAACTGATGAAACTTTTGAAAATGACCATCTAAAAATTGGTTCAGATGGAACAGTAGAAGGATTTGTAGATCATAGTGCAAGTGCAAAAGAATCCTCCCCTCCAAATGAAGAAAAATCTAAGGAAAAATCAATTTTTGATGATGTCTGGATTCTAGAATTTGATGGCAGTTGTTCTTCTACCAACTCTGGAGCTGAGATTGTTCTAATATCTCCTCAAGGAGATATTTTTCCTTCATAAAATTGTAGTTTAGCAACACCAAAAATATTGCTGAATATGAATCGTTGCTGCTCAGATTAAAGGTTGCTCAAGACAGAGGTGTCAAACTCCTTCATGCCAAAGGAGATGCTGAGCTAGTAGTTTTTTAGGTGAGGAACCTGTATCAAACCAGAAGATTGCATCATTATCATAATTTAGTTTGGGATCAAATTGAAAGCTTTGATGCTTTTAGTATCTCTATAGTGCCCAGAGAATTCAATGACCGAGCTGATGCATTAGCTATTTTGATGACTCTCTTGGTTCCTCACCAAGATTTTGAAGGAGACAAGTACACCATCAAAATGGTCTTTTGACCAGGTGTTCCTGACAATGCCAATCATTGGCAAGTGTTCAATGATGACAACCAAATCATCACCTTTTTGGAACAAAAGGATAGCTTTAAATAGCTTTATTTTGAAGGCAATGGATCTCTACTATGGAAATCAGCTCAGGAAATAATTCTAGATGCAGATGAAGAATTCCTACAACTCAAAGGGAATAAAATCCCAAAAGGATTGGTTTCTCTTGAGAAACTATTTACCAAGCACGACAAGTCCATCAAGCAATAACAAAAAGATTTAAGTTCCTCCCAGGAGTTTGGTCAAATAAATTTGGGTACTAAGGAAAATCCTAAGATGGTGAACATTGGGAAGTGCTGCACTCCTGAGAAGAAGCTCAAATTTACTGCCCTACTTCGCTAGTACATGGATGTTTTGGTGTAATCCTATGATGATCTAAAGTCACTCAGACTTGAATAAATTTGCCATTAAACTCCTCTCAAGAGTGATTCGGTGCCTTACAAGCAAAAATCTTGGCAGTATAATCCAAAGATATCAGGTACTATTCTATTTGAAATATAGAAAATGTTGAAGCTAGAATAATTTTCCCATTCCATCATTCCACATGGATTGCAAACATAGTTCATATGAGAAAAAGAATGGCAAAATTTGCCTCTACGTAGATTTTAGGAATTTGAATCAATCCTCCTTAAAGGATAATTACCCTCTGCCCATCATGGATCAAGTCCTTCAGACAATGACTGGTTCAGAGATGTTATCAATGCTAGATGGTTTCTTAAGGTACAATCAAGTGGAAGTTGGTGAAGCAGACCAACATAAAACTACCTTCACCACACCTTGGGGCACCTTTGCATATCGAAGAATGCCATTTGGCCTGATAAATGTTGGTGTCACTTTTTAGAGAGCAATGGACCTTGCTTTCAAAGATGAAATGTGTGAGTTTATTGTGGTGTACTTTGATAATTTAATAGTCTTTTCCAAGCATCATCCTGATCACCTACATCATTTTCAATAAGTTCTAGAATGATGTCGACAGAATGTCATTTCTCTAAATCCCAAAAAGTCAATTTTTGGGGTTATAGAAGGGAAACTTCTTAGACATATTTTGTCCCAAGAAGGCATAAAGATTGACTCAAGAAGATTCAAATATATCCAAGAGCTTAATCTACCCATAAGTAAGACTGTAGTTCACTCTTTCTTCATAAAGGTGAATTTTTTATGAAGGTTCATTCCTAAGTTTGCCAAGAAGACTCACCACATTGTGGACATGATGAAGGGAAAGGCCACTTTTAGCTGGATTGAAGAAGGAAAATTGGCATTTTGAGGCATCAAAACTACTATTGCCCATGCTCCAATTTTGGTTTGTCTAGATTACACCAAAGACTTCATAATGTATAGTTATGCTTCCAAATACACACTTTTAGCAATTCTAGTTTAGCAGAACAAAGAAGGTGTGGAGTCTCCCATATCCTTTATGAGCTACCCTCTCAAAGTTCATGAGTTGAAGTATTTGAACATAGAGAATCATGCTTACGTAGTGGTAAAGGTGGTAAATCACTTCCATTTTTACATCCTGAACTCACACATTGTTGCCATGGTTCCTAATACAACAATCAAATCCATATTAACTCAACAGGAGTTTGGAACCAAAAGGGGCAATTGGATTGCTAAAATCTAGGAGTTTGATCTAGTTATCAAACCAACAAAGTTTGTGTGGGGAAGGGGTCTTTACCAATTGATTGCTGACAACATATCGGAAGAAACAAGGCATGAAGGAACGGAGGTTGAAGACACGCCAATAGTCCTCTTTGTCACCACTAAGAATGAGTGGTATTTGAATATTGCTCATTTCTTTACCTATGGTGAGTGTCTTGCTCACCTGTCTCATAAAGAAAAGAGGAATTTTAAGTTAAAATCTACCAATTTTGTCTTGTGGGCCAATGGTCTACATAAAAGGAACCTCGATGGGGTGTTCCTTTGCTACATGGATAAAGAGCAGTAGAACAAACTTCTAAGATCATTCCACAATTTAGCTTGTGAAGGACATTTTTTTGTGCCTTTAACTACCCATAAGATTCTATGAGCTAGGTATTATTGGCTTACTCTATTTCAAGATGCATACAAATGGGTGCATAAATGTGAACTGTGTCAACAGTTCGTTGGAAGACCCAAACTAGCTGCATTGCCTCTCAAGCTAGTAGTAATAGAAGAGCCATTTCAGCAATGGGGAATTGATTTCATTGGTTCTATAAAACCACCTTCACATATTGGACATGATTATGTCCTTATAGCCATAGATTACTTCACCAAATGGGTGGAAGCTATTCCATCCAAGCATGCTACTTCAGAAGTAGTATGTAATTTTCTCAAAGAAAACATCATTTCCAGGTTTGGGGTCCCAACCAAGATTGTGACAAACAATGCAGCATGTTTCTCTTCCCATGAGATTACTCAATTATATTTTTATTATGGGATTACCCTCTCCCACTCCTTAGATTATTTTTCATAGAGAAATGGTCAGGCATAATCGAGTAACAAGAACCTGGTGACCATTATCAGGAAGTTGGTAGATGACAACCAATGAACCTGGCATAAAGTCTTGGTTGATGCTTTATGGGTAGACAGAATTACACCCAAGAGGGTGACAGGTATGTCACATTTCTAACTCTTGTATGGTCTCAATGTAGAGATACCAATCACCCTAGAATTGCTAGCACTAAAATTAGCAAAGGCAATCGAAGATCAGACATATGAAAATGCCATCGACAAGAGGATCATGTGCCTAACTGAACTTGATGAGTAGTGAACTATGGTGGTGGACCGAATTGTTGTGCATCAAAGTTTGGTGAAGAATTTCTTTGACCAAAAAGCAAAAACCCATGATTTTTAAAATTAGTGATCAAGTTCTATTATGGGACAAGAGAAAAGAACCAAAGGGAATGCATGGAAAATTTGATTCCTTATGGAGAGGCATGTTTGCTATTCATTAGCTCAATGGTGAAAATAGTTTCCTATTGAATTATCAAGATGGCACATCCTTTTCTCTACCTCATAATGGGTAGCATCTGAAGCACTTTAATTCTTGAAGTATCAGATAAGTTCAGTTGTACATTTGTATATTTGTATAGTCTTTAGCTTGTTTTGTGTTGTTCATTTTGTTTGTTTTTGGTGCCTTTCTTTTTGGGTAGCATGACTCCATAGCCCAATGGCATACTTAAAGGCACTGGAGATTCTAGATTCTACTCCCTTTGATTGTTTTTACAATTTAAGGAAGTTCCCCAACTGGAGCTAGCTATTGTTCTCAAAATCTATCACTTGTTTTTGGGGACAACATATCAACTATTTTGGTCCTACAGGCCAAAATTCTCTCTTCCCTTCTCAAAAAAATGTTCTAAACACTAAATTTCTTCAATTATTTAAGCATTTTTAGCTAAAAAACTCACAAGTTCAATGGGTTCAACAACTTCAACAGACGAGCTCTCACTAAGGAACAACTTCCCAACACTTAGGCATTTCAAGGTTGTTTCAACACCGAGGTTCAATCAAAAGACTTAGCGGCGGGCTTCAAACAAGTGGAATGAACCATTGAACCATTGAACCCTGCTTCAGCAAAGTTCAAAGGTTCAAAAAGAGTTAAGCACTCAATGAGTTCAAAGAAGTTCAACCGCTTTGAAGAGTTTAACGAGTTTGAAGACTTTGGTAAGTTCAAAGTTCAACTAATTTGAAAAATTCAAATGGATTTAAAATACTTAAACAAAAGAAGACTTCGAAGAAGAAAGATTGAACCATTGAACCTTGAACCAAAAGAGTTCAACGAGTTCAAAGGTTCAACGAGTTTAATAAAGTTTGAGAGACCTAGAAGAACAAAGGATTAGAAGAGCAAAGAATGAACCATTGAACCTTGAACCAAAAGAGTTCAAATTTTAAGGTTCAATGAGTTCAATAGAAAAGAAAAGGATCTAAAAAGTTTGAAGGACCAAAATAATTGAAGAAAGAGAATGAACCATTGAACCTTGAACCAAAAAGGTTCAAAGTTCAAAGGTTCAAGGAATTTAAAAGTTTGAAAGGGAGCTTTGAGTGAAGGAAGGAAGCAAAAGATTCCAGAGACAAGTTCAAAGAGATGGTTCAAATGATTGAACCAAGGAGTTGAATGAACCAAGGACCCGAAATGACCGTCGGAACCATTGAACTATTGAATTAATGCACTCTCATGGTTCAAAGGTTTGAGGTTCAACATGGTTCAAGTGACCAAGTGACCAGTGACATCCCCGTAAACATCAAATTCATAAGTAATGAAATAACCATTTATTTTTAAATGTGGTGTGGACCTGAGAACAAACTTAGTGACCAACTGAAGAAGAAGCTAAAAGAGCTAGAAGAAAGGGAAGAGATAGCCTGAGAGCTCAGATCACAAAGAAGAGACAAAATGCATTAAAAAAAGAGGGAACAAGAGGGAAAGACCAGAAATATCTGTAGGAAAGTTATTCTAGTAGGTGGAATAGTCCACCAAGTAGACATCAGAGCGCGCAAACATTCAAAGGTGCAGCCTATTTTTCTCCCTTTAAATAAGAGTGAGTAGACAACTACACAAATATCTTGAAGAGGACTAGGCAGACCATACTTTGGATGAGATGTTGAGGAAGAATTGACATGCCACAGTTAAGGCTGATGCTCTGTTCCAGCATGGCCCCTTCACAGAACTAAAAATGCATTCAAGGCATTAAATGTAGCATGGGTCATTCCATGAAACAAACACCCCAAGTCTTTCTTGGAGTGTTATATATTGTAATCTCTTATTTTATGAATGGGAGATATCTCGATTAAGAAGCAAAACTTTGCCCAAATTTAAAGGCTTTCTTGTGACTTTGAGCTCAGATTGTTAATCATATTTTGTTATATGAATGAGAAAGCAGGTTACTTTTAGACTTTGTGTTGTAATAGCTTGTGTCATTTAGGAGATTGTTCTTATGTTTGTTTCCTAGAAGCATTCTTGTCCATTTAATTTAACAAATAGAACTAGTGGAAGTAATCAAGAAGATGTCCTGAAGCCGACTATGGAGACACTTTGTACTGCCACAATTGTCTTTAGTGTGTTTGTTTTTTGTTTCTATTTAAAGGATCTTGGGATGACTTTGTGCCCCCATTGTCCTTTGTATATTTCACTCTTTGCAAGTTAAGGTGGAGACTTTGTGCTACACCTCATCCTGTTGTGTTACTGCATCCTTTTACTTATCACTACCAAAAATAATTCCTGTTGTTTGTTGCAGATCACTTCTGAAAGAAGAGAAGTGTCTTATGTCATTTCACCAAGATTTCTCCTTTATTTGTGAACATCATCTCTAAAAAAAGAGAGATGGATGGTGTTATCCTACCCTGAGTGTTATTTTCAGCTTATATTTATAGTATATTAATATATCATAGTTATAGGGAACCTCCCCTTGATGAGAGGAGAGATTTGTCCCCTTTTGATGTGGTAGACCTGCACATTTGTCCAATCAATCTCCTTATGCTGTGGTTGAAACAACCTATTTTTCCCATCAGTTAGCTAGTGATAAAATATTCACCTAATAGTGACAAAATAAGGAAAAAATAGGTTTGGGTGTAGGTAAGTAGGTTGTTTTAGCTTGTTATTTTGAGTAAATTAAAATTACACAATCATTGATATCGGTCACTTGATTGATGTCAGTAGTTAAAGTCTATTGACGTCAGTGAGATTAATTGATGTTGGTAGGCTAATGTCTATCGATGTCAGTGGGATTAATCGATGTTGGTCACTATGATATCCTGGGAGATGGAAAATCTAATGTTTTATAAACCCAGAGGTAGAATCTAGGTAAAATATAGGATGCAATAGGTATGTATAAGGATAATGAACACTCAAAAAACTTGATATAACAAGTTATTCAACCTGAGTATTATAAATGGTGTTGATTTTATAAAATAATGGAAAAATGTCCTTACCAACTCTAAAATATAGAAGGCAATAGAAAAGCAAAAAAAGAACATACAGCCACTAATTATTAACTCCTAGAGATTAATTTTAGTCTCATGTTGGCTTATGCCTTAATCAGATAGTGAGAAGAGAATGTGGTTACCAAAGGTACTAGAAAGCAATCTAGAACTAGTTTCAAGTTAATTTTGGTGCTCAAGAGGAAATCTATGTTAGACCAGGTATGTGGCTTGTTATAGGAGATTGTTCCCTACACTTCACAGACCTAAAGCCAAGCTAGTCCACTTAGCCAAAATATACCTTATACCTAGAGTTTAAACTCCACCAGAGAATGGAGTAGGATCTCCCCTTGGTGGTGAAATTCAAGTAGGATAGTCGGGTAGGGTAAGGTGATCCACCAGGTGATGAAATCTTGATGGGCCTTGTCTCAAGTGAGTTTAGATGTTTGTTTTTATGAGTGTGATCTAGTTGTGTAACATAGGTGTACTTATGATTCATTCATAATGCTTGTAATTAACTAGGTGAGCTAATATGCAACAAGCAAACAATGAAGTGTAGTAAGTTTTAAACCCAAATCTGAAGTGTTTCAATTCAAATGAAAATAATGATGAAATAGGAGAAAAAAATGAAATTTCACTATCATAATGTGCATGCAAGAAAGAGATAAATAAGATATTCTTTTAACTTGCAAGAAAAATGTTAAGTTTCTTTTAGAGGCAAACAGAAGAGAAGAGTGACAAGGAAGAAAATATTTTAGTTTATTGCCTTTAAACAAAAAATAAAATGTTGAATATTTTGTTTTGAGGGAGAAAATAAGGAGAAAGTGCAAGTAATGAAATTTTCACTATAATGCACCTATATGAATGCTTAAAACAAACAATGAACCCAAGGAAAACTCCAGGGTCCCACCGGGCATACCAGAACTGTTTCACTAAATTTTGAATCTATTTGATGTTTAAGGAGAAATAGAGATGAAGAGTAGGGATTATAGATTAGAGAGAACCCAAATTGGTTACTCGTCGTATCCAGATGATGTTGAGTACTCCTCTTTGGTTGGGGAGGACTATCTATAAATAATAAAGTACTACCACCAAAAATATTTGTTAGCACATATATGAGTGGGCTACCAAGCTACGCGCTTGTTCTTAAAAGTGTCAAACTTCCTTAGAGATGACAGTCTACTTTTTGAAACAAAATTGGTAATGAATAAAAAAAAAAGAGACAGTAAGAAAGAGATATTCATACCATTTTTATAGTCTGAGTGCAACAGAGAGTGACACAGTGCAAGTAATGTGAGTTGTTGATGTTTTTGGAGGTTATTTGGGCAGGCTCAAGGAGGTTAGTGGAAATACATAATCACTAACATTGGTTAGGCTGCTGATGTCAATAAGGATATATGGCCAATGTCGATTATATGACCAATGTCAATTATGTGACCAATGTTGGTAGGGGCAGTAGGTTTTCAAGGGGTTGCAAAAGACTTTTCTAAGCTAGGATGTGGATGTTGGTTAGGTTTATAAGGTTAGGAAGAGTTTTAAGGGAGTGTGTAAGACTCAAGTGGGTCTAGATAGAAGGTTGGTATGTTTGGAGTAGAGTAAAATAGATGAAGGATTTTTACAACTCCTCTGCAAGGAGAGTCAAGATGTTCATAAAATGATAAATAGTATAATGTAAAGTAATTATAAAATGATTGTTTAAAGGAATTACCAAAACATAGAGGTATACTTAGCTGATGAAATAGATGAAACATGGGTGTTAGATAGATCTGGTGAGGTGTGTTGAAGCAAAAGGTGAATAGAAAGATAAGCATGTGTTTCTAGTTTAGAAGAATCCAAGATTTGTGTAGTATATCAATTCCTAATCTGGACTGATTTGTGTAGAGTAACGGTAAGTTTGGATGTAGAAAGTTGAATGTTAAACCTTGTATGAAAATAAATGAGTTTTTTAATTTTTGTTGACCTAAACATCAGTTTGGAATTTGGCTTAAGTAACTGACATCAGTCATGGGTTAATCAATGTTGGTGACATGAGAATAGGTAAAAGGGATATTTTTATCCTATTTTCTATTCTTTCTCATGTCAAGTGTGGTATCTATTAAGAAATGATAGTAATGTGAGGTTAAGAAGGATGTAGTTAGTTATGAATTTATTTTTGGGGTGAGAACAAGCCATGGGTAGTTAGGATTAGGGGACTAAGTCTTGAGGTGACTCAGAGGGTAAAAATTAGTCTTAGGATGAGGTGGCTAGGTAAGGTGGCATAAGTAGTTTTTAATTAACTTAATTAAATATTTTAAATTAATAAAATGTGAGAGGCATAAAATCATGGGTTATGAAGGTTAATTATTGAAAGGGGCTCAAGGGGGGTTTGACATAGGGAGTTACACACGTGTGTGACATAATTTTGGTATCTACAATACCAACCTTGATAACCAATGAGTTATATAAATTGAGGTCACACCAGTGATATCTTATTTAGCACATTTTTTATAACTTGATAATTCCATTATCACTTCATTGAGATCCCAATGGCTAAAGTGGTTGTAAAGGTACATGACCATTTGGTGAATGGCCCACATAATCTTTCATCCAATTGATAGATTATTCTAAATCACCCTCATATCGTAAGGTATATTTTGACCATCTTAAAAGCCAATGAAAACTTAGGATAGAAACCTATTTTTTCACAACATTCTCATTGATTCAAGGGTGCAAAGGTATCCACCCCTGAAGGTTGAATTTAGTACAAACCTTTGAGAGAAGGGTGGGGTTAAATTACCACTAGTAGTTTCAATAATTTATTTAATGAACCATTAAATTTTATCGTCTCAAAGGTGAGTACATCAAAAGGACTTAGTGATTAATCCATAAACCCATGTCAGTTTCTAATTTACGTTTATGAATTCTTGATTATTTTATTGAAACCAGTGTTATGTTCACAATCACATTCAAATCAAAAATGCCAAGTTCTAGAAGTAAACATTTCAAAACACATCCTTACACATTCACACACTAAGGTATATTGTTTCCCAACTATTCAAAACCATCTTTAGTCATTTTTTGGTGTTATATGTTCCAAATAAAATAAATTATTGTCTCATTTGATACCATTACACTGCCCATTCCATTCTTGGTCTCAAACTATCATTTCCATGTGTCAAAATTCAAATTTTAAAGTCTAGTTCTAGGTTCTAATTTAGGTTCAAGAGCCATTCAATCTCATTCCAAATTTTAAACAAATCATGTTAAAAATATACCAAATTCTAAACCATTATCTAGTTCAAAAACCATTTGTGACATGCTTAGGTACATGCATAGTGGGCCCTCTTACCACCCTAGATTTGAGGAAGAATTATATGATCCCTTAGGATACCTTATACATTTTGATTACAATGAGGATAGTGAGGACCACCCTATATTGTTCAAAGACCTCCCTCCTATTTTTGGAACTAGTCAAGGTTAATTTGAACAACAAACAATAGAAGATAAGGATGAACAACTTCTAATACTATTAGAATTTGGAGCCAAATTTCGAGCTAACTTCCCCATATACCAATTATGCATTATTTTTCACATTGAATAAGTACCTAAAGAATTATTTGTTAACCAAAGTTAGTCACTTATTCAAAGTAGAAAATTAACCATTGTATCATCCAGCAAAGGGAATGGATAACTTATTAATCCATCCTAACATAGACAAATCATTGCTTATACGATACAAAAAATTAGCCAATAATATGCTAGCCAACTGGTAGTTGATTTAACTACTTATTTAGGGGTAGTGTCATTTAATAATACCACCTTCATAGATAAATACTAATTTCTTTAGTAACCACAACCTACCATAAACAATGTTACATCTAATGTAAACGCATTGGCTCCAACTAAACTGGCCATTCCAAAAAATGTTATGCAAAAATTTCCACTTGACACATAGCATACCTTTTTCAATCACAAAGATATCCTTTCCAACACACAACAAGTATAAAATAATGTGAAATAAATTTCAAACAATGTGCAACAAGTGCCACATAATTTACAACAAGAAGTTGCCAACAATCCACCACTACTAGTGTTGGTTAGTTCTTAAATCACATTGCCTACTTCTTTTAATCTACAACAACAATGTTTTCTTGTGAACCAATAACAAGTTCCTCAAAACCAACAATATATTCCTCTAAACCAACAACATGTCCCCTACAATACATAATATTATATCCCCTAGAATCTTGAATAGCATATCCCTTATAATTTACAACAACAACATCCTCTAAATGAACAATACATTACCTATTCTAATCCAAATCTGAAGTAACAATAAATCCCTCATCAAACATAGAATGTAGGTTGAATAGGGTGAATATCCCTGACAAAAACACATAAAGGGGAGCAATTCCTACTTATTCCATAGCCAACCAAGGCCATCAAGCATAGTAAAATACCTTGCCTTTTTAAAAAATGCTCCTAATATCTAAAATTGGAATACAATGAAGGAAATTATATCTAGACTCTAATAAGGTAGCCAAGCACTGAAAAATTATAAATTTGATGAAATATACCCTTATCCTTTTAACCTTATCTTTCTCCAAGTACCTTTTCCACCTCATTTCAAACTACCAAAGTTTGATAATTACAAAGGGAAAGGTGACCTTAGAGAACATTTGCAAGCATTTATTTCCGAATGATAAGAAGTATCTTACAAAAATATATATTCTCTTCACTTGTTTCCATGTAATTTTGGTGGACAAGCTTTGGAGTGGATCCTCAAACTAACAAAGGGGTTGGTAATCACTTTTGATGACTCATCATAAAAAATTCCAACCACTTATCCTAAAACATAGAGCAGGAACTCACGATAGTAGATTTGTGCAATGCCAAGCAATGAGGAGAAGAAAGTTTATCAGCATCCTTATAAAGGTGGAGATCCTTGGATAGTTATTTTGCATAATTTTTGAGATAAAGAATTAGTAAGTCTTTTTTCATAAAACTTAAATGTTGAAGTTTCACATAATATATGACTCCATTGTGCAAACACATTTGAAAAATAATTGACAAAGGGGTTAAATTAAAAAATCACTGATTGACAAAGGTCTTATAAATATATACTCTCGGGCCCAATTTTAATCCAAAATAAAATGCCAGTTCAATTAAATGCAACTAAAAAGCCAAAGACCTTCATCAAGAATAAAAACATGGTCAGAAATGGGGTCACAGAGGTAAGACACGTACAAATAGTGTATCCACCACCTACCCAAAATACCCCACCTAACCCTCATCTCACATTGCAAAGATCTCCCCCACAATGAGTAAATTACCAAGATGGATTTTGCAATGACCTCCTGCAGCCCATCGAATCAATATTCTAGAAATTGGTAGTAGTTAATAAAGATAGTCTTCTAAATCCTCTCTTAATCATTACTATTGTGCATTTAGATTGTTAATTAAGTTTGATTTAACATTTCCCCATATAATTAATCTTTAATTAAATTTGTATTGGTAGATTTATTGCATTTTGATGTAAAACTACTTTCCCATACTACATAGACATGCATGTCTTTTTTTGATATATTAAATAAGGGAATGTGGCCCTCACCTGAGTTTGAACCAAGTTATCTATAGATTAAAATTTTGACAGTCTTGGTAATATTATATAAAAGTTACTGATTGATAGATTATAATAGTTAGCCAATTCTGAAAACAGGTTATCCATAAAATCTAATAGCAAAAAAATAAAGTAAAACAAGAGTTTGAAGATAAATTATAACAAAAAGTTGCAATCCCAGCTAAAAAAATTGCCAAAATAAGACACAAAAAGAATATAGTGCTTTATTTTCAATCCTTTAGGGAGGAATGATTTAAGAAACCTAGAGGGATGTATAACTTAAATCCAAGAAGCATATTTGACTAATGTGCGAGTTGGTAAGGGGAGTATAGGAAAAAGTTACATCATCTACCAACTCACCCAAAACGCCCATGTCACCCAAGTAATCCAATCTCTAAATGTGTTCATTAACTAATGTGAATGTATTTGATCTTAGACAATATAATCTTTTAAATCTTTCCATGGAGTAACATTCTTAGCAATTACTTCATCTCACCCCTTCAAAGGCAACATTAACAAGTATAATTTGTAAGTTATTGATTTATTGGTAGCAATGCTCGAATGAAATTATGCAAATTTAAATAGATACTTCCCATAATATTTCCAATTATTCAATTGTTTCTTAAGACCTTGGAGGAGTGCAAAAAAATTCATAATATTATTAGAAGCCTAGGGGATTTGAACTGCAAAATAATAAATAACATCACCTTTACTATTTCTTTAAAGATGCTTTGCTCTAGAATTCCCTAGGCTACCTTTCAATGCCCCATTAAAATTTATATTAAATAAATTCTCTTTTGGAACCTATGATATAGATTTAGATATTGAGTTACCAATTTTTTGGAAAGGAAGAGTAGTTTCCCTAAGCAAGTTCCATGTAATAAGATGTTTTTCCTCACCCATAACCATTTTTGGCAGAGGAACTATTGCTCTTCAAAACTCTTAGTTTTTTTTAATTCCTCAAGAAAATGTCTTCAAGATTATTAATACTTATAAACTTTTTGTTATTTATTTCCCTCCACAAACTCCAATCAATGATTGAAAAAGCATTTCCTATAAATTACAAATATGTTCTCCATTCCCTTCAAACTAACCACTAAAAACCTCTTAAATACTTCTCGGCACGATACAAGAATGCTTTATTTTATTGGAAAACCACATCCACACATTCCGAGAAAATGGGAAATGAAAAAAAGTATGATCTGGAGTCTCTAATGTCAAATGATAAAAAACAAACTATGAAGGCCATGAATACCTTATCCTAAAAATGGATTTTTGTGAATAAAAATCTAAAGGAAAATATTAGTTTTTAAAGATACTCGCTGAGCCCCAAACTTTATCTACTGGCTAAGGAAGAGCACTAAAAATTTTCTATTGGCTAAGGAGGAGCCTTACGATTCCTAGTAAGATTTGAAATAAGTTTGTTTAATTGAATACTTTCTAGAAGATCGACCTACCCATTTCAAATAATCCTCGTGATTAGAGATACCAAGAAGATAGGAGAGAGGAAAGTTATAGAAAGAGGAAATCACATGAAAAGAAACCAAAAAATCCCCACAAATGATCTTTCCAAAGCCTTTACAAAACCCAACACTAATTAGTTTCCATCCAATAGTATTTCACAAACACACCACATACATTAGAAAAGTATCGTTCCAAAACCTTGAAAGAAGGATGGAGGAAAATATGTCTTGAGGAAGACTAAGCATCTCTTTATAAAATGGCCTTCTCATCATTCTAAACATCCCAAAAAAGAGAATCAATGAGAACAAATTCTAGAATTACTAAAAAAATTATAAATATAACACCCCTTTATCCAATTTTCTGTAGCAAATAATCTAATTGGATCGTCAAAGTATAAATATTTTATTTAAATTATCAAACTCCAAATACTATTATGTATTCTAAATGCTCACCAAAGTAACTTGTCTCTCACAGTAAAATTAAGGGAGAACAAATTCCTAATTCCCCCTCCACCTTTTGATTTAGGCTTACAAACTTACTCCCAATTAATTAGAGGTAGTTTTCTAGAGTCATTGGCTCCATTCCATAAAAAAATATTCATAATAGAATCAAGTATTTTCTTAAAAATTTATGGAGTAAGAGAAACTGACATGAGGTAGATATTAATAGCTTGAATAAGTGCTTAAATAAATTGAATTTTTCTAGCTCAAGATAGTCATCTTCCCTTCTAAAAAGGTAATTTATTTTACAACAAGGAGATCAAATTTTCCTAGTATTTGGTCTTAGAGTGTCATGTAAAAAGAGGTACCTCAAAATACTTACTGTTTTACCAAATAATGACATTGAGTAAATGATAAAATTAAGTGCACAATGTAAATCTAACAAAAACACTCCTAAGATAGGGAATCATATCTACCCTAGAGGTCAAAAATAGTTATCAATAATAAAGAATTTAAGATCATCTTGTAAAGATGTCTACCTGAATTCTAAACAGTTCTACCATTATCAAATTGCACTTAATTATTTAAATTTGATAATTCAGAAGATTAGAGATAATTTCCTTTTCATAAAGGTGTATATAGATTTTTACAATGCAACAAAAACATAATTTGAAATTTGTGAAGTAAATTTAAACAAAATGTTACATAAATATAGGGAAAGATCCCTTTCCATTCCTTGCTTTTATAATTACAAAGATGGAAATGAAATGTCATCATTCCTATAAAGCAGTTATAGAATATTATTACATATTTTTCTTTACACAACCTACAATAGCAGTTGGGGTGGTGGAGTATGCTTGTGAATGTGTTCATAAAAATGGTCGACCTTAATTTTGACTGTTATAAGGTATTCAACTTTCTTGCTCATAGGTGACTAAAGAATTGGAGCCCATTTTTGTCCAAAAATATTTTCAAGCCAACATAGAGGTGAAGATAAATAAAAATATATAGGGAAGGTGGAAAAGTTGTTAAACAGTCTAAAACCTTTTAGTGGAAACTATGACAAATCCATAGTAGGCATGTTGGGATAGATGCATTTCAGTGGTTTCAATTCCTTTGATATCAAGAATTATGGGTATGATGATGCTACCTTACTTTTATATTTGAGTGTTTTATTTTTCTAATTACTAGTATCATTCGCCTTTGTTCCTTTTATCACATATTTTTTACAAGAATATTTAGTGATTATTTTTTAATAGTTTCATTATTCGATAGTCAACTTCAATATTATCTATTCTTATTTTATTATTGTGAGGGTGGTTTCTCTATCCCACTTTATATCATATATATTTTTAGAATTATTAGCGAACTAAAGGTCTTTATGGTTTCATTATTTGTATAGGTATTTTCATAGACATCAAGATGAATTGGCTTCTTACAAAGGTTTGCCCAAATTTTTCATTGAAATTGTGGAATTTGTTTTTTAGTAATTCTTGTATGTTTATGATTAGTTTGCTAAAATGTTGCCTTCATGATGTCATATAATATTTATTACTACATTCTAGAAGATATCATGCATTTATAGATCTTGTATTATAGCATTAAAAATTATTATAGTGATGCTTGCATTGCATTGCACTACTTGGTTGAGTTGTATTTTATTTGGCATGGTCTTTGATATTTTGTACTATTAAGGGGATTGATAATTAGTTGGTGCTTAAAAACCTAAAAACCTTAAGCATAGGGCTAAAAAAATCATTTTCCTTATCTTCTATAGGTTTATTTATATATTAGGATTATATGAAGAGAAATTTTGTAGTGATCGACATAATATTAGGATATTAAGCAAAGTTTTTGGAGCTATAGCAACATGGACAATAATGTTTTGGGTAGGTGTTTAGGACTTGAAGATATTTTTAGGTTCTCATCATCTTGTCACAAAAACCTTAATTTTGTTGTTAGACTTCAATGAGTGTTTCCAAATTTCCCACTAATCAACGTAGTCTTCTAAATCCTCTCTTAATCATTTATTGTCATGTATTTAGATTATTAATTAAGTTTGATTTAATATTTACACTTCTAATTAATCTTTAAATAAATGTGTATTGGTAGATTTAATACATTTTGGTCTAAAACCACTTTCCCATACTACACATAGATGTGCATGTATTTTTTTGATATGTTAAATTTTTCTTAATATTATTACAATATTAGGGGATTTTAACTGCAAAAATAATAAATAACATCACCTTGACTATTTATTTTAAGATCTCTTGCTCTAGAATTCCCTAGGATACCTTTTGATACCCCATTAAAATCTATCTTAAATAAATTCTCTTTTGTAACCTGTAATATAGATTTAGATATCAAGTTACAAATTTGTTGAAAAGGAAGAGTAGTTTCTCTAAGCAAGTTCCATTTTTTCTCCCATAATTGTTTTTTGGGAGATGAACTATGGATCTAAAAAACTCTTATTTTATTTTTCTAATTTCCTCGAGAAAAGGTCTTGAAGATTATTGATGCCTCTAACATTTTTGTTGTTTATTTTCCTCCACAAACTCCAAATAATCAGTTAAAATACCATTTCCCACAAATTACAAATATGTTCTCCATTCCATTCAAACTAACCACTTAAAAAATCTTGAGTACTTCTCGACACGATCCAAGAATGCTTTATTTTATTGAAAAACTACATCAACACATTCCAAGCAAATGGGAAATGAATAATAGTATGATCTAGATTAAAAAAACACACTCTAAATGTTGTGATCCCTTATCCTAAAAATGGTTTTTTGTGAATAAAAACCCAAAGGAAACTATTAATTTTTGGAGATACTCACCGAGCCCCAAACTTTATCTACTAGCTAAGGAAGATCACCAAACTTTTTCTATTGGATAATGAGGAGCCTTAAGATTCTTAGAAAGCTTTGAAATAATCTTGTATAACTGAATACTTTCTAGAAGATTGACCTACCCATTTCAAATAATCCTGATGATTAGAGATACCAAGAGGTTAGGAAAGCGGAAAGTTGTAGAAAGAGGTAATCAGGTGAAAAGAAACCAAAAGAGCCCCAAAAAATGATCTTTCCAAAATCTTTGCAAACCCCAACACTAAATAGTTTCCATCTAATAGTCTTTCACAAACACACCACATACATTAGAAAATTATTATTCCAAAACCTTGAAATAAGTATGGAGGAAAATATGTCCTGAGGAAGAATAAGCAAGGGTCTTCTCATCGATCTAACATCCCAAAAAAGAGAATCACCAAGAAAAAAATTTAGACTTACTAAAAAAATTCCAAATATTTAAGTCTACGATCATTTTGAGATGATAGGTTATGTATGTAGGAACTCCTAATTATCCATGATCCTCATTAAAATTTTCATTAAACTCATAATTCCTTAAATCTAGAGTCTTTGTTATATTTTAGACCATGTTTAATTGTACGATAATTTAGAATGATAGATTTTATGATTCCCTGCTCATGTTTGTATCCCATTTTTATACATATTTTAATCCGACTCCATATTTTTATAAAGTAGTTTGAATCATGCTAAGATGTAGTATTACAAAATTTATCTGCCATACGCCCTTTATCCTTATCATTTTAAAATGTCATATCAATATACACAAATAATTAAATAGGTTTTCCATAGTTTTACATGGTAATGTAAGCTTTTTGGTGTCAAACATGTTTATATCATCTCTATATTCCCCGACCAATTAGAGTAAAACTAAGCTTGTATAACTACTAATCTATATTATGTGTATGGTTACTATTATCCTCTTAGGTTCCACTACTTTCACCCAATTAAAATTTAGTTAGTTGGTATATCTAAATCATTTATGGAGATGCCATAATGGTTGGCTAAGATTTATTCAAATCTAGTATAATGTTATCATTAGGCTTTATCATTTTACAAAATTTACAGGGTACATTTTTAAGTTAGGTATATATGATTCTCTTGTATGAATTTAAAGCATCTACACAATGTGGATTGGGCATCATTCATGGCATGAATCATTGGTATCCTAAGTAAGATATTATAACTCACATAATTAAATATTTCTTGGAATGGTGTGGTTATAGTTTGAGGTCCAAGGGATATGATTAAAGTAATTTCACCCAGAGACCTTTTACATTTATTTTCAAAAACCTTAATGATAATGTATGGGTTTGTGATAACTTGTCTACCAATTTCAAGTGCATTAAAAAGTGACTAACAAAAAAAATGAATGCAAAACCATTATCCACTATAACTATTTTGATATATATTTTATTAAGTATGACTTGAATATATAAGGGTAAAAGTTGACTCAAGCTATCATTCAAGGGTAATTAATCATACTCAAAGGTGATAATATTCTTACTATTTGACAAATATTTAACAATAGATGAAAAGTGGTAAGGTTGAGTATCACTTGAAAAAGTAGTATCATCTAAGGCCTTATAAAGTATGTTGGTGTACACATTAGACCTTGTGTTCTTAAGTTGAACTATTACAATTCATTTTCTATCCCTCTTAGTCATTACAATACCTACCTCATAATAAATCATCATATAGTGCACAATACAAGATGTGTCTATATAAAATACTAAGACAAGTCTATCAATTGCAATGGTATCAACACATAAATCATTATCATTACACACAACTCTATCATTTTTCAAACCATATACTAATGTTATATGATACATCTTTGGAAAGAAACATATAATGAATTATAAAAAAAAAATCATAGTAATTGCATCATCATGCATAATAACATACACACACTAATAACATCCCATGTAAATATTACCATAAAATAACATGTCATAAGGGGATCATATCTATCAATAAGAATTGCTAAGGAGCACAGTCATATACAAAATATACATGAGAGAGAGTTATGGCTAATAAAATACAACATGGTATGGAAAATTCCTAAGCAAAAGGATAAAATATAGAGCACAACTGAATGGTGGTGATATTACACAATGTGTAATAAGCACAAGGAATTAGAGGGAAATGATGAAGAAATAAATAGATGTATCCCTAGAAACATCATATTTATAAAATTCACAGCAAGAGCTAACCTTATAATGGAGGAAGCATTCAAATAAATGGGTGTTAAACTAAATATAATAAGGTAAAGTGTATTTAAGACAATAATACTATATTAGACCATAATAAACAATGTACATTTCATATTTGAATGAAATACAACAATTTAATAGTAAACACAAACCTAATTACTTGAATTCAAATGAATTAAATACTTTAAATTGACAAAGATATATAATTTGGACCAAACCTATGTGATGTCAAAAATAAAAATTAGATGAAAACATGTTCAGATGTTGACTTAGATAAAACCCAAAAAGATTGTGCATAATTGATAAAGTGAAAAAAAATGCTAAGAGCATAGTGACATACTCTTGGTATGGTTTGGAGTGTAGTGGTATGATTTGGAGCATAGTGTTACGATCATGGAGAGAGAAGGCATGATAATGGTTAATTATTTACACTCTTGGTCAAACAATATGATATCCCTAAACAAATTTGATGAATGTCTTCCTTTGGATTTACTCTTTGAAAACATCACCCATATTATCATAATTCATTGTAAATATTCTATAAGTATTTATACTTCCTTCCATACCCTAATTATCTCAAATAACCTTGTAAGAACATAAAATATGGGAGTAGTTATGAGGATATTGCCTCAATCATACCCATGTTCTTTGACAAGTTAGAAATCAAGAGTCAATACAAGTAAGTAGTCCAGTGCAAAAGGAATATCTCGACCCATATCTTATCCTTATCATTAAGATGCAAGCAATTACTATATTATATATATGATCTATCACCATTCATCAACTTTTGATTTTGATACAAAGCTATTGCTCTGATAATGCAATATTTTTCTTTACACTTCAATAGATTGCCTCTTAATATAAATTAGTGTATTCTCCCTTACCCTAAATGCATCAATGCACTCATATACTTATAGACTTTTAAAATTTAAGATAATATTTTATTGGCATGCATACCAACACATAATGGGCAAGAAAAACCAACAAAAGTTGCACAAACTATAGACATTTAATTCTTACCACTATTGTGTCTAAATTTTAAGTCAAAATAACTTATTGAAATAATGCACAAATTGGACCAAACATCATTGAACCAATCTAATTCATCCACACACATCACATGCAATTTCTAAAACATCTCAATACATCCCTAATTGGGACATGGCATGATAACCAACTATTATATTTGATCAATATGACAAAAATCAAATTATCATTGTGTAGGTTACATTTAGGGGTAATTAAATGAAGTGAAATAATCAAATTTTAACATTGTATAAATAACCTCACAAATAATTAGGATTAAATACATAAGCAAAATCAAATTAATTGGTTAAACCGAATTTCCATGTAAATGAGCTAATTATCTAGTTATGACATATTCAAAGTGCAATAAATATTTGAATTATGACCTCGTCATGACATAATTGTAAATTTGTCATGAACTAAGTATTATGAGGATAAATATTTGAATTAAGATAAGCCATGCCTTATTAATGCATCATCTTTCCAAAATATCAATGTTTTTGCCTCAAAATTGAATCTATTTGTGGCCACACATCTTGATCTAGATCTTAGGGTCACACTTAATTTGTAAAATATATAAATACCAAGGTCATTACACACTTTCAAAAAGCTTTTTAGTGCAAATAAACCATGCATAAATCCATCCAAAAGCTTCACCAATTATTTCAATCTATTTACAAACCAGTCCAATAGAGCTTAAGGAGATGTTGGAGGCATATTTCAAAGACAATATTAAATATTTTCAGTTCTATATCTAGGCACAATCATGCTTATGGATCGGATTTTATGGTAAAATCCATGGGAAATGTATAGCTTGTCTTGTTTATGATTTCTTGTTTGTTTCTTTTTCTCATAAACCTTTCCCAACTGAGGGTGTAGGATTAGTATGTTAGTTCTTATTATTTTTTCTTGACTTTATGTACTAATGAATGGACTAACCTATTTTGTAGTCTTTTTCTACATTTGGCATGCCTTGTGGGATTGCACATCCCATAAAACTCTTTGGTAACCTTGCTAGTATTCTAATTATAAAATTTGATTGCTATTTGGCATTCATTTCCCTTTTTTCTTCTCAATTTATCATATTATACTTACTAATTATTAGTGGTATCACCCTATAGAACAATAGGATCACTCACATAAATATTGATCTCAACCTATGAATTGACAAGGTCATTTTACACTACTCTCTATCTTACCTATGTGTTTTGGCAGATCGATGGACTCAACCTAAAAATGGTAGTAATGATACTAAATTGATAGAATCACCCTATTAAATGGTGAATTGGTTATTTTATGTTTTAATATGTTTTCCTACAATTAGAAAACTCAAACTTCTAAAAATGGGATTGACTTACAATTGGTATGGACAATGGATAAAGGGCAAAGTCATTAAAAGGTAAACTATGTTTTTCTATTTATCATTTTATGAAATAACAGACTCATCCAGTAATCAGTGGGTTCATCCTACTAATCAATGAAGTTACCAAATTTATAGCTTTGAATCCCTATAGAATAGTGTGTTTCCCTACAAAATAGTGGGATACTTAAAAACTGTAGAAATCAACTTCCTCTCGACAACCAAAATCATTATTTGAATGCTTAATAATTTGTCTTGTAGGTTTTGATATCTTTTTAAGTATTTTATATAATTTTACAAATCAATATTCAATCATCTTTTCTATTTGGTTATTAATAGTGAATAATCACTTTTGACTTGTCTCCTAAGAGTGCATGCATCTCATTTTTAGCATAATCAAGTTTTTATTTACATTCTTATTTGTGTAAACCAGTATCCATATACTCTCCCTTTTCCTCCTTTAGGGAACCTAGGTGACCAAAAACATATAAGTTTACTTACTTGCTTATATACTAAGAAACCATTTTTAAGTATGCTCTTCTCTTGCCCATACATGGGATCTTGAGAATGAGAAATAAATCATGTTTTTCATTTTTTTTTACTTTTTAACTATGTGGGGTGGATTTCATCACCTTCCCACTATTCCTTAAGGGTGAATTGATGTAGGAAGTCACATCATAGCATCATATCAACCCTGTTATCCAATGAGGTATATAAATTGAGGTCACACCATTGATATCTTATTTAGCATGTTTTTTAGAATTTGATAATTCTAATAGCACTTCATTGAGATCCCAATGGTTAAAGTGGTCACAAAGAGACAAGAATATTTGGTGAATGGCCCACAAAATCTTGCATCCAATTGACATATTTTTATAAATCACCCACATACCACAAGGTATATTAAACAACTTCATTACCTAAATAAGTATATTTAAAGTACAAAATCAACCATTATATCATCCAGCAAAGGGAAGGGACAACTTGTTAATCCATCCTAACACAGACAAATCATTACTTTTATGATACAATGAATTAGCCAACAATATGACAACCAGTTGGTAATTTATTTAATTACTTATTTAGCGGCAATGTCATTCAATAATACCACCTTCATATAGAAAAACTAATTTATCAAATAAACACAAAAACCTGTAGACAATGCTACATCTAATGTAGGCCCATTGGCTCCATTTTAACTGGCCATTCCAATGAATGTTATGCAAAAAGTTCCACTTGACATGTAGCATACCTTTTTCAATCACCACGAGATCCTTTCCAACACATAATAAGTGATAAAAAAGGTGAAACAATTGCCAAATAATGTGCAATAAGTTCCCAATAATTTCCAACAAGTTACCAATAATCCACCACCACAACAAATGTTGGTTAATTCCCAACACGCATTGCCTACTTATTTTAATCTATAACAAAAATGCCTTCTTGTGAACCAATAATAAGTTCCTCAAAACCAACAAAAAATTCCTCCAAACAAAAAACATATCTCTTACAATCTATAATAGTATATCCCCTACAATCTATAATAGCAGATCCCTTACAATTTAAAAAAGTAGCTTCCTATAAACCAACAATACATTATATATTCCAATCCAAATCTGAACCAAGATTAAATCCATTTTCAAAATTAGAATGTAGGTTATACGGTGAATATAATTAATAGAACTACGTAAAGGGGAGGCATTCCTACTTATGCCATAGCCAACCAAGGCCATCAAGAATGGAAAAAGACCTTCTTTTTGTCAAAAATGCTCCCAACATCTAAGAGTAGAATACAATTAAGGAAATTATCTCTAGAATTTAAGAAGGTAGCCAAGCACTGAAGAAGTATAAATTTGATGAAATCTACCCTTATCCTTTTAACCTCAGCTTTATCCAATTACCTTTTCCCCCTCATTTTGAACTACCAAAGTTTGATAATTACAAAGGGAAAGGTGACCTAAGAGAACATTTACAAGCATTCATCATTGCATTTCTAGAAGTATCTTACAAAAATATATATTTGCTTCACTTGTTTCCACATAATTTGGGTGGACAAGCTTTGGAGTGACTCCTCAAACTACTACAGAGGTCGCTAACCACTTTCAATGACTTGTCATAAAAATTTGTCAACCACTTCTCCTAAAACATAGAGCAGGAACTGATGGTAATAGATTTTTGTAATGCCAAGCAACGAGAAGGAGAAAGTTTCTCAACATACTTACTAAGGTGGAGAGCCTTGGCTAGTTATTTTTAGCATAATTTTCTAGATAAATAACTGGTAAGTATTTTCTTATAAAACCTAAATGCACATAATATAAGACTCCGTTGTGCAAACACATTTGAATAAATAATTGAAAAATAGGTTAAAATTTAAAAATCACTGATTGACAAAGGTTTTGTAAAGATATACTCTCAGGCCCAAGTGCTAAGCCAAAATCAAGTGCCAATTCAAGTAAATGCAAGTGAAAATCTGAAGACCTTCATCAAGAATAAAAACATGGTCAAAAATGGGGTCATAGAGGCAAGACATGTACAACTAGTGCAGCCATCACCTGCCATAAATACCCCACCTAACCCTCAACTCACATTGAAAAGAGCTCCCCCATGATGAGGACATTACCAAGATAGAGTTTTTAGTGACCTCGAGGAGCCCATCAAATCAATTTTCTATAAATTAGTATTAGTTAATATGATTTTTTAGCTTGTTTCAAAACCCTCTCTAAAAGGTCAACCCAAGATAGCATGATATTGAGATAATGAGCACTCTGATTACCATTGTGTGGTTGGTCATGTAATCTACAGGTGCATGCAATTGAGGCATCTTATCTAGGATTTTATTGAAAGTAGGGTAATTAATTTGGAGAAAGGAGATCCCAATACCAATCAAGAGATGGGAATCTACAAGAACCCTTTTTCCAAGCACAACATTCAAAAACAAAGAAATAATCAGAATCAAGGGCAAGGCCACAATCAAAACCAAGGATAGGGTCATAATCAGCATCAAGGACAAGGCCAAAATCAAAACCAAGCTAATTATAACTAAGACCGTGAAAGCCAAACTAACCATCAAAGTGCACTATACAATTATTGCAATATCATAGGGCATGTTACAAATAACCATGTCACTATTATCAATGTCAATCCTCATATACCATGTAACACTTATTAGAGTGTTAGCCCTTCTATCTTAAGACTTCCCCCTTTGAACATAGGTAATTCCAACATGGGTTAGATAAATTCAATTGTGCCTCAACCACTGATAATTAGTATTTTTGGACCCCTACCTAATTCATCTAATTTGAGTAACTCTCTCCCGACTCAAAATTGTGTTGTCATAACTAGATGTCTAAGAGTTACTCTCAAAGGTCATTTTCCACCCTTTGATTCCAATACCAGTTCCAATCAAGACACTACATGGCCAAAATACAAATCATCTCATCCTTCTACTAAGAATCCATATAATATTAGTGAACAATTAATTGAAACACATATACATATTTCTATCCTATATCTCTTACATACGTGTGAAGTTCATCAATGATATTGAATGACTTTATCCAATAGTTCAAGTTACATAATGACATTGATCCAACCCAGTTCCAATAACTTGTGGGTCATTTGTCCCCAAGTCAACAACTCAAATTCGATCAAAGAGATATGTCATCTCTTGGTCCCCTCCACAATAATCCTCTATACATCAAATCCATCATTCCCAACCACAAAGTTAAGTGGGTTCTCATAGATAATGTTTCAAGGATAAACATCAATTTTTTTAATTTTATCTAACATTTGGGATATATAATAATGGATATGCATCTGGATACTATTACAATCAAATCCTATAATAATGTAGAGAGAGAATCTATAGGTATTATATGTTTACCTATCCTTATTGGGCCTATCACCCATGACACCCTTTGCATGTCATTGACATCAAGATTCCCCATAATCTACTTATTATTCATCTTAGGATCTATGAATTATGTGTAGCCCCTTCCACCTTACACCAATGCATTAAATTCCCTCATTCAAGATTAGAGGTCACTATTTTGGGTGATCTACAGCCATACCTATATTGTAAAAACCTAGAAGCTGAGTATTATACCTACAATTATTATCCTAACACTAAGTATGTAGGAAAGAATACTAAAGGAAAATTTCTTGGATCTCCAAAATCTAATTACATTGACCCTAGTGACCTTGCATCCACTTCTTCTAATCCACCTCTTGAATTAAATTTTTGCCTACTTTACCATTGAAGAGATTGGTTTTGCCATATATGCATTCAAGATGATTTTCACATTGTAAAATTTCCCAAATCCCCTAAATCCTATATAAGGCCCAAACTTATCCTTTGTAGCCCCAACATGATATGTTAGAAGAAATACACTCTTGGTCAAATACAACCACTCATATTTGTAAAAGACATGTCACAAGACCAAGATCGACTCACCAATTCTGAAGGTAATTGGTTGTATGGTGATGGATTTAATTATTGATATCAATATACTAAGTACCCCATGCCCATTATAATTATGGATAATCAAGACTATGAGGGAAAAATTTTAGGGACAAATCCCAAGGAATTACTGAATATGTACCCATGACAATGCATGTAGGAAATTGAGGTCTTGGATTCACATTATTTATGGGTGACCCCATAGATTTTAAGAGTGATACTACTTCATCGAATGATGAAGAGACTCTTGAAAGTGACACATCACCCTATTATAGTCCCTAAAATGAGTTATTCCATACCAATTAGTTTAATACCAATGCCACTCTTACCATTACAACCCATTATCCTCTTTCTCTCCATCATCCTAGCCTAATCAATTAGGACTAACAAGATTCAATTTTACCATTGGATGATTTTCAGCACAAAGATTCCATCACCAAATTCATGGGCCTTAAAGATAGATTACCAATTGGTGATCATAAATAAAGCTTTGATTTCACATTGGACCCTATTGCCTACTTTGGAGAGTAGGCAAACTTCCTTGGTCATAAATAAATTAAAACATCAAAATCCTCTAGTTAAAACATCTTTGAGGTAACTTTGGATAAAGGAAAAAGTAAAGAGAAAGGCAAGTCCATGGGTGAAAACCTATTTTAGGCATCCTTAGATGGGGAAGTTCACTCATCTCTTTATGAATCTCAATGTCCTCTAAGTCTAAGTATTTTAGTTGGGTCCAACATCAATGAAGAAGAACATAAAATGTTTGCACTTTAGGACTTTCCATATTAATTTATCAATTGGCCATTGTCAGACATGGTAGATTATGAATCTTCTTACATAGGTGAGCCCTATGGCTCACAAGTAGCTAAATAAGACTAGTTTCCATCTTTGCCTATTATTATTGAAGATGGTTATACACTCCCTGTATAATATACCATAGAAGTGAACATTGGTACCTATGATGGCCCCAAAATAATTTACTTAGGCATGTCCCTCACTGTTAAGGAATGCAATTTCATTATATTTATCCTAAAGGATTTCATCAACATCTTTACCTAATCTTATTCAAACATGCTAGGTTTAGACCCATATTTATAGGTACATAGGCTCATTGTGCATCTATATGTTAAGCCAATAAAATAGAAGATGTGATAAAATGCATCTATGTATTGCCATTTTGGTTAAGATAGAACTAGAGAAACTATTGGGAGTAGGTTTCATTTTACCACTAGATTAATCAAAATAGATCTTGAACATATTTTTAGTCATCAAAAAGCCTTAAGGAATTTTCTTATATAAGGACTTCAGAGATATTAACAATGAATGCCCTAAGGATGACTTCCCTTTGCCAAACATCAACATGATAGTCAACTCGATAGCAAGCTACAATTTGTTGTCCCTCATGGATAGATTCTCAGGATATAAGCAGATCAAGATTACACCTAAGAACTGACACAAAAAATATTCACCACTCCATGGGGGACATTTTGTTATCATTTCATGCCATTTATCTTGAAGAACGTGGGGCAACTTATCAATGTGCCATGACTGTCATCTTCCATGACATTACACAACATTATTGAGAACTTTTTGGATGACATCCTAGATAAATCCAAGACATGTGTATGTCATCCAAAAGTTTTATGAATAATATTTGAGAGACAATGTGAATATAAGGTATGCCTTAATCCTAAGAAGTGCATCTTTGACATCACTTCAGGAAAATTGTTAGGATTTATTGTGTCACATTGAGGCATTGAATTTGATCCTACTAAGGTCAAGGCCATTATGGAAATGCCTCCTCTTTATAATTTTAAATAGCTATGTAGCCTCCAAGGTAGAGTCTAGTCCATTTATTGGTTAATTTCACAAGTAGCAGATAGATGGCATCCTTTTACTCACCTTTTGAAGAAAGGTGTAGAATTTTAATGGCTATAATTTATCACCAAGTCTTTGAAGAGTTGAATATTTATGTGGCCAGCCCATCAGTATTAATGTCACCTACACTAGGAAAACCATTACTACTTTACATATCTATAATAGAGCATGCCTTGGGGGCACTTTTGGCTCAACATGATGAGTGGGGCAAAGAACATGCAACTTATTATTTGGGAAGGACACTTATAATATATGAGAATAACTACACACCAATTAAAAAGTCTTGTTTGGAAATGGTGTTCACTTCCCAAAATTTTTGTCGCTACATGCTAAATAACAAGACCATTGTTGTAGTTAAGATTTATCTACTCAAATATTTATTATCTAAGGTAACTCTGATGGGTCACATGGCCAAATGGGTAATGTTGCTGAGTGAATTTGATGTTGAATATCATAACCAAAAGGCCATTAAAGGGAAAGTTCTTGTAGATCATCTTGTTAAAGATCCTATATTATATACACAAACACTTAGCTTTGATTTTCTAGATGATTTAATTCTAACTTTGAAAGTAGCATTTATTGAATCTAAATAATGGACATTATACTTTGATGGCTCATTCACATCTCATTGACCTGGGGCTAGTATCTTTTTCATTACATTACAAGGGGTTCTCATTCATAAGGCCTTCCATATTGTCTTCTACTACACCAACAACATGGTCAAGTACAAATCACTCATTACATGACTATGTCTTGCCATATAGTAGAATATTCAATAATTAATGGTATATAAGGATTCCCAATTGATCATTAATCAGGATATAAACTAGTACCAAATTAAAGATGAGAAGCTTATACCCTAGAAAATTATGGTTGATAAACTCAAGCCTCTTTTTTACACCATTCAGTTTGAACAAATACCCAGGGCCAATAATAGATCAGTATATACCGTGGTGACCATTGGGTATATGCTAGCAATGGATAACAATGTTTGAGAGTATTATTTTTTATTAAGAACCTTATTTAACCAACTCACATACACCCAAATGCTAAGATGGTATGTGATATTGCAAGTCCTAATCTCCCTTGGTAGCAAAACCCATACACCTACCTCCATAACCAAATTCTTCCTATAGACCTATTATGATCCCAACATAAATCCTTCATTCATAAAGCTAACCTACATACCTTACTCAGTAATATGCTCTATTGTAGGGGCTATAATGGAACACTAACTCATTATTTAACTTCAAGAGAATCCAAATTAGTGTTGAAGGACATACACAAAGGAACTTGTGGGACCCACACCAGTGGCATGGTCCTTATAAAGAAACTCCTATGAACTAGGTATTGTTGGCCAACAATAGAGACAAATGCTTGCCAACATATCAGGGAGTGTGATGCTTGTCAACTGCATAATGATTTGATTTATGATCCTTTCATACTTCTCCAATCAATCACTACACCAAGGCCATTTTATACTTAGGGACTTAATCTTGTAGATAAATCAACCCCACTTCCTCTTATGGCCACAAGCATATCCTAACTATTACAGAATATTTCACTAAGTGGCTAGAGGCCATTCCCCTCACTTATATAACTGACAAACAAATTTATAAGTTCATTTACTATTACCTCATCTACTGCTATGGCATTCCCTCTATTATTATATCTGATAATGGTAGCCCATGCAAAAATAAAGGTGTCAAAGTCCTCTATACCCAATTCTAAATCAATCATAAAAGGACCATGACCTTTTATCTATAAGGTAATGGCTAAGTTGAGTCATCAAACAAAACCATTATTAATATTTTAAAAAATATTTTCAATGATGTTGGCCACAATTAGGATTTATAATTATTCCTAGCCTTGTGGTCTTATTGTACCAGTACTCACATGCCTACAAGAGCCACACCATACTCCTTAGTCTTTGTCTTTGAGGTCATTATCCCTATTGAGATCAAGTTTCCTTCTCTACATATTTCTCTATAAAATATCATTGATGATGAGGAATATAGAGTGTCCATATTGTAAGAGTTAAACATATTAGAGAGAACCAACAAGTAGAATTGGAGAATATGTGAGCCTATCAAAATTAGTTGTGCGATAGTTAAAACCAATGTATTCTCCCTAGAGAATTTAAAATTGGTGATTTGGTGCTCAAATAAAATCAAAAGAATAGCAACATTGAGCATAATAAGAAAGGCAAATCTGAGGCCACCTAGCTTGGTCCCTTTATTGTTATGGAAAATTATGGTTCTGAGGCATTCAATATGGCTACCCCAAATGGAAAAAAGGCTCAAGGAAACTTTGAATATCATGCATCTCAAATGTTACTATGTGTTACAAGTATATTCAGTGACTATTATTCCAAAGGCACTCTAAATTGATCAGCATCAACAACTTATTTGTAGACAAATGTTTCTAGGTATGTCAATAAGGGTGTTACCTGCTTGATAGTTTCTTTTGACTTCATCTAATTTCTTATCCTTATGATATTTCCCTGCCATGTGTTATTCATGTTCCAATCTTATTATTGTGTGATATTCGCTAGTGCCTCAAGTTCTGTTTTTGGTTTGTGTTAATTATAATTACACTCAATTTATCTATTATTTGAGCCTCTACCTAAGGGATATTGTCCTTTTATAGATGATATGTTGTACATTTTTACATATTACCTTGATTTACTTATTCTAAAAAACTCAAAAATATTGAAAATACCTAGAAAAACCCAAAAAATCATAATACTGATAACATCGACTTACAATTTCCATAAGTGATTTAAATCTCCAAAGGTTTATGAGAAGGAACATCTTATCTAGTCCACTTCATTTCAAATCCTCATTAGCATACCATTAATTATCTTCCCATTTATAAGAGAACTACATTGTTATGAGGTCCACATAGACTATGTAGGCAATGCTTAGATACATGGGGCATCCCAGGTCAGCTTGGCCACTCATCATTCTCCACTTTTCATTCCTACTTCCATTCCTATATCTCTCATCATTGCCTTTTACGCTCTTATTTTTTTACAATAAATCATTGCCTTACACTCTCATTATTTTATGAACAACTCTTGTCTCAACACTCTCATTGTTTTATGAGTATACCTTTCCTATTTCTCTTCTATAATCAAGTACCTCCTTGTCATCACTTTTCTTCTATCCCAAATCCTAGGAGAACTACATTTAGCCTGAAGTCCATAGGATTATGTAGGTAATGTCCACTTACATGGGGCATTTGGAGTCAGCTCAGCCACCCCTTTCCTCTTCTTCTATTCCACCTTGTTTTCCACAAGCTATTCATTTTCCCCTTAGCCTAGGGGCACAAAATCCAAACATAATGTCTTATTAATCAAGCACATGCATAAATTACTGATAACTTAATCAGGTTTCACTTTTTATTGTGTTATGTTTTTGGTGTGTTTGTTTGTCTACTTGTTTATATTGATTATTTATTTATGTTTCATACATTTTGTTTTACACTTAAGTCTTGATGTTTCATAAAATAATTTAAGCTGTTTACATTCTATACTTAACTATTTTATTGCTTGTTTATGTTTGACATATTTTGTTACACTTAAGTCTTGATATTACATATCTTACATTTAAGTTATTTACACTAGTATTTAAACATTTTGATTGGTCTATCTTTGGTTCAAATATGTTGTGTTTTCAACTTAGGTTTTAATGCTCTATATCATTATCTTGAGTTGTCAATATTCGCATCTGAACTAGTCTACATAATTGACATACAATGTTATCATAGGTTATTTATACTTATGTTTCATAATCTCATTTTCAAAATTAAAAACCAAGTACTCAAGGCTTATATATAAATGTTGCACCAAAAGCATCTCTCCAAGAACAACCTATCTATGCATGATCTAGATGACATAACCATATCACATGACAAACATTTACAACAAAAATGGATATGCTAACTAAGGATGTGCATCTCCTAATGTAAGCATATACCATCTAGTCATACAAGATGATACATCTGTGAGCTCAAAACAAGGTGCAAAATGACATAGCAAAGAAGATAAAAAAATCATAGCAAACAAATTAAAATCAATATCCATATTATGATCAACAAATCTACATCTAACATATCAGTAGTGCAATAAGCAAAGAGCATCATGTCTCAACAAATAATATCAATAGTTCATTTACAATATCCATGAGTAGAAATGAATGTCATATATATCTCAAAATCAAATTTTTATAGATCATGAGAATATATACATCTCATATACAACAAAAATGTAGAGATATAAGTAAAATCTCAACTCTATATCACTTCATCCCCAAGGGGACTCTAATCAAAACTCTATCCTATGGCTGAAGCTAGTGGACATGGTGGTGGTGGACCCATCACTATCTATTGTGGTGATAGGCCACTAACCACTCTGATGTTGTAGTATGTCATGATCTCAAGGTCTAGATGGTCTTCTAACTCTATGTATACTTTATATAACATAGAGCCCTACCCTCTATCAACACTACTGACTCATATAAGTTACGATAATAGGTGATCTTATCCTTCACCCATAGGACATCACCCTTTGCCTATAGGGCATCATCCTTAGCATGGATCACATTTGATAGTGCCCTAGCCATCCCATATGCTGACGTTATTTTTTGTGCCTTGTTCAGCTCCCCATAGAGCCTCTAAGCATTATATTGTGCCCTATCTCACTTTGTATAAGCTCTATATCTCTCACTAATGGTTGTCACCAACTCAACATCTCCCAACATAAGTCGTCCCTATACACCTATCAGTTAGTAAACCTACCCTCTCAATGTATCAATCTCCACATCTTGGGTTGTAATGATGCCTTATAGTCTAGTCATATCTCCCTTATCTATCACCAAATCAGTTTGTAGCCAAGCTACATCCTACTATAGGCCAATAATCTCCTCTATAACCTATCTATCATAGCTTGGTCATCTATTCACCTAGTATTACCTTAGGTCACAACCTCCCCTAGACTTGTACATATGTCATGCCTAAAGGGCCCTGCCTCTCCTATACCTATGCATGTACCATGCCCAAAATCATCCCTATAGCCTTAACCATATATATATATATATATATATATATATATATATATATATATCTAAAACTAGACCCTATTCCCCATCTCCATCTCCATCTACATCTTGAATATCATCAGCATTTGAGCCTAAGTATATAACTAAGGGATCAAATTGATGACCTAAGACCTATACAACCTATTGTGCCACATGTTGCATAGGAATCTGAATAACTTGTGTATAGTTTACTACACTAAAACCTAAACAACTTGAAGTGGGATGGCCTGAGGTATCACCTGATGTATAGGGGCCTATCCATGTACATGTCCCTATCCCTAGGCCTACACCTATGTTAGGCCTTACCTCTATCTCACCCTCCTTTGATGTTGTCTTGGTTGTTGGGGATGCGGTCTAGTCAATCAAATGGCCTTAAATCCTACCCATCATGCCACATAGGTATCTGTCATGCTATAATTTGTAACACCACTAACATAGGCCCAAGGTATGGCTTTTACCATCTCAAAATGATCAATCACCTAAGCTCTCAGCATAAGGGAACCCCATTATCTCTACTCTTAAATCACATGTGATAATAAATGTGGTCCCTCTAACCCATCCTATTAGACCCTGAACTGCCAATGTAATCAATCAGTCATGTACCTCTCCATAATGAAGTCATGTCTACCTATGATGTAGCATGGTGTTAGCATATACTTGATCATAAATGCATCCTCTAGCTAGCCAAACTAAATAGTCATATATGGCTTCCAAATTCAGTCACCATATCCCATCTTGTCTATGGCTCATTGGTAGAAATATAAGTCTCATCTATGACCTCAAAGACCAGCCTCCATCTGATACCACCTAAATAAAAGTGGGCCCTTCACTCTTTTTTGAATTTGTTGATCGATTAGTCATTCTATCATGATATGCTCCCAAGCCTAGACTTATAACAATGTTATGCCATATACTCTCACCCATCTGATAGGCAATTAGGTGTAAATCTTGATGTAGTTATATTAGTACCACAAGGCCCCAAAAAAATCAAGTGCAAGAATCAAACATATCTTGAATCACTCTTATGAGGCAAATCTAAAAGTGTCATCAACTCTTATCAGGTAGAAATAGGTTACTAAAAAGAGCCATCAGAATCACTACCTAACTTAGCACTAATGCCTATGCTAGTGGTGGAAACATTACAACCTATCTTGTCACTATCATTTTGAGAACACCATCTAGAGGAAATGCCAAGTCTTCTAGGGTGTCGATATTTATGGACCCATACTCGATCATAATATTTTTCATACCTAGTAGGTCATCAATAATAATTCACCTACCCTCTAATACCCAATAGATCTTATGACCCTAAATGTTTAGTTTTAGGATCCTCCATATGTCTTCTAGTGTCACTTTAGCCTTATCTATCAATAAGTGGAAATTTGAAGTCTTAAAGTACCAATTCTCTATTAACACTAAAAAATATTCCATGTCAGCTTGAATAACCAGCATCTAAGCTATGTGAAGTCAATTATCTCTAAAAATGTTATTAGGCCCCCTTTCATCATCCCTAAATGACATAATACTCAGGACCACCACTCGTGCATTGTCATTATCGCTACTCACTCCTGCATATCATAAATTAGAATAGAATCAAGTCAATGACTCATCTATTTCCTCCTAGATTATCATTTTAGTACTTTCTTCAAATTTTAGCCTTAGCATTTTATTCTTCTATCTGAATTTGGTCCTTTCTTTTATGTCATTTTCCATTTATGGTGATCTTGTCATTTTTCCTAGCGATCCTACCATTTAGAAAGGTATTCCCACCATTTAGTAGGGCATTCTCATTGTTCCCATCATAGGTCCATGATCTCACTATTTTTTAGTTCATTCATATCGATTGATAAGACAACCTCGCTATTTTGGATGAGTTTTTTATTTATCTGTCTTATACATCATTAGGCATTTTCATCATTTGACTAAATTTTCCATCAATTAATTGATGTTTTCATTGATACCCAGACATTCACTCCATTTTTTATGGCATTCATCCAATTTGGCAATTTTCAACCATTTAATCAAGGTCATCAAATTGGCCACAAGTTCATCGTTTAGCCCTCGACCTCATCATTTTCATGCACGATTTCATCATTTTCACATTTTTGAAAATGGAAAGTTCACCATTTCAAGTTCTTCCTACAAGCATTAAATTTAATAAATGATGAAATTAATAAATACAAATTGCACTTATTGGTTCCCCACTCCCTACCAATTGTTGATACTCTCTCACATACTCACCAAAGTGCTTGTGGTATGGGACATTTGCCATTTTATTTGCTTCTCTTGGACATAAAAACTAGATATCTCAATTTCAATAGGGGAGGGTAAGAATGAATTATTTTTACCCCCCAAGGGTGATTTTATAGCTTACAATTTGAATTTTTTACTCATGCCCCTATTGTGTTTCCTTTCTCTTCCTTGAGGGCTTATTTTTGCCTCGTTTATTCATTTTTCATCATGTTTTCTTCTAACTACTCCATTTTTAACCTCCTCTACTAAAACATGTATAATTTTCTTCTGTTTGAGGGCCCATCCATCAAAAAATATTTTTTTCCATCCCCCCTTAATGGGGCATTAGGGGCCTCCCAAACATTGTTTGGGGTATTTTCGTAACCCATTTTTCCATAAATAAATTAAAATCAGTGAACATGAGAGGGAAGTTATTTCTTCTGATTGTGATCATTTTTAGCAACCTTTTTATTCTTTAAAAATCATTTGCTTTGATAGAATGTCTCATCATGCCCTTTCAAACAAGGGTAAAATGTAGACATTTGATTCTCATCACCATCATGTCAAAATTACAAGTCAGAATGACTTCCTGAAATAATGCACAAACTAGATGAAACATCACTGAACCACTCTAATTCATCTGTACACATCATGTACAGTTTTAGAAACATCTTGATACATCCTTAATTAGGGCATGTCATCGTAACCAATTTTCAACTTCGGTCAGTTCAACAAAAATCAAATTACGCTGTGTAGGTGACATTTAAGGGTAATTAAATGAAGTGAAATAATCAAATTTTGACATTGTATGAAGAACCTAAAAACTAATTGGGATTAAATAGCTATGCAAAGTAAATTAATTGGCTAAACCAAAAATCCATGAAAATAAGCTAATTATATAGTTGCACAAACATATTCAAAGTTCAACAAACATTTGAATTAGGATCTTAGTGTGACATCATCAAAAAGCTGTCAGGCACTAGGTATTTATGAGGATAAATATCTAAATTAAGGCAATCCATGCATTATTAATTCACCCTCTTTCCAAAATAATCAATGCTTTTACCTCAAAAATTGTATCTATTTATGGCCACACATCTTAATCTAGATATATCAGTGTATTTTTCCTTACCCTAAATGCATCAATGCACTCATAAACTTATATAATTTTAAAATTCAAATTAGGACACTATTGGCATGCATACAAACATATAATGGGCAATAAAAACAACAAAATAGGCACAAACAACAAAAAACAAAAGGAGGATCAAATGGGCCCACAAAGGAGAAAAGGGGCCAAAAGTGTATTGTTATGCTCTTGGCTAAAACCCTAAAATAGGAAAAACTTTAAGAATGAAAGAAATAAAGTCACAAAGACTTGATAAAACAAAATAGAAGAGAGAGAAAATGAAAAAACTAAAAGAGAGCTACGAAAAATAGATAATAAGAGGGCACAAGTTCATCAAAGATAATAGAAAGTGCCAAATGCTTCAAAAGTATATAATCACACTAATCCCATACTAAATAATTAGTCATGTACCAAAATTAGGTGTTTACAAGGAACATACACAAAACACGTGAATTGTTAAGCATTATCCCTTGATATGTTAGTAACTTTAGTATATGTTTTTTTTAAATACAACAACAGATGAATTAGAGGATGATCTACAAGGATCTATTACAAAGATGATCTTAGATTATTCAAACTAATGAAGACCTATGGAACATACTTTAACCAATTTTCTATTGACTACATGATATTCAAATCATGTGTGTAGTAAATATGACCTACATCACATAGAATGTTAACCAAAAAAATCAAAAATAACATTTTTTTCTCATATCCATCAATTATTTTAGTCCATAATTAGCTGAAATAACTTTAAAATCTTTTTGAAATACTCCAAATTTGGCAAGGTCTTAAAACTATTTTTGAAAAAAATTAATTACTAATAGTTAATGTTATAAAAATGTTAAACTTCCATATGGAAATAACTACAAAATTTCAGCAACAAAGATAATAGTGAAACCATTTTTGCATGACCCATGGTATTCTATATAATTTTGTTTTGAGAATTAATTTATATATGGTTTGTATACTCTATAGTTTTTTTTTTATGAATATTATCCATATATTAATTAAATATAAATATACAAATAGTTCACAAAAAAATAAGGTAGTATGAGGGCATGCTACTACACACTAGACAAAGCTTAGGAGCAAAAAACAAAGTATCTTTTCTAGGTAGAGCCTAGAAACAAGTCACAACAAAGTCATAAAAGGAGATAACTATCAAGAAGCAAAAGCAAGGCTAGAAGGTAGAGGATCCATATCATCATGACCCCAACCTAAACTTGGCAAATCATTACCATCTAGAATAGGCTCCCAACCAGTATCTTGGGCCATGTATGTATCATCATCTACTTGTATCTGAGTGGGTGAGATAGCCAAAGAGAGCCTAGGGAACTTGTATAGCATGTCTAAATTACCTCTAGCTTGTGCCTCCCAAGAATTTGGGTATGGAGGAGGAAGAGTGTCCCAACCATCCTGCCTAGCAAGGGAAGGAGGTGGAGGCTACCACCCTCACTACTACCCAAGAGGGGAAACATGCTGATACAGGATGCCCATCATGAGGTGGCCAAGGCAATCTATCATCTAATTTGGGATTCTTGGGTGGAGAAGGGAGAACCTGAGCCATAGCACAAGGAGCATCTCCTCAATGGGATAGGAGGTCTTGAAGATGCCCAAGCTCTATAGCCACTTTATTGGTTTGGACTTAAATCTGTAAAAGAACATTAGAGATGATAGAAGATTTGTGCAAGGAAAAAACAATACAATCAGCAGAAGAATGATTAAACATAGATTTATTTCTTTCTTTCCAAATCTAGAAGAGAATATCCACTCTAAAATTATGCCATACTTGTGTGTATTTGAAGGGTATCATGGGATTGTCTCCAAGGAGGATGTGCTGCCAAAGGAAGAATTTGGGATGGAAAGGCTTGAAAATATCATGGATCCAAGACTAGACATTTGAGCTTTGGGATAGTACTAGAAGATATAAGGAAGCATCTCAAGATGGCCATAGAATGGGTAAGTAAGAAAATAGACTCCAAGCTAAATGATCCTTCTACCAATAGGTAAGCTTTGGTGAAGTATACACCAAGAAAAATGAGCAAGCTTGGGCCCATATAAGCCCCCCAAATAGTGTTGAAGTGAAAGCACCATGTTTGAGAAGATGAGTGCAGCCCCCAGTGGTTGTTAAGCTTGTCAACCATGGGCAAATGTGGGGTGAGCTAATTATATCCAAGCCAAAGAGTGTAATTATGGAAAGGGGTCTCAACATACCATTTTCAGTACTTCCACCATGGCTGAATGAAATGGACCAAGATTATATGAAGCATGGAAGCTAAGATGACATTGAGTATTTCCTAGAAAGATTCTTGGTCTGCATTGGCTAATCAAAATTTAGCTTTCACCTCTTCCCAAGATATCCAAGAGTGAGATCACCTATAGAAGATATCCTAGATGGTATGAATTCCTCTATGATAAAGCTTGAGTGCATTGATCCAAGGAAATCTACCAGAGGCACCTCATTTTGAGAAAAAATAGGATACCACCAAAGAGAGTGGGAATTGGTAGAGATCCCATCATGGAAACTAGAGCCATTCCAGAGGATCCATGGCCTGATATTTTCCCAAGCCTTCTAGATGATTTTGGCCACAAAGGACCTAGTGATTTCGACAGGAGATTGGATAAAGAGCAGATTGGGTAAACCAATCCCTTTCTAAGATTTCTTTCCCTTTGGGAAGCCTAAGGCAATACAGTGTTTAAATAACACCTTCCAAGATTTTAGGCCCTCAATGGCCCTCATAATCCAATTGGCACATAAGTCAGATCCTTGTTGAGCTATGTCAATGAGTCCCATCCCTCCAGCGTCATGCAAGAGGCAACAATATTCCTAGACTACCCTATGAAAACCTTTACCTTAAGGGGAATTGGCCCAAAGGAAATCTCTGAGCAATTTATCCAAATTTTGGTAAGATTTTTTGGAAGGTACCCATCATGATGAGTAATATATATGGGTGGATGCAAGGATTTTTGAGCAAATTTGAAATTTTATTGCCAACAAAAGAGACTTGATCACCTAGTAATCGAGCTTCTTAGCAACTATGTCAATAATGTACTACCATAGTAAAGGTGGTAAAGCATAGAAATCAAAGGGGATGTTTTGTCATATTGGATTCACTTCCAATCAAATTTAGTAGCCCACACTAGGGGAGGGAGGTATGACTATCAGTAGCAATGAGTTTTCTATCATTAGATACTGAAGCTAAAGGCTAGGAAAAAGGTGTCAAGACACTGGAGAGCATTGTCTACATTGGCTTCATATTCAATGAGGGTCAGGAAGGATTCATTTACAAAGTGACCATTAAGAAATTGCATGTCTTCATGTGGATTAGCTATATTATGAGGGAGATAAATTCCCTTAATAAGGCCACTAGCTTTGGCCTTACTAAGAAGATATCCAAAACCCTCAACTGCAAGCATATACAAGGTGGGAGCCAATGGGCACCCTTGGTGAATGGAGTAGAATAAGCTAAATTTATCAAAGGTGACTCCATTAATGGAGAGGATAGTTAAGGCATCTGAGAAAATCATCTGAGTAGTTTCAAGGTAATTAAGCCTGAAGCCCAAAGCTCAAAGCATGGATAAGATAAAATTCCATTCAATGTGATCATAAGCTTTTTCAAAGTCAATTTTGATGAACAAAGCATGTTGTTTAGACCATCAGGCCCAATCTATTCCTTCCTAGATAGTAATGATTTTGTCCAAGATTTAATGGCTTTTGATGAAGCTCATTTGTTTTGGACATACAGTGAGAGGTAGCATATTGCACAACTAGATTGCCAAAGCCTTGGCTATAATTTTATAAGAAACATTTAGGATGGTAATGGGATACCAATTATAGATCAACTCAAGATCTCCCTGCTTAGGTATGAATTTTATATTACCTTTGTTTATATTTATACCCATTGAATGTGTGCAAAAAGCTTCTTGATAAACCTTATGCAAATCATTACCCAAAAGATCCCAAAGAGTTTTATAGAATTCATAGGGAAAGCCATCAATGCTAGGGGATTTTTCATTAGCCATGTGAGATAATGCACCAAGTAAATCATCCACAGTGAGGGGCATGTCCAAAATCACCTATTGGATGGGAGTGAGTTTATAAGGCACAACTGAAAGACATTGCTAAAGAATAGTTTCACATTCAACCAAAGAGGCTTGAGGTTTGAACACTTGTTGATAATGGAAAATAAATGCTTGTACTATCTATGAAGTATCTAAATTTATTACCAGCCTCAAAAATGATTTGATTTTGTTGCTTCAAGTGTTTGGCTCGGAGCATTTGAAAAAAATCCGTAGAGGCTTTGTCCCCAATTTTAAGCCAATGCAACCTGGATTTGACTTGGTCTCCCCAAGCATCGTAATTATATATAATATGAATGTGATGCCTTAGTAACTCTCACCTGCAATATCCCATTGAAAGGATCCTTTTTTAGAGCTAGGGTCACATGGCTTAGTTCTGAGGTAGTAGCAGAGTAAGAGTGTCTCTAAATATTGGCAAGATGATGGCCATAGATCTACAAAAAGTGAGAGATCCTTCTGATGGAATCATCCCACTAGAGAATCTAACCAAATTATTTGGAAGGACAAGGGTCTAAATTCTGAAATCTCTTAAAGTGAGCCACCATGGGCTCATACTTGAGCAAAGAGGTATTAAGGAAGAATTGCATTTTATGGACCTTGGGTTTCATGAATTGATGTGTCATATGAAACTAAATGGGGGAGTGGTCAGAAAGTCCAAAATATGGTAGTGCCTACACTAGATGAAAGAAACTATTATCAAAAGGGAAGTATAGTTGGGTGGACATAATTGCCCTATCTAGACACTTTAGAATTTGAGTGAGGCCTTCCCTGAAATTACTCTAGGTGTACCAAACTCTATCTACAAGATGGCACATTTAATTGGGGTCATAAAGACCCCATTTAGTGCACATGTAAAACCACACCTCCCTTTCATCAGTTACCCACCTCATAGGCAAGTGGCCCATTTTATCCTCAGGAGATGCCACCACATTAAAGTCACCACATAATACCCAATGGTCATTGGGGAGATAATTTATTATCCACTACCATAAATGGGTATGCTCTAAGGCATCATTCAAGGCATAAATATTAATAAAGCTAAAAGAGTGGCTTTTAATGCTAAAAAGAGCCCATACTAACTAGTTGGTGGGGTCCATGCTAGATTACACTAATTGTGGCTACCACCTTGGAGAAATGAATGTGATCACCCCTCTACATCCTACGCTATGGTTACTATGCAGAATGATAATGTTATGCCAAATGGAATTATTGATAGCCATCAATAAAAAATCTACCACCTTGACTTCCTGTAAATAGAGAATGTCCATCTCGGGAAACTTCCTTCTGAAATCACATATAACAAACTTATGTTTTAGGTCTATGAGACCCTGAACATTCCATGAAAATCAATTCATAGATGATGGGAGTCAAGGGACATGTCCTCCAAGTCCAACCCTTACAAGGAATCATATTGATTCTATAGAAAGTGCCCACTATTCGCACTTAAGAACTCATATTGCTTCCTCATATCAGGTCTAGCCAGAAACTCTCCTTCCTTTGCCTTGTCATTCCTCTGAGGAAGGCTATGAGAGTGTTTGGGTGGATCCCATCGAGTAGGAAGTGGAAGAGTGGCTACCAATGAGTGTGAAATTTTGGAAGAGCTGGGCATAGAGGCCTCAAAAACCTTGGTACAAGATGTTAATATCTAGAGGGGAGTTGAACACCCTTGGCTTTTCAACTAATTTTAGGGCTTCTACTTGTAAGGGCTCTTTTTCAATAGGAGCCTGCTCTTATGGGCCATTGCTCGAAGATGGCTTGCCTCCTTTGGGATCAGTAATTGTGTTTTATGCTTTGGGATAAGAGTTCTTATTCCCTACCATAGTCCATCCATCCTCAGTTGGTTTTTTATTAGCCTCAAGAGAGGTTTTGGGTGGTGAGAATGAGTGATTGGATGCATTATTAAAATCCAACTAAAGGGGATAATCCCATATCTTATGGTATGTGGCTTAGCAGTGAAAATAAGTGTTAGGCAAGTTGATATACAGGGCTCATTAAGAGTGCCTCACATCCCCAAATTGGATTTCCATAAACTTCTTGAGGTTTCGAGAGAGGTATACTTCTACACAGACCCTTTTTTATGGTCTAAAAAATTAGAACTAGTTTTGTTCATGACAAACCACATGGCCTATAAAGGAAGCTATCTGGTGAATAAGTGCCAGTAGAGGAGTGGGAGGCCTAAGAATTCAACCCAAATCAGGATTATAGGAGCAATGTGCTCCAAGACCACAAAGTCTCGTGTCTAAGGGAAAGGACCATAAGTGAGTTCCTGACATACCAAGTGGTAGACTTATGAGGGATTCCTTTGGCATGGTGATGCAGGAGCATCTACATACATCTTGGCAAGACATGGTCATGATTAAATTCAAATTCAATTTACTGTATTTTCCCTCCAAAATGTTGTTAATAAGGAGTAATTGTAAAAAAATAAAAGTAAAAAGTAATTGTTGTTGGGGCTGTTGAGGAAATAAAGGAGGAGTGGTTGAAAATATTTCAACCTTAGTATATTGTTGAAGATTAAAAATTGTATTTGTTTTGCCTTAAGCTAAATTGGGTGAAGAGGTTAGAGAAGAGGCTCTTGAAAAGAGCAAAATAAAATTCATTAAGGAGGATGAGAGGTACGTAGAAAAAGAAAAAAAAAAAAAAAAAAAAGGAGGATCTCCTCTAGAGAGAGGAGGAGTCATGAAGGCCATTTGGCCTATATTATGCAATAAAAATATTATGAAGGGAGCCAATGAAGGCTATTGGTTGGCATCAAGAATTTGGCTTTGGAAGCTATTGATCTAGATCATATATTGAACTATAAGTATCCTTGTTTGTTTAAGAAAGATGGCTGTTGATTTTCATGATAATGATTATGCAATAAAGATTTTATTGGTAGCACTCTGTTTGTATAGTATAGAGCCCTGTGTGTGTGCTCTTTAGAGCTTAAGGAGATAGATCGCCAATTTTAATCCTTGAGGTTATAGTGAAGGTGGATGAATCGGCGTTGGATGTGTTTGTCATTGGTTCTGCTCTATGTAATTTCTACTCTGTGTCATATTTAGTCATAATCCTTTATTTCCTGAATTAGTCTGGTGATTCCAAGTAGAAACAAATACACTGTCCGCTAATCTTTTGTGGAGAACGTGAACAGAAATAAAGTTTCACTAGTTGCATGTTATGTGAAGGAGATTAGAATTAATAAGTTAGAGCTTCATCGAGCAAATTGGTGGGAGAAGGTAAGTGGATGACTAAGCAAAAATATTGTGGAAATAAGAGTGTGTGCTAAGTATAGTTCAAATAATTTCAATTAAAAGGCCGAAAAAAACCCATGTTATTTTGCATACAAGAAAGACGAACGTGAGTTCAAAATGTGAATAAGAGATTTCGAGGGAATGATGATAAGTGATTGGATAATCAATTTGAAACTATATCAATCAAGCTATTTTGGTGGCAAAAGACCGATGAATCCCTGTTTGCTAATTAAATAATTGTGCCTATCTGTATTGCATGCAGTGAGTAATCATTTTGATAAATGATGGAATGAATGCGTGACAGTCAATTCACTTCCGCTTGAGTTGAAAGATTTCCTATTGGGTTGGTTGATGTGGATGAAGAAAACATGCATGGACGAAGAAGAGAAAGTTTAGTCCTATTTGTGTATTGATATACAGTGCACCAATTCCTCAAAGCTTTCTAGATTCTACGGACTCTGTAGGTTCATAACTACGAACCCTGCAGGGTCACCAATTATGATTTTGTGTTGTGGATGATTACTGAAGTTGCTATCATGGCATGTGATATTCTAGAAGTGATTGGAACAGCTTTTGCCCTAAATATGTTTTTCAGCATCCCTGTATGGTGTGAATTTCTTCTTACAGGATTGAGTACACTGTTTCTTCTTGCTTTGCTGCAATATGGGGTGCGTAAGGTCATTGGCCATAGGTTCATAACTACGGACTCTGCAGGGTCATTTTTATGATTTTGTATGTCAGTCTGAGGACAACGCATCAATTTTGGTATCAAATCTTGAAGCTCTTGGGATTTGATAATTTGTTAATAAGTTGTTGCAAAATTAAGAAAAGAGATCTTTGGAATGGTTTCATTTGTTAATGATGTTGCAGTTGTGAAGGATTTGGCAAAAGGATCAACAGGACAAAGCACTAGAAGACCCTGTGGAGGGCAGGTATGAGTAATCTTTGCTATTTGATTTGATTTTATTGTGTTTGAGAAGTAAATAGGTGAAGAGGAAGGCAGTCAAGCCATTGAGGCTTAAGAGGAGAAGAAGCCAAGGAAGGCTTAGTGAAGAGCTAAAAGAAGCTCAAAAGTAAGGGAGCAAGTGAATGCTCAAGAGGAAGATCCAAAGCAATGTAAGCTTGGATTTGTGATTTGTGTTTGTTTAAATGTTGTATAAAGAGTTGCTACAGGATTGAGAAAGGGATCAAAAGACTAGGATGCAAAAGGCGTAGGTGAGATCAAGGAGATTGTCAAAAGACCAGTCAAGGAGAAAGGCTTGGGTGAGACAAGTGGACCAAAAGACTAGGGTGAAAAAGACCTAGGTGAGGACCTAAAGGGATCAAGAGACCAAGGTGGAAAATACTTGGGTGAAGATCTCAGAAATGGAAGTATTGTTGAAGGCATTACAGAGCAGCAAGGTACATGAGAGTAACAAGAAGAAAACAAGCACCCCAAAGCAGAAAGGTATGATTAATGTTGACTTTGATAAAGAGATTTCTAGTTTGTGGATAGATTTAGCTAAGATTAATAGCATGTTTGAGTCTGGGATGAAATCAAATGAGAAAGTGTGGGTATGGCCAATGAAGAAGAGGTTGAAGTGGCCAATAGATCTCCTAATGAAGAGGAGAAGAAGGCAAAAGGGGATTGCCAAGAAGAGAGAAGCCCATAGAGGCTTGAAGAAGATAAGAAAATTGCCAAGAGAGCAACAAAAAGAGGAAGAAGTGGAGAAGAAGGTTCTCATTGAGGAGAACAAGAGAAGAGAAGAAAGAAAAGATGAAGTGCCAGGAAGAGCACTTGAAAAGATGAGAGTGTTGATGAAGAGAGCACTCATGGAGACATTATGGTCTCTTGTTTTTATTTCTAATATTGTCTTTGAGTGGGTAATTACAGGTATGAGCAGCCTTATGAAGGTCAAGACAAGGGCCTTCGAGAGTGAAGAGATTGGTGCAAGAGAAGACACCAAGTACACAAGTGAATGTGTAAGATAAAATAAAAAGTTTGCTATTGTTGATAAAGAAGAAGAGATGCATTGGTTAATGCATGAGGAAGGTATTGAGGAACCCCTACAAGCAAGAGAAGAGATGGAAGATGAAGATGACTTCCATGATGCCATTGAATGCCAAGAAGAGGCAAGAGAGCAGTCAAGCATAAAGGAAGAAGAAAGTACAAATAATCAAGAAGCTATACAAGTCAAAGAACTAATGGAGCAGCCCATTAAAGAGGTAAAGGTGAATTCCAAAATTGATTTTTCTTATTCTTATAAGCATGGAATTGTTGATATGCATGTTAGAGAAGCAAAGGGAAAGGTGAATTTTCCAATTAACCATGGATATGTGATGCCTAAATGGTGGAAGAAGCCAATACAAAGCACAAAGGAAGAGAAAGATTGCTCCATGGATCAAGCTATCAAAGAGGTAAATGAAGTGTTAAGACCTAATTTTGATTGTTATTGTGAGCATGAAGATGTTAATACACAGGTTAGAAGAGGCAAGAGGAAGATTAAGTCCTCACACAAAGCAGTCAATCATGGATACATAATGCCTAAGTGGATGGTGAAGCACACAAGTAAGCAACAAGTAAGCAAGTAGGCAAGTTTACCTTATAAGATTGAATTTTCTCATATTCCTAATATGAATGTAGGTGTGCAAGAAAATAAAAGGACAAACAAAGTTGGTTTCTCAGTATTGTCACAAGAGCATGGTTACAGGATGCCTAAATGGCTTGTGAAGTCAATTGATAAGAGAAAGAATCAAATGTGGGTGCCTAAGAAGGCAAAAAGTGAAGAAGATGTGAGTGTTGAGACAGCAACACCAAGAAGTCAATGGAAGAGGATTGAACGTGATTCAAACAACCAAGAGAATGAAGGTGAGATGGTGAGTATGGAAGAGGCATTCCATGAAGACAAGACACTTGAGAGATATACCAAAGAGGTAAAAAGTAAACAAATTATTTATGATGATGTTTTTGAATCCTTTAATGATCTTTTCATGAGAAATGAGGTATGGAAATTGTCTATGAATACTAATCTGCAGCAAGGAGAGAGTTCCAAGCAGATGGATGATGAAAGTGGAGATGTGAAATCAGTTCACATGTTTGAAAAGAACAAGGAGAGACAAGGTAATAGTGTTCCTATTGTTTTTGATAAGTATATTGATGTTGATGAAGAAGTTAGTTTATGTGAAGACAAGCTAAGAAGAGATGAGATAAGAGGTAAAGGGCAAGTAATACTTGTGAGTGATAAGCCCAAGTTTGATGAAGAGAATGGTGAGATAGATGAGATCTCACTAAAGAAAGAGTTGAGAATGTTGGAGGAGCTATTTGGTTATTCAAGAGAGATGAATGAAGGTACAAGCTATGGTGAAGACACCATTGGGAAGAGTGAAACAAGACAAGAGCAAAGCAAAGAGGCAAAGATAGTTTTGACCAAGGAACAAGAATGTGAAGACAGCCAAGAGGCTTCATGGCCTAAATATTTTGATTCTAAGGTGGCTTTGAATGTTTTGTATGCAGGTATGAAGGTTGCTAAAGTGAATGACAGACATGAATCATTGGTGAAGCTCATGAAACAAGAAGAACAACAAGAAGATCTAGAAGATATGTATGAAGATGAAGAAGCATGGAAGTGGGAGATGACAGCTAAGAAAGAGATGAGGAGAAGAACATACCAGAAGAGGAAGAAAAGCAAAATGAAGGATAAACGATTCCAAACAAAGACAAGCATTGGTATTGGTAACAAGACCTTGGGATCCAGGCATATAGTGAAGACTAATACATGGAGGAAGCATTTCATTTGAACTAAGGTTCAAATTGTTTCTAGAGGGAGAGTATGATGCAAGAGCATCTACATACATCTTGGCAAGACATGGTCATGATTAAATTCAAATTCAATTTACTGTATTTTCCCTCCAAAATGTTGTTAATAAGGAGTAATTGTAAAAAAATAAAAGTAAAAAGTAATTGTTGTTGGGGCTGTTGAGGAAATAAAGGAGGAGTGGTTGAAAATATTTCAACCTTAGTATATTGTTGAAGATTAAAAACTGTATTTGTTTTGCCTTAAGCTAATTTGGGTGAAGAGGTTAGAGAAGAGGCTCTTGAAAAGAGCAAAAGAAAATTCATTAAGGAGGATGAGAGGTACGTAGAAAAAGAAGAAGAAAAAAAGGAGGATCTCCTCTAGAGAGAGGAGGAGTCATGAAGGCCATTCGGCCTATATTATGCAATAAAAATATTATGAAGGGAACCAATGAAGGCTATTGGCTGGCATCAAGAATTTGGCTTTGGAAGCTGTTGATCTAGATAATATATTGAACTGTAAGTATCCTTGTTTGTTTAAGAAAGATGGCTATTGATTTTCATGGTAATGATTATGCAATAAAGATTTTATTGGTAGCAATCTGGTTGTACAGTATAGATCCCTGTGTGTGTACTCTTTAGAGCTTAAGGAGATAGATCGCCAATTTTAATCCTTGAGGTTATAGTGAAGGTGGATGAATCGACGTTGGATGTGTTTGTCATTGGTTCTACTTTGTGTAATTTCTGCTCTGTGTCATATTTAGTCATAATCCTTTATTTCCTGAATTAGTTCAATGATTCCAAGTAGAAACAAATACACTGTCTGCTAATCTTTTGTGGAGAACGTAAACAGAAATAAAGTTTCACTATTGCATGTTATGTGAAGGAGATTAGAATTAATAAGTTAGAGCTTCATCGAGCAAATTGGTGGGAGAAGGTAAGTGGATGACTAAGTGAAAATATTGTGGAAACAAGAGTGCATGCTAAGTATAGTTCAAATACTTTCAATTAAAAGGCCGAAAAAAACCCATGTTATTTTGCATACAAGAAAGACGAATGTGAGTTCAAAATGTGAATAAGAGATTTCGAGGGAATGATGATAAGTGATTGGATAATCAATTCGAAACTACATCAATCAAGCTATTTTGGTGGCAAAAGACTAATGAATCCCTGTTTGCTAATTAAATAATTGTGCCTATCTGTATTGCATGCAGTGAGTAATCATTTCGATAAACGATGGAATGAATGTGTGACAGTCAATTGACTTCTGCTTGAGTTGAAATATTTCCTATTGGGTTGGTTGATGTGGATGAAGAAAACATGCATGGATGAAGAAGAGAAAGTTTAGTCCTATTTGTGTATTGATATACAGCGCACCAATTCCTCAAAGCTTTCCAGATTCTATGGACTCTGCAGGTTCATAACTACGGACTCTGCAGGGTCACCAATTATGATTTTGTGTTGTGGATGATTGCTAAAGTTGCTATCATGGCATGTGATATTCTAGAAGTGATTGGAACAACTTTTGCCCTGAATATGTTTTTCAGCATCCCTGTATGGTGTGGAGTTCTTCTTACAGGATTGAGTACACTGTTTCTTCTTGCTTTGCTGCAATATGGGGTGCGTAAGGTCATTGGCCATAGGTTCATAACTATGGACTCTGCAGGGTCATTTTTATGATTTTGTATGTCAGTCTGAAGACAGCGCATCACATGGGATGGGTCAAAAAAGTGGAAGAGAAAAAACCCTTAGTTATGTTTTGGACACTCTCCAACTTGATGCCATGAGATGCCCACTGATTTTGAATCCAAGACCTTAGCATACTTTTAGAGGAGATTCTCCCAACAAAATATAATATTAAACAAAAGTTCTCTAACCATTGACAAGCAAAATTAATTTTAGGAATGGGCAATATAACATCAAGTTCTGAAGTATTACCTTGTGGTAAACCTTCGAGACAAACTTCCTTGGGTGCTTGTAGGGGGCCATTGCTCAGTGCTCCTCTATTATTCTCAGCAGCTAAAATAGCTAGGATAGAATGGGGAGAAGACATTATAAAGGTTGGCCTCACTTGAAGGTGAGAAACCCTAAATGACAATAAATGCTAAGTCCCATAGGTGACTAAGGCTATGGTATGACATAAGGCAAGTTGAGCAGAAAAACAAGGACTGACTCAATGACATGAATGGAGTAAACCCTAGTAGAGCTCTAGTTCTCTGAGAGCTCTATAGTTATTTTAAATATCTTGATAAATTTAATTTCATCATTTCTAATTTATGTTTCTATATAATATTTAGGTTGTTTATGTTACATGTCAAAGTGAAGGTATACAAGACAAAAATCATATGTTTATTTAGTTTTGTAAGCTTTTTATTAACCTAAGAGATTTATTAATTTAGTTTTATTTTATAATTTTTCTTACCAATATTAGTATAGTAGTGTTATTTTTTATTTAAATTGTCTTGGTGTATCATTTATAGGTCAAAGGTAGATAGCGTGTTTGTATTTAAAGTCAAGTTTTTATTTATATTTTATTCAATCAAGTGTCATCATATACAATCAATTAATTTTTAGAGAGTTAAAATTAGTCATTTTATCTCATCATTTAAATAACTAAATAAATAAAATTTGTCTTACGAACGTATTTTCAGTAGAATCTAATGTTCGATGAGTGTATCAAGTTTATGGGGGATATTTCTCCTCAAAAAAATTCATACACGAGTTTAAAATTATAATCAATTAAGTAAGTAAAAACAAATTAGAGGATGGAGTAAATGGAGGTTGGAGGACATGTAACATCCTCTCATCAGTTATTAGTGATGGGGCCACATTGTGAAATGATGGCATCATTTTTTTTTTGTTTTTACTTGATTTTTGTGGTGTGCTGAATAATTCCCTATTGTGTTAACATATAAAAAACTTGTATTGTAAAATAAGCTTATTTCTTTAGAGTAGAATTAGATTGAGGTAAACTTAGAGTTAATTTTTTTGGGGTTTGTGAATCTTATAATTCATAAATTTGGTTCAATAAAGTGGTTTGAAACCAAGGAATTTAACTCAAGAACTATCCCTGATGGAGTTGTACCTAGTATGAAAAAAATTTAAGAAAAACTTCTGCAACGTGTGATTTTTTCCCCATGTTCACACTAAGAAAGAGAATTTTATAAAAATATTTATTAATGCTCACATGTGTGAGAAAATATAAAATCATATATTATAATATAGTATGTGATAATTGTTAATAAATTATTTTATGTAAGTAAAGTTATTATAACAACTCAATGAAAATAATATGATGAGATATTTTAGAGTGTAGTTATGTGAATCGTTTCAAACAACTCACTTAACTTAGATATTGGAAATAACAAAGGATTTCTTAATTATAGGATATCCTCTATATATGTGCACTTTATGACAAATCAATATACAAATAAAGAATATTATTATTGATGAGTATACTTTGTGTTAAATCCATTATACATTAGTGAGTAAACTTTGAAACAAAATCATAGTTGACACCAATTCACAAATATTGGCCTTATAATTAAATTAGGGTCCTTCTTTATCCCTCAAAATAACATGAGTCGACATCATAACAATTCACAAATACATGGATTAGGGAATGGACGTCATTTGTGTTGAATTGGCCCCACCTTAACTTGGTAAAGGGTTGGATATTGAGTGAACAAACCTCGAGAATGGTAAGGGAATCGGGGCATTTCCCACTAACTATATAAGGAGTTTTTGGTTCTTAAACCATAATAGGGACAAGGAAAATAATAAAATAACTGGTTAAATGTTGAGGTTAGTGTACATTGCAAAGGCTTTTATGTAATTACATCATCGATCACCTCAATTATTTAATGATGAGTTTCATAAATTAAATTTGCATTTGTTTTCTTGTATTTATTGGTGAAATATTTATCACTAAGGTAAATAGAGAGTTTTTGGAAAAATGAGTGCACGAAAGACCCTATTGCAAGGGAAGGTTGTCTTTATTAAAAATGGAAAAACAATGGAAATAAATTATATATAATATGTATAGGGGAAACTGTATAAGGAATTTTTTGCTTTCAACTTTCAAAATAAAACATAAAAGAAAGGGAAAACAAAGGGTCATGCACAGATAAACAACTCAAATGGTACCCTTATATTTCATAAATTTACTTATTTGAATGAAAAAAATACAACCTCAAAAATTCATAGCATAAGAAAGATAGGGAAGACATACATTAAAAATAAGAGTAATGTACATCAATACAAAAATTTTGAGACGAAAAGGTATGTATAACAATTTTGTATTCCTTCCTGGAAATGAACATAAAATTGTATTTCATATTCCTTTCAACCAAAATTTTTATTTCCTCTTACTTTCAACCAAAAAAAAATCGAGTATAGACAAGCCTTAATTATAATAGTCATTTATCTTATTTATAATTCATAAGAATGGGCTAACTCTTCATATTCTTATAACTATTCTTTTCCAAATGCCTATCTTAAACTTGTAATCACTTTTTGATAATGACTCAAATATTACAAAAGATAATGCATGTGTACTTTATAGACATTACAAAATTGAAACATGCACAAAATAGAACAAGGTGAATAAGATATTCTCTTAAAGAGACTTTCTTGGAGAAGGATCTCCAACTGGTGGGCCCATAATTTGTAACTTTTGTTGACCTATAGTTTTCCTCTTTTCCTAAGAAAACTTGAGCACCCTCACTTTATCATTGCCTCCGTTATGAAAACTCCCTTGGGATTCATGTTTTTTTTACAATGAACCAACCTTTTATCAGTGATCATGATCATTATGTTTGAAGTTTCAAATAAATCCAGTAGCCTTTTATTTCGTTCCTCCAAAGCAACATCAATTTCACTGAGCCTACTCATTGTAATGATGCTAAAATCACCCTCCTTGAGTAGCACCTCCTTTATTACCTTTATGAATTGATCTTTCAACTCATTGGTAAAATGTTTTCCAAAGCCATCCTCCTTGGACAATTCACAATGAGTATCCCACATGTTAGAGCAAACTTCATAAAGCCTTTCAACACTTTTATTTTATTATTTCTTTAGGTATTCAATGACATTTTTCAGATTATTGATCTTGTGTAGCATGCTATCAAACCAATCATAAGAAAGGTCATTCTCCATTATATTGACTATTTCTCCTTTAATGAGCAAATCAACATTAGTGGCTTATATTTCTTCTACATATTTTTTCATAGCCTCCCACATTTTGAGCTCTATTTTATGATATTGGATCTATTTGTTCACCTTATTGAGCTCAATTTCAATCTTCTCGTAGGTTTTAATTACTTTGGAAATGTATGTTAGTCCATCCAATAGCAACCATTCCATCCAAGCTTTATACTATTGTAAAGCTAGTATGCTTGCTTATGGTTGAAATTGCTTCTTTACTAATTCCTATAATTTGTAATAGAGCTTTGGGATAATATGTTTCCAATGTATCCCTTGGATTTAGGAGATAATTTATGTATCTAACAAGTTGATGAATTTAATGCTTAATTTTTTCTTGTGTTAACTCATCCTTCTCTATCCTTTTAATATTTTTTGTGTAGTCTCCCTAAGGTTTTTTATGTCACCCTTATGAGTATGGGTCCTTAGGGGAAAAATTTTTAGATTATAGTCATCAATTATAATTTCTCCATATTATTTACACTATAAAATCTATAATAGCTAAAAATTAGGCCCTAAAGGATCAAAGACTAGCCTAGACATATTCTTTTGTTTCTTTGAAGGCAATGTTTTCAGGAGTTCTACTACAATGTCAAAATATGGTAGCAATGTCTCGATTAACTTATTCTTCCTTCCTAACAATGGATGAAACTATTGGAATGAGGCATAATTGAAACTTGACATGTGAGTCCCTGAGTCTAAAGAAGTTGTAGTTGGGGTAGGTTGCCTTGGCGATGTGGAATGAGGAGGAAGTGGCAATTAAGGAGAAGATGAAATGTTAGGAGAACACATAAATTGTTGATTAATATCCTAAGTTTACATGGCAACAATATATTTTTTTATTCCCTAGCTAGAATCAATGTCACTTAGCATCATCTTATCAATTATAAGTGAAGCATTGCCCATTTGAGCAAGAACACCCATCTCACTTAGAGTAGGATTTTGTTGGAAGTGAGCAAGACTTTTGATTTAAAATTTCATTATTGTAGAATAACCTCCTCCACAAGTCTTACTAGACATATTTTATTGATTTGGATCTTCTTCATCACCATTACCACCTCCTAAAAAAAAATTTGGGTGAGATATGGGACCATGGATGCTAGTTTTAGTGACTTTGGATTTTTGTGTAGTGGATTATTTGTGAGGAGTTGAAGGCTTGGACTTCTATTACAAAGGGTTTTCACTCAAGGTCTATCTTTATCATTGTGTTGCTTGGGCCAAACATTCATTCATAGACACACATTCAACAATACTCAGGCTTGACGCACTTAACATATTTCCATTGCATTTATATTCAAACCATTATATTAGAATCTAAAATCAAACTCACACTCTCACACGTGACTCTACAGGATTATTACATTACATGAAAGAGTTTTATACTCTCACACATTTCCTCATAAACTGATACAAATCTTTGTTCTAGTCTTGGATAGTTTTTCTCCTTCACAGTTCATCCTCCTCTCCAAAACTTCACCTCCTAAATATATACATCTTAGTCATGGCTTTAAGAAGTCATAGCTTTAAGAGAAGATATATATATATATGGCCTAATGGTCTATTATATGTAGCTGGCCAAAAAACCTATTATTTGCTACAATATATATATATATATGGGTGTACCAATCTATTTAGATATAGATCTGGATTCTACCAATGTCTATCACCTAATCCATGACCAACTACAAAGGACCTATTGGATATAGTCATCCTATATATGGCTCAAGATGGTTCTATAGTGAGTCAACCAACTCTAGGGAAGAATCAAATCAATGTTCACCTCAGATATAATAGATATATAGGCTAGTAGACATGGGGCCAAACTCGATGGTGCTCGAACCCCCATAGAAAGAGAGAGATAGAATATATTACCCTATATATCGATATAGCTTAGGGATATGGTTGGTTCCCATATGTTAATCAATATCCCAACCCATATATAATTAGTCTTAGTAGGTTAGTATGTCATCAATCGATTTTATTATGTATTGAGTATAGGGCCCTCAAAAATAGATTTTTTTTGGCAAACTAGATAGTGGATAGTAGGTCATCTATCAAAAAACACTATATTTCCCCCCCTCCCTAACCCATACACTCATAGGGTACTTTACAAGATGAGGAAGGCCAAAGGAAAAACCTACACCTACCAACCAAATTACCATATAGAGAGAGATAGGCCTTGCCATCTCTATATAGCTTATTGACTCTAGTTATAGTAGATAACAACTAACCCATACCCATATAGAAGATACATATAGTTACAGTCAAGTGCATATCCTCTATATATTTAGTTGGGTTGATGGAGGCCCTGTGTGTGTGTGTGTGTGTGTCTGTGTGTGTGTGTGTGTGTCTGTGTGTGTGTGTGTGTGTGTGTGTGTGTGTGTGTGTGTGTGTGTGTGTGTGTGTGTGTGTGTGTGTGTGTGTGTCTGTGTGTGTGTGTGTGTGTGTGTGTTTAAGAGTATAAAATAACTCCAAAGGTGGAGGAACTAGTCATTCCCTTGAGTCCCTATATATAGAGATAGTAAACCTCACTATATATTGATATGCTTTCATCTAGTCTAGAGAAGATATATCTTTACGATCTTTAAAAATGTAAGGTCTTATTAAGTTGAGGATGATGAATGACCCTGGCTAAGATATATATAAGAGTTCCTCCCCTTCCTCTTGCCTTCTCCCTCCCCCTCTATATATATGGATATGGATATGGATATGGATATGGATATGGATATGGATATGGATATGGATATGGATATGGATATGGATATCGACATGGATATGGATGGGGTCGAGGGTGGCTATCTATATATTGAACCAACCGTATCATCGTATCCCCTTGATAACCTAATATTTATGGGGTGTATCCTCTACTTCCCTAACCTCAACATAACATAAAATATTTTTTCATCTTTCATTTTTTGTGATTAAATGCCAAACTATTAGTAATGTCTATTGGGTACTTAGGTGATGTTTTTTATCTGAATGATAATTACCAAAACTATCATAACTTTAATTTTATTTATCCAATTGATCTTAAATTTGAAACATGTATTTTAAAATACTATTCATACTATCTAGCCAAATTTTTACATATAATTATTACCGTAAGTTACCACACGTAAAAAACCATCTTGCCAAGTGTCACAGACCACAAATAACATTTTCAAGTTGAATGGTAGTTACCAAAACTAACATAACTTTACTAAAGTTTATCCAAAAGATCTTAAATTTTAAATATAGCTTGATAATTAAATTTTCTATCATCCCATAAAAACATTCAACAAAATTATTATTTTAGGTTATCGCACGTGTAAATAACCATCTTTTCAAGTGTCGTAGACTAGACAAATGATGCAGATTGGTAGAAATGGATGGTGCATTATCGTTGTAGCTCCAAATGATCTAAATTTGGAATTTAGATTTCAAATTTCATATACTATCATATAGAAAAAATTATAAATCCAAATCTTATCACAAAAGGAGAAACATCCTTCTAATTATTCTAACAAAATCAAACAATATGCTTCTATGGTGACTCTAAATCAGGGTACAGAGGTTGTAAGTGTCAGGTGTTATGACATCACCAAATTTAATCTTCTAATTATTATCTTGGTTTAATAAAAAAAATTGAAAAATATATGTGACTTAATAGTCCATGTAGACTAACATAAGCAAATAAAATATCTCTACACTTTTCTTGAAACAAAGGAATACTTTTGAAACATCAATCTAAGAGATTAAAAAGTTCACACCAACAATACCATAACCAAAAAACCCAAACAAACACATTGTACTATGCTTTTTTTGATGCAATATTTCATGAACCATTGGATGCTCCTACATCAAACACTCAAGGTTTATAATATGTAAGCTCCTATGCACATAGATGGAATAAGTGGAAAAACCACTCTTTTGACCATGAAGTATAATGTACATGGCATTCCCTTCCAACACACCATGTACTTTAATTAATTTTTGCATTTGTTCTTCCATTTCCACCTCCTTGTTGGTTTTAATTCAGTTCTCCTCTTGTTACCTCTACTCTTCTTTTTCTCTTCTCTTCTCACTCCTCCTTTCGTGGGTTTAGACCCACCATAGTTTTTTCTCCTAAGCCAAACGCTCATCCTTTCTGCTCTCCATATTCTTGTGTGATGAAACCCACCTTCATTTGACCACATCCACTAAGATTCTCTTTCTCGCATCTTACTCTGCCTTGTGGGCTTAAATGCATTGATGACTGACTACCTCCTCCTAAAACCTTTTTGGCTTTGGCTACTTAATATCCAACCTAATGTTGGATCACTCTTCTTTTTTTTGGCTCTTCTCTAATGGCTTCCATATCCTCTCTCATCATCAATATCAGTAAAATATACTCAACATATATTTGGGCATCCCAATGATAACCCATAGCCTCCAATACCACCTCTAGGATAGTCTTCACCTCGTCATCTCTTATTGTCCTCACTGTTATGTTAATCAACTCATCTACCTCCATTACAACATTGTATTCTTATCCATATGCTTATGTTAATATGCAAATCAATTGCTCCTCCTCACTTTTATTCTTGAGATCAAAATTTTACACTTATAGTTCCAACTCTTAACCTTAAAAGGCTCCTTTGAATGCCTTGTCTCTCTTCATTTCTACACCTTCACACTAGATATAGTCAAAAATCAATTTATAAACATGATACTTAACAATCTCCATCAATACTTCCTCCATATTCACAAATTTATTAACTGATATAATAATCAAATCTTGTTTCTCACTAAGCATGGGCTTCTCAAAGCCTCTTCCATTTTGTCATTCTTTTGGTAGCTCCTCTTCACTTCTTAAACTCTTTATATCAATTTTCAGTTGATTGTTTTATCCTTATTTCATCTGCACAACCACTCTATGTACAAATAACCTTGCACTCTCCTTGTTCATTTCATAAAAATACAAACCTTGACTTATAAGAGTCTCTCCTCCAACATCTGTATGGGTTGTTTCCACATATGCAACACCACTTTCATATTTCAGTCCTCTTCGTAGAAACATGTCCACCATCTCAATCTTCATCTCCTTTTTTGTACTTGCACATTGAATAAACATATTAAGGGAATCAAGAGTTCCCACAGTGACTTATTTCATCTCTTCTTCACACCGAAAGGACATGATGTCCAAGTATTCACTATTACTCAGAGTATTCTCATAGATTTATCTACAACCATCATGGATGTACAAATAACCTTACATTCTCCTTGTCCATTTCATAAAAATTCAAACCTTGACTTATAATATTCTCTCATCCAACATCTATATGGGTTTTTTCCACATATACAACATCGATTTCATATTTTAGTTCTCTTGCTAGAAACATGTCCACAATCTGAATATTCATCTCCTTTATTATACTTGCACATTGAACAAACATATTAAGGAAATCAAGATTTCCCACAGTCACTTCTTCCATCTCTTCTTCACACTGAAAAGACATGATGTCCAAGTCTTCTCTGTTTCTCAAAGTATTCTCATAGATTTGTCCTTCGTGATGGACTCCCAAATGCCCATTTTCAACAACCATCATGGATGTCCCCTCCTCATTCTTATTTTTATCTTTGTCTCCCCCAAATGGATGTTTGCACCCATACTCACCTCATGTGCATTGATTTTCACTTCTTCTACCTCTATTATGTCCTTCATGGAAACCTCTCATAGTTTATATCTTCATTCACTTATGTTGTTTTATTTATAGAAACATGTAGGATTACTTAGTTGTCTTGAACCCTTATACCCTCTAAAATAGAAAAGACAAATATATTATCTTCATTCACCAAGGATTATTTTAATTTTTCCCACTTATGGGACACCAAAAACTCCTTCACGTCATCAAACAATGGGTCTCCTTCTTTTGTTTTAACTGTTATCACCTCCATATCTTCTTGTATGAGGATTCCTTCCTCTATGTGTTTCTCACAACTCTCTTTCACCTTGATATTTTACAAAACAAAATTGGGATTCTCACGTGGAAACCTCAATTTCATATTATCTTCCAAGACAATCATCTTCTCTACATACACATACTTCTCCTTGCTACTTCTAAAAGTAGACTTGATTTGCTCACATGGCAACTTCCCCTTCATATTTATTTTCATGGTAGTCTTATTCTTCGTATCTATCTCAAACATCAACACATGAAGCTTCTTCATCCACTCCAATTGCATTCTTGGATGCACAATATGACCCATCAACTTAGAAACCATATGTTCTTATCCACTTACCTTCTTCTTTCCTTTTAATTGTCTCCAGTCTTGGAGATATTTCCAATACACAGTTGCACTTCCAGATAATCTATTACATGCAGTCTTTACCCTCATGGAGTCTTCAATATTATCATATTAAAAATATATTTTTAGTTAAACTATCCATTTCATGATCTTATCAATACTCTCTTTACCACATAAAAAATCAAAATCACAAGTAGACTTACCTCTTTCCTTCCCCATTAACTCTATTAGTCTTTTCCTTCTATTGGAACTTTTTCCTTCACTTGTTTGGCCTCTTTACAAAGCATACAATCTTGATTTTAGGGACATCAACCCTACCATTATCTCTTCTTCATAATCTTCAATCAAAACTACACAACGCCACTTTGTGCAATCATCTCCGTCATATTCAAGATTTTTTAAAATATTTTCAACATTTTCAAGTCTTGTGCTCTTCTTTTGTGTGTCATAACTCACCACAATCAGTATACTTCTATTTCACAATCTAAAACTAAATCTAAATAGATCATCTCAATTTTAAATACTTCTCTCACACTTGTAAGAAACTTATGCAAGCTTCTTTTTCACAACTTGCAGCATAGACATTAGACTTCTCTTTCACAACCTATAACTAATCCATATAGGAGTTTCACACATACATCCCACAAGGAAAAAACCTTGCTTTGATACCAATTAGTGAAAACACAAGAGAGAGGGTCCACTTAAGGTCTACCTTTATCTATGTGTTGCTTGGGTCGAACATTCACTCATGAACATACATTCATCACATACTCAAACTTGATGCACTTAACAGATTTTCATTGCATTCATATTCAAAACATCATAGCAGAATATAAAATCCCAATCACACTCTCACGCATGCCTCTAAATTAATATTACATTACATGAAATATTTTTATACTTTTATACAATTATTTTTGAACTGATATAACTCTTTATTATGGTCCTAAAGAGTTTTGCTCTTTCACTTCACCTCTCCAAAACTTCACCTCCTTTTCAATCTTGTATCCTCTTGACATCCCAAGCTTCATGGGGTGTCTCTTCAACTTCCCTGACCTCAACATAATCTAAAATATTTTTTCATCTTTCATTTTTTGTGATTAAACACCAAACTGTTAGTAACGGCTCCAAGGTACTCGGGATGTTTTTTGGTTGAATGGCAGTTACCAAAACTATCATAACTTTATTGATATTTATCCAAATGATCTAAAATTTGGAGAAAAACTTGTACACTACTATTCCTACATTATCACCAAATATGGCCATATAATTCTTACCTTAGGTTACTGCATGTAAATAATTATCTTTCCAAGTGTCGCATACTATACAGATGATGTTTTCAAGTTGAATGACAGTTACCAAAAATAAAATAAATTTATCAAATTTTATCTATTTTCCCTTAGATTTTAAACATATTTTGATAACTACATTTTATATCATCCCAACAAATTTTTAAACCCAATTATTACCACAGGTGTAAAACTATCTTGCCAAGTGTAATAGACTAGACAGATAATACAAACTGACAGAAATGAATGGTACATTACCATTGTAGCTCTAAATGATCTAAAATTTTGCATGTAGGTTTCACATGTCACATACTATCATCTCACCAAATTTAAAATGTAAATATTAATGAATAATGAGATACATCTTTCTAAGTGTTTTGACACAATTAGACAGTATGCTTTTAGGTGACTCCAAATGACCTAAAAATTGGTACAGAGGTTGTAAGTATCAATTTTTATGACCTCACCAAATTTAATATTATGATTATTACCATAGTTGAATAAATATGTCTAGCAAATATATATGACTTAACAGTCTACACAGACTAACAAAAGCACACAAAATATCTCTACACTTTTTCCACAGTAAATGAATAATTTTGAAACATCAATATAATAGGTTAACAAGCTCACACCAACAATACCACAACCCCAAAATACAAAAAAACATAACACACTCTATTTTTGGTTGATGTAAGATTGTACAAACCCTTGGATTCTCTTGCATCAACTTCTTATAACTGCAGGCAACCATGAACTGTGTTAGTTTCTTATTGAACTAATCCATTGACCTATTTAGTACTATTTGAGTTCAAAATTCCAAGTCAGTGATCTCTTGGGAAGACCAATTCAGTTGGTTCACTAGTGCTAACATGATTTTTTTGTGTATATGGTTCAATCAATCGAATATTATCATCCATCATTCCTTTAAGGACTCAGGTGGATGTAAATGTTTAAATCTAGTTCAAGCTCAGTCAGCCCCAATCCCTTCATATCACTTCATAGTCATCGACACAATTCTCCTAGTAGTCTTCCAAATGAGGCATGTGTGTAACTTGGGCCTATACCAAGGTGGGATTTAACATACCCCTTTCTATCCAAAACATTGTTTGTATGAGGATGCAAGGGGAAATAAAGTGTGGTCATATTTATTTTTTAGCCTATGTTTCACTTCTACATGTATAATGACTTACCGTAATTGGGAAAACTACTCTCACCACGTCTTTTTATGCATCTTTTATGAACCTCAGACAACTATGTACACAAATCTATCAATAGGATCTTGTCAGTCAATATTATTGGGAGCCTAAAGGGCATCATTCAAATCCACCGACCCTAATATACATGAACATGGGGAACTAGATGAAGTAACTCTCGTATTATGTCACAAGGTTGGATCCTTCTTCAGATATCCTTGTTCCCCAATACTCTTATAGTGCACAATCTATCCTCATTAAAAAAGTGTCATTGATGCATATGAAGTGCTTGATACTTTCTTTGAAGATTAGTTGTGGGTAATACTTGTGTACTTTGGTTAGAGAACCAAAGTTTCCCTATGAGTTAAGACCAAGAAATATTCTCAGAACTACCAATAAGTATACCAAATATGAATTCATATAAAATGTCTTCGTGACATTTATCCTTTGTGATTTTCATGTGCAAATCATCATTGATGATGCTTCCCCAATTAGTGATTTTTTTTCCTATGCATATGATGCTCATGGTCAAGAACATCCAGGGCTGAAATTCTACAAAAATCTTGTCCCCTACTACCTTGTTGAAGAGGTAATCATATCTGACAATTCCTCCTTAAATTTTGATCTAAATAATTTCTTAGGAATATTTGACAGGTCTCTTCTCTTATGTTTCATCCATCTGGCATTCATTGTTATGAGGTGTTGATCAGGGTTCTCACCTCAATCAATGTGTCCAATCTTTTCACTCATATTTGAGTATGCATCCCAAGGGGGAATCTTGAAGGTGATATTAATGGATTCACCAGCTAACTTGGCCATCACCACATTTTTTGGGTATCGAATATCCCTTGCATTTAGAATGTAGTGTTTTGCACAAGCGAACACTAAGTCTATACATTAAATAAAGATGAGAAAACCAATAGCTTTTGACAGACCACTTTGTCATAGAAGCACAACGATGGCGATATGTGAATCTACATTGATATTTTTATGAAATTCCTCTAAATCAACATGTCCAATTTGAAATCACTAATGTTAGGAACATGGGCCTCAAGGACAAACATTTATTTGAAACTCATGTATCTAAACTTCATCTTCCCACATTTGGTAACATGAAAGGCAACCTCAGTAAGAACTTGGAGATTTTGTATGGATCCAAACATAGAAAATAATTATGTGAATGTGAAAGGCATGTGACAATGGTCATGAAAAAGTGAGTTTCACCTCCTAATGCCATTCCAGTAGCATATAGAAGTTGGGAAAAGATTAAATGTACCCAAGGTACACCAATCTTTTGTTTTCTTACAAAACACCCAAAAATAAATCACAATCTAGGAAAGAGGTATGGATGAGAACCCTACAGTGAGATGAAAAAATGTCCCTATGGTTTGGATGATTTACATTTTTCTTAGCTCAAACAACAAATGGGAAAATATTTGGGGGAATATAGGTACCTAAAATGAGAAAACTAGGTATGCATAAAGTTTTTCTGCAGCCTGAGAATAGGGTGTCTATATTTATAGAAAAAATTGCCCTGGCATAGCACGTGGTGTCCACTGTCTCACACACACGCATGTCATAAAAAGCCCAAACATCCCAATTGGACTAACCTTGGGCACAAAGTTATGCTTAGGTGTGGCTTAGGCGTGCTTTGCATCTGATGTGCCCAACAGACCGAATCGATCCAACCTTCATGCATGCGAAAATGTGTTAAGCTACACTATAATCACTTTTTTGTGTTTGACATGGCTAGGTGCCCAGACCAACCCTACCTCCTACGTGAAAAACATGTTTTAATTTTACACAAAAATGGATGTATGAAATGATGATTATTTAGGCAATGTTGGACTTCAAAATGAGGGCTTCATGTTGGTACCAAAAATGGGAAATTTTGATTAGGTAAAATTTTAGGTAGAATAGTACCTTTTTAAGTTTAATAGGTGTGTGCTTTCCTAACCCTCCTACAAATCCTTTATTTGCATGAACAATAATGAATACCTAGTTTGAATACAACATAGTAACAAGTTGAATTATATAGCTAGCATGGAGACATTAGTCCTCATGTCACCTAATCAACTTGTTGTAGACACCTAAATCTGGTCACATGTACTTGACAATGTTAATTTTTTACAAATCTTAAATCACTTGACTTGTGCCCAAATACATGACTCTTATTCATCATTTCTTAATCCATTTAGCTATATACAGGCTTGACTCCTCAATTGGTCATCACTACTACACAAGAATTTTCAATTCAATGCTCAAACCTCTTTATATCACTCTTAAATTTCTCCCAACCTTAGGATAGTTGTCCTTGATTTTTTGGGATAGGTTCACATTATGTAGACAGGTTTTTTGTCGCAGACCTATCCACCTAGAGAAGTATTGTCCCCACACCATTAAATGACTAGTTTCCAAAAGTTAAAATGATCATTTGAGTCAATTTGCTCATTTTTCAAGTCAGCTAAATGAAATTATTCAAAAATTTAATTATAAATACAAATCATAATTCATTCATTAAGGGACTTGATATCTATCTAACATCTATCTTTTACAATACTACACATTGAGAAAATATGGCATATTCTTCCCAAATTCAAAATAAAACAATAGGAGCGATCTCAAATCAAGGTTGAAGCATTCCAAATTAAGTCAAAAACTAGCATTGTCAAGTATCAAAGCCCAAATTTCTAGCTGCATACATATAATCAAGGAGCACAATTACACATATAATCAAGGATCACAATTGCACAATCACACTAGGTGGGAGAATTATGTGTAGCTTGATTTTCTCCTTGGAATATCTAGATACATATGTAGTGGTCAATAATCATCAGGGGTGATTGGGGTCAACTCATAACATTACACTTCACCTCTTTTTTTACAAGTTTTTAGCTCTCACAAGTACCCCTATGGTTTCCAAGACAGAGAAGGCAAAAAATGATTTTTGCATAGCATTAATTAGATCACATTATCTAATGCAGGGTTATGCCTATACATACCTTTTTCACCCTCCTGACTTTGATTATTTTCTTTGATTTCTTCTTTAGGGTTTAATCTCTGACGTTAATGCCTTTGATGAACTCTCATTTACTTTCTGGATGCAGGCATTATGCTTATCAATTAAACATTCTTGATCAATCTCTCTCATGAGACTCATAAGCCTTACTCTACACTTTAACCGCTTTGATCTTCAAGACATCTCACCCTTCTTAGTACAACACACTCCTCATCTCATTCACCACTTTCCATCACTTCATTCTTTTGCATGATTCAAACATGTCTCTTTCTTTGATATAGGGATATATATCTAAAATTTTAATCATAGATCCAAGGTTATTGTCATTTCATGAGGAATTATGGCCCTCTCCATATATATTTGAACATTATCATACATCCAAACCAATGACACTCTCTACAAACAAAAATTATCCAATTGTCTACCCTTTCTTCTCTTAGACCTCTCTTCCTTGTAGCCCTATTTTCACACAAAGATCCTAGATTTGACCAATCCACAAAGTATCTAAAAAATATAAATACATATTTGGATACCCATTAATCCATTACATCTCTCCAAAAAAAATTATCTCACAAATCCTAAGGTACGTACCTTTTCTCCCACCTTCTTCTTTCTAATTAGGTCTCCAATAAGCCTAGTTCAAAGCGACCTTGGGGTTTTCATACAAATACGTATTGTACCATCCTAAAACCACCATAATCAGTTAGAGAATGTAAAATTACAATGGATTACCAAATTTCAATATTTTTGTATGGTGGAAACACAAGTTATTACATTTTTCATTCCAAAACCCTAGGCTAGTCTTAATACATGCATGTGTAGACCGAGAGTGCACAAAAAGAGATATAAATAGTTTTAATGCACTTCAAAAGTTTATATCACTTGGAATAAGTCTTCCCTACCTATCTTCAACTCTTTCAACCATTATTTGTACTTATCCAACCTTCAAACATATCCTACAAGCCAAAACACAGGGTTTTTTTGTTCTTTCTAACACTGTGTATAGACTAAGTGATCTTGAGCACTTCAATGAATTTATAAGACTCTCAAAGGGATATAAATATTTTATAGAGTCTTACAAACCTTTTTAAAACTTTAAAAATGATTATTTAACCTTGATCAATCACCAAAAGTTCTCAAAACTCAAATAGACAAAGTTATGAGTTGCAAAACATGATTGTGTGTACTATAATGAAGGTTTAAATGGAAAACTTACGCTTTTAGTAGGTCCTAAGAATTCAATAAATTTGGATAACAACAACACAAGAGGTAAAACTTACCAAAAACTCTATGAACACAAAACAAGCCCTCAAACAATCTTTATTCATGGAAATCTTTCCTCTTACACATTCATCTATAGAAGTTGCAAGACAACAGGGTTCTTTCCTTGGAATCTTGATTTTATTTCTATTTTTCAACACTACAATGGAAATATAAAGATTTTATAGGCTTATAATTACCTCTCCCTTAGTATTCTAATTACCACTTTTGCATAACAACCTTTCATGTATGTGAAATTAACTCTTTGTCTGATTGTGACCTCACAGTCCTCAATATAATCTTGCAACTTATTCAAAAAACTCTTCAAATACCTTAAAGGTCCCTCAAAATCATATAACTTACTCAATTACATTCAACAAACAAGGATCAAGATATTCAACACACAAAACCACAAGTATTTTATTGATCTTAAGATAATATTTACATACTCATTGTCATATCAAGTCCTTCATGGATAATACAATGCTTCTTCATTTTCCTCCATATTTCCTCTCTTCTTTGAACCTCATTACCCCTAGTGAATCTCTACCATCCTAATACTACTCACATCTCTCCAATATGCATTTTTTATCTCCTTATATTACTAATCATGCAAGAAAAACTTCCAAATCTTAGCAGCCCACATTAAAGGGCAGTTACAACCTCTATTTTCTTGGCTCACATTGTTTTGTCTTAACTTGCATGTTGGAAACACTCACACCACCTTCCTAGGATCTAATAAGACCCTCACCAACATTTACCAGTCCTTAAATTTCACCTAAAACTCCAAACACCTCTCAAATCTTAATTCAACAATTCAAATTTTTAAAATATGCTTTTTGGTGGAAAAACCAAAAGACCTATGAACACATATTTTCAAGATGACTCTAAACCATACCAAGGGACCCTAAAAGACCCCTAACACCCCAAACCAAACTAGAAACGACCACTATGAGACTATTTAGAATATTTACATTCTTGGTGTTGTGTGATGCTCTACATCAATATATCAATGCTTTCAGCGTGCACAAACAAGCGACAAAACACTCACATCTTCGTCAGTCAACACAGACAGGTCCGCAGTCAACAGATATGGTCGGCCTACACTACTATCTAAGGAATGCGGACCTATCCATAAATATCCATAGAGCCTGCCTCTAGATTTGAGTTGTCACAATCATGCCTTACCTTGATTTTCACTCTCATACACCAATTATAGTCAACCAGAAAACAAAAAAGCTAAGTATCTTATTTATTGGTTGTATTTACTATTTTTAACATATATCCACTTGTCAATTAATTTCAATCAATTCTAATTTACATTCAAATTTATGCTTAAATGTCATAAAATATAATGTGAATAGATCTATCAAGTTTTATACATATTAAACATAAACAACCTTCAGTTGTTAAATCAAAAATAGAGTAAAACACCTACAAGGGAATATGAGTTAAGGTGTGATCTTTCTTTCCTTTTGGAAAGTTATGATGACTATCCATTGCAAGGTCTATATCAATTGCTATATGAAAACGTTATGTTGCCAAAACAACCTTAGGAATTGGACGCATGACAAACAACCTTAGGAATTAGATGCATGACAAACAACCTTAAGAATTGGTCATGTGACAATTGCTAAAAACAACCTCTCGAATTGGATGTGCGATAATTTCTAAAAACAACCACCAAACCTACTCCCCTTGGATTTTATATCCCCCCTCACTCCATGAATTAAACTCCCTCGACACACATCCATTGCAAACAATGTTTAACCCTTTTCAAAGTAAATGTAGATTCACCTTCGATCTTTTAATGTACTTTGTCGAACAAAGTAATGTTGACTAGTATATTGACTTCTTTATTGGGCAACTACCACATGCTACAATGTGTTAAGCCCACAATTTTATAAACCATACGAGTCCACTTGTTTCCCTTGGGCTTATACCTCGTGACCCAGCTCAAAAATAAACATGGTAATCCATTTACAGTAGAAGTACCTACTTCTAATTGTCTAACATTGCAAAAAAGAAAAAGAAAAAAACTTAATTTATAATTGATAAAAATATTCCAATAATTTTCAGTTTTTCTTTAAATGTACCAAGTCATTTCACTTCCCAACAATATCTTTCATGTCCAATGTTTTGATGGATAAATAACAATCATTCCATTGGCATTACAAACATTTCAAATGCAATATTGTTGTTGTGTCAAGGAAATCATACCCTCTCAAGTAGACAATCGGTGTGTTGGGTTGAATGTACCAACTATTTACCTCAAGGAAACACAAACGTGCTAAACAATTGACACATTCATATAAACACACCCACTATATAAGCTCTTCCAAATCATATGGCTCTCACATATTTAAATTGAAAATTTGTTTTGCCATACAAGTAGTAAAATGCTTTTAAAACTAGAGTAAAGGGTAAAATAAGTCCATAGGATACAATGCTTCTATATTTCATACTTGAGTTGTTCATTAGGGATAAATTATGAAATAAGAGCGCACATTCCATGAGATGTTTACACATTTAAAGGAATGCTTGATAAGTGACATGTGCAATGGCAAAGGGGTCACTAATGTAGATGCCTAAATCTAGTTACAGGTACTTGACAATGTTAATTCTTGACACATCTTGAACCACTTGACTTATTCTCAAATACATAACTTTTTTTTGTTATTCTTTTAGTAATTTAACTATATGCGTGCTTGACCCCTCTATTCATCGTCATTAGTACACAAGTATTTTCATATCAATAATCAAACTACCTTACGTCACTCTCAGACTACTTTCAATTTGATGACGGTTGTCCTAACTTTTTGGGACAAGTTTGTGCTAAGCAAACAACTCTGCAGCACCTAGCATTGTCTCATCCACACGCCATTTAACTGTGATTTTCCAAATTTTAAAATATTCATACAGATTATCCTAACGTTTCACAAGTCAGTTAAAGGAAATTATTCAAAAGATTCACTATATAAGCAAATAAAACCCTTATTTAAAAAGGACTTGATACATAGCTTGACATTATCAATTGAGCACTTATACACTACAACACATTGAGCAAATCTACCATAATTTTTCTAAATTCAAGGTCATTCACTAGGTCAAAAGCCAAGTTTGAAACATTTTAAATCAAGATAAGAACTAACATTGTCAAGTATCAAAGCCAAATTGCTAGCTACATACATATGATCAAAGAGCACAATTGCACAATCACACCAGATGAGAGAACTACATGCGACTTAATTTCCTCCTCAATGTATCTAGATATGTAAGTGGTGAACAATCGTTAATGAGGGTGATTAAAGTCAACGCAACTCATTAAACTTCCCCTTATATTTTGTAAGTTTCTAGCTCTTGCAAGTACTCTTAAGGTTTTCAAGGGAAGGAGAGGGAAAACAATGTTTTTTGTGCAACACTAACAATGGTAAAACATCTTAGCCCTATGAACGGACAAGGGGACAAGGAGCGCAACAATTACAATTTCATCGCAATCAAAACAAACAAGTCCACAATGGACAAACCAAAGCAACTTGCATTGTTGTCCAGAGAGCATGGACTTGCCCAGACACAGGGACGAACTTTATCCCTAAAACGAGTTGTCATAGCCCTCTCTTATTATGTTTCTAACTATCAGACACCTGGGATAGTCAACCAAAAACCAAAAAAAACTAAGTATTTTACTCTTAGTTGTGCTTACTATTGTTAGCACATGTCACTTAGACAATCAATTTCAATCAGTTATGTTTTACATTCAAATTTATACTTAAATGTTATATATTAAAATCCAGATAATCTATCAACATTTTATACATATTAAACACTATTAAATCAAAAAAGAGGGTAAAACAACTACAAGCATAAACTATAGTTGAATATTTGCTTTTAAAATTAGAGTGAAGGGTAAAATAAACCCTAGAATACAATGATCCAATATTTCATCATTAAATAAGGCTTTCATTAGTGATACACCCTGAAATAAACATGCACAACATAGCCCATTCACACATTTCATGAGATGTTTAAATATTTAAAGGACAGCTTGATAAATGACATCTGCAAAGGCTAAGAGATGTCACCATAAGTATCAACTTCAGTTGAATCTTTTCTTTTAAAACTAGAGTAATGGTAAAATAAGTCCATAGGATACAATGATCCAATGTTTCATCCTTAAGTGTGGCTTTCATCAGTGATACATGCTGAAATAGGACTCCACTACAATGGCTATCACACATTCCATGAAATATTTAGACATTTAAAGAGCCACCCGGTAAATGGAACCTGAAATGGCAAAAGGATGTCACTAGAAGCATCAACTTTAGTTGAATCTTTGCATGAACATGAATCTTACATAGACAATGTTTCCTTATACAAGCATAAGAAAGTGAAACCAGTATGCGGTATCTCTAGGGAATCAATGGTACATAAAGGAATAGCTGGAATATAATTTAAGGGAGATTGAAGGAAATGTGAGAAGAATATGTAGGAATTTTAACCACAAGGACAAAATAAGTAGGCCATTAAGGCATGGAGGGCAAACACTTTTTTGCAGGTAAGAGGTTGGATTGGAAAGGATTAAATTTTGCAATTTAACAAGCAAAAACACTTTAGGTGGAAATGCCAAGTAGATTGAAACGGAACCATTTGTGTTGCTCGTCAAAGACACCACCTAAACAGAATACCAAAAGAATAGTTTTCAGACAATGGTGGTACCATTAGAGTCAGCAAGCTGACGTGTGAGTCCCAACTGTGTAACATCAGAGGATCCCTGAAATATTACTATAAGAGGTGTTTGACCAACTATTGACCCATGTTTCTGAATTAATTGAGTTTCCTTTAAAAATATAGAAGATAAATTACATCTTTGGAAAAATAGATTTATCTAGTGACTAAATTATTTTAGATTTAATTAAGCTGTGAATAAATCATGCGCCATAAACAAAGGTGATGTTGACTATAAATAGAGCTTCCCCAATTTACCAGTAATAGCTAACTAAAAAACTGTTTGTCACTGCAGGCAATACGTATGAGCAATATGGAACCAATACATATTAAATAGATAAGACTGCTTACGAACTTTATAGCATGAAGAAACTGTAAGATATTAAAAATATGAGATCAACAGCTCAGAATTAAAAAGCAAACCCCATTCTCGAGATTATAAGAAACACACGAAAACAAGAGACTGCAATTCCAAAGTTGAATGACAATTTATTGACAAACCAAAGAGCAAAAGGACTGAACTGTAATGCATGAAGACCAGGAATCTCTTGCAGATATATTCTTTTCAGAGTTCTGCAATCAGGATATTCTTTTGAGAGTTCTGCAGTCAGGAAAGCGAAGCATTTTGTTCAGTTTCTTCAAGAATGGTAAGGACTCTAATCCCAAATATTGTGAGAAATATGACATCGGCTATCCTTTGTGGCCTATGCTGAAGTCGGTAACTCATGACCTTGGATGTCAGCCGTAATCATTAACCCTGAATCTTGATGAAGATCAGGAATATATCTTCTGACTATGCTTAAATGCCTGTATGTAATTTATTATTTGAATCTCGGAGTACCTGACTATGTGATAGTCAGAGTTCTTCCTCAAGAAGTCGTCTTTACAGAAATGGGATCTTGAAGATATCCTCTTGAATATCCATATGTATTATGGACATTCATACACATCTATACGGATCTAGAATAAGACCTGGGGCATAAATTAGAATCTTCATCCAGGTTTCGATGTTGCGGTCACTGTTATGTCGAAATGCAATGTTGTTTCAATTAAATTCAAATGTCAATTTACATAAAAAAATTAGCCATAATGTATCTTCCATGATCTCCTGGAATATACGAGAATGAGATCTCCATCTCAAATTTCAAACAAAAGAATCACTATTGTTACAAAACTATTTTTAATTTACAATCTCATGAAGTTAAATACCAAGGGAACTAATTCAACAACTGCCCAGGCTAAACCTGCATACTGGAACAATCTTATCCCTGTGTCAACGTCATAAGACTCCTCAGGAGAAGAGGGAAAAATCTTCTGCAAGTAACCTGATTGTCTGCTGCAAGATGATAACTGGCCAAAATTCTTAATATTTTTTGTAGAAGAAATGGTCCCCTTTTCAGGTTGGATATAAGATGATGATCTTATCGGCAGTCCCATGGGGTTGCATATCAGTGGAAGCAACCATTTCGCCAGTTCCTTGCTGATGAATTTGACTGCTATGATTATCGGAAGGCCAACAATCACTCGTCTAACATATACCTCTGTTCCAAGATGTGGGCTAAAAAGCCTTGGAACATCCTCATGATGGAACTCCTTAAAAGTACGGTGAATACCCGTCACCTAAAAAACAGCATGGGATTATATCAGCTGTAAACAAAGCACTATAAAATCCCAATAAAATTTTCTCGAATATGATTCTCCAGCAATTTCCTTAGACAAAATACAAAACGGGGCTGGCTTATAAGCTTACCACTCCTAGAGCAACACCATTGAAGGCAGCATGGAATTCAAAACTTGGCGTAGGTAGCTCAGGTGTCGGATATGCAAAAAGCATTATGAATGCAAAGCTGGCCCAAAAGGATGTAACTAAAGACACAGAAAACCAAAGTAAGCTTTTAAGGCTACAGTTAACAGGTTTACATACTGTAATTATAACAAAGGGCAAAGCAGGCAAGATAAATTTTCATACCATTTTTGCCTGAAGTAATAAAACTATCAATACTTTCATGGACTCTGAGCCAGAAGAAAAGAATTGTTGCTCCAAGAACAGCTCCACCAGCAACATCTATTGGTGTGTGCATTCCTAGATAAATTCTTCCTGTAAAAGATAAATTTTTGGATCAATAACTCTAGAAGAAGCTGATCTAGTTTCACTTTCAAAACACAGATAACTTTATTTCCCACTTTAACCTCTCATATCTACATCAAGCCAGAATTGAATTACAGACACATTAACAGAGCGTGACCCTGTGCTCTGCTTTGGTTTTTGTTAGGTAAAATATACAAAAATGTATGTGGTTTTAAGCAATGGTCCCATGGAGGGAAGTGTTATAAAATCAGCAGGTGCCGCAGGCAAAAAATGGGGTAATTTCAAGAATATGACTCTCATGGGAAATGAGTTTTTCAGCTCTGTTACAGTTTATCTAGGAATCACATTCAATCAAAGATTTTATATTTTTGGAGAGAAATAGTTTTAAAAAAATGACTGCTGAGAAGCTGGAATTTGGAAAACTCGTTGCTAAAATATTTGGGCAGGTGATGTAAACCTCCAGCCCCGATCCTGTTTCCAATTAAACTCTCCTACAAAAAAGTTGGCTGCTCCAAATTTTCAGATAAAGATTCCATTTTTCCCCTGTTGCCTAGTTTTTTTCTTTCATGGGACCACCTAATCAGTGAAAAAAGAAGTGGCGTCCACCTTCATCAAACTGCATCCTTAAGGTATCTCTAAAGCTACTCCAATGTCCATGAATCCTACATTATCTTGCAAAACATATTTGACTTTAATAACCAACTACAACAGGCAATGTCAAGCAGCACTTATAACGACTACTTCAAAGAACACCAAAAACTTAAAAAGTAAAATATATCCATTTTCTCAGTAAGGTATGTAATACAACTTACCAAACCCAATAAGGAATATCAAGATTAGAAATAAAGAAATGGCAACCAACTTTTGGTTATATCCATCTATATAGTTGTAATTGATGACATAATATAGCAAGTACCTGCATGCACCAAGTAATCTTTACTAACCACCAGACAAATGTTACTATGAGCTATGATACTAATTGGAAATGAAAGAAAATGAATTTTTCGGCTCAAAAGTGAAAGAAGACAATATCTTCTTATCATACCCAGACAGACCAATCGTATTAAGAGTGTGCGACGAAGGCAACCCATATTCAAATGCAATTTCTTTTTCATGTTCAGTAGTTGTCAACCTCCTGACAGGTGGAGATGGAGGCCTTGGAGCGGAGACTATATCCTGGGTACAAGATGTAACAGATCTCAGTTAACAAACATATATACTCTGCAGATAATTTATGCATTGGATTCGTTATAAATATTCTTGGGTTTGATCAACCATAAAAGTTTGCATTTACCAAACAGAAATTATGAGATAGTAACCCATTGAATCTTATCATGACATACAAAACTAACAAAGACCTGTTTTCCACATTCGCTATGAGAAGGTAGAGTGGCCATAATCATATTGAGACTTTAGCTTGCTAGCTACTTTCTGAAAAACTAAAATATGAAATTCTTCAATGATAAATGTAAGAAACAAACATAAGAAATATATTTGCAAACCCACAAATAAAGACATTCATAGAGTGCAAAAAGAAAGTAAACCTTGAGGCAATTCCCTGTGTAATTACACAATGCCATGAGAAGGGTCATTTGTCTTCCTAATTTGCAGTGGCCACTCTGCAACAGAAAATCAATTCAAAACATTCTAAATTAGTTCCAACCATGTCAATTAAAAAATCATGCATTATTAATCAAAGCTGAAAAGAATGTGCAATTGTAAAAATTTGAGACGAGGTAAGGGATCTTACCCAGAATACCAAAGGAAGGAAGCATGTATAGAATGTCACAGAAACAATATTTGAAACATGAGAAAAAAATGCATCCAAGAATGGGTGTTTCAGCTTCTGTAATAGACAGAAATCCAAGTTCCAAAATTTATGTTTTCAGTAAAAGTGCAAACTACTATAATCTGCAAAAGGTATGTACAAGGAGTTAGAATGCAAATTAACAAAGTTGACTGTATGAAGCTTGAGAAAATAGTGGAATGCACATGTAAAGATGGCTGAAGCTTTTGTAAGCATATGGACATGTTACTCAAATTAAGGAAAATTCTGAGGGGCATTTGTGCAGAGCGCCTAACTAACATTAAATAAATTCTGCCATGAACTTTCCTAAATTAACTGGGCCATATAAAATCACCCTTAAATTAACTCAAATCAGAGAAATGTGAAATCACCCCCTTTTTCTCTATAGGCAAATCTTCCTTCAGGGGAGGAAAATCTGAGAAGCTAACTGCATAAACAATGGTACCTATAAAATAAAAAATCAACAGTAAGCAACAACAGGGATGGGGATACATGTCAAAGTATGAGCTTGAAGGGCCCTAGGAAGTTCATTGCCTTGAGAGCAAACACTTTGAAAGTACTAACTACTGGCAAAAAACACCATACCTGGGTTTATACAGTACTGTGCTAGTTTAACTTTTGTCTATGCTGTAGAATTTCTCTAATAATATTTTCTAAAGAACCTCCTCTTTTTAGTATGAGTTTTGAAAAGTGTCTGCTTCTGGGGTATTATACATCACACCCCTGCTATCCTCCAAGGAAGAGCACTACAATAGAGTGCAATGACAATCCTCAAACTTTTCCTTGAACAGTAAGGGTATGTTCTAATTCAAGCAATACATAATATCTTCATACAGCTACAACCATTGGGAAGAGACCAAGCTTCATGGTTTCTGCTCTCCCACGAGCAATTAGGCAGATCCTTCGAATTTTCCATGTGGGTGTTGGACTACATTATCTTTAAATAATTAATACCTGCATCTATATAAAAACAATGTGAACAGATCAAGATTCATGATTTTTGCTCTCCCCTGAACAATTGCATCACATTTTCCCTGATATTCTCCTTGGCAGAGCACTACAATAGGGTGCAATGCCAATCCTCTAACATTTTCCTTGAACAGTAAGAGTGTGTTCTAGTTCTAGCAATACTTAATATCTTCGTACAGCTAAAACCTATGCTGCCGATCCTGGTACTAGTACAGGTACCGCTGCTATGGGGTTCAGGTATGCCAGTAGGAAAAAAATATATTCTTTTGCCCCAGGTATGGCTTGGGTACGGCCATATAAAATAAATAATATAAAATATTACAAATATAGCCAAATAAACAAAATTAACTGCATAATATGCATAAGAGTAAACAAAATAAGTAAATAACCACAAAGCCATTGAAAACACTACACTCCTGATAATTCAATGCCAAATGTCATACTAAATCCGAATTGATTAATAGACTAATTTCCAGTGGTTGAACATGTTACTACAAGTACATAGTGCAAATGGATACTCAAATATCAAAATAAATCAGCATTTTGATCTCATCGAGAGCAAGATTCTTCCGGAACATTATCTCCTTTAATTAAAAGGATATCAAATAATTATTAAAAACACAAGGAATAATAGATTCTAAGGAGCCTCAAGATTTGCAGGGAAGAGATTGGAAACAATGGTTAAGAAGGTGTGCTGGGTACAAAATAGTACCACAGAAAAATAGTAGAAAAGATTAGAAAAAATGGTTAAAATGGTGTATTGGGTACAGAATAGCACCAGAGAAAAGGAGAAATGGAATTGGTATGAATAATTAGGCAGAGTACTTTACATTTTCTATGTGGTGTTGGCCTCCCCAGATGAACAGGTCCTGACGTGCATATTCATAATGTGAGCAGTATAATAAAATGTAGTCAAGGGGCATAACAGAACAGGGCTAAGTCGCCAAACAGCACTAAATCCTTCAAGAGTTGAAATTAAGCAATGTGCAGCGCTAGGCAATTAGACAAGTTGCTATATAGACGGACCCATTACACGGTGCGGTAGAACCCAGAGGGTGTTACAGGTAGGGCCTTAAGGGTTTGATACATCGCTCTCAGAAATTCTATTGCGCAGAAAACCATTAGAAAAACGTATGCCATACATTTCCTTTATGTTGGTTGAAATTATTTAAGAAATAAATGTAATTGCTTGATGAAGGGATGAATTACCTGCACTTGAAGAACCAAATTAGTACCCTTTTGAACATGGGCTGAAACGAAAGGCTGTGTTAAAGATCTGATGCGAACTGTCAAATTTGTCAATCTCGAAAACAAGATCCATACTAAAATGCCTGCTAAACTCATGGCCTGCCATGTGGGTATCGTCTCCATTGCTTATTCAAATCGAAGCTCAAACCCCACGCCCCTCTAAACAAACCCTTGTAACACAATTCCTTTGTGGGTCTGTTACAGGAAAGTTTAGAGGCGGACAAATCAACAAAATGCGACCAAGAAATTTCTAATCTGCCCCCGCCGAATCAGATTTAACTTCTTTTTAAAATTGGGACGTTTTTCTTTGGGGTTGTCGAAAGACCGTGTACGAGAGAGTCCGGTCATGAGGGTCATTTTCTCCAACTTAACGCGTTGAATGAATTTTTGGAAAAACAAGAAACATTCTTGGTGGGCAATTACCCTTATGCCTACAGAATCATTTAACCACATGCTGCCCTATTGATTTGTGAAATGTCGCTTTCTTTATTGATGTAGGTGTAGATATTAAAATCTCGGATCAGATTTTTGTACACTGTCTTTACCAAATATGATTTGTGCGTATATATGTCTTTTATTCGTCATTTTTTCACATTCATATGTTTTGCTATAAGTTTGAGCCTCTCGTTTTGTTATCAATCATTTACAAGAACCTTTCAAAATGTGATAACCTAACTAAATATCTTACTCAAATATCACGAGATCATCAAATCCATATTCTTGTCCCCTGTACATTAATGTTAGGTTCAAACAGTTTTTTTTACGACACTGACCTAAGCGTGATGTTAGTGACCCTTGTCTAATGATTGTTACTTTTCATAATCAAATCATTCATATGGGTTAACGAAATTCCCTAGTGTATCAATGATGTGAAAAATCACCTAAATAAACTTATATAAATATAAATCAAACCCACACTTAATACTCACTTGGCACTTGTTTATCAAGCATCTATACACCACTGCACATACAGAAAATATGTTGTATTCTTCCCAAATTGCAATGCATTCACTAGAAGCAGTGATTAACTAAGTCTAAAGCACATCAAGCTAAATCAAGAGCGAATATTTTCAAGTATCAAAAGCATATTCTAGATGCATTCATCTAGTAAAGGAACACAATTACACATTCGCATTAAGGGGAAGAGCTATGTGTGGTTTGACTTCCCTCTTCGAAGTATTAAATAATAGGCAACAATCAATCTTTAACAAGGGTGATTGGGTTAACGCAACACATTATACTTCCCATGTTTTTATATGTTTCTACCCCTCACAAGTGAAGTTAAGTTATCAGGGAGGAGACTGATTTTTGAAATTGTCCATACAATCAGGGGTCAAGATCGCACACACACAAACATCACAAGTAGGCATCATTGATGTACAATCATTGAGAGTTAAATTAGCCTAGGATAGAAACATCCCCTCAAGGATTAAAGTCAATAGATTTAGCCAACCCTGACATTAGTGCCCTATGCACTCCCAAAAATTACACAATGCAACATTTTCATAAAAATTTAATGATGATGCAAGGACCTCTATATAAATAAGCTTGAACCTTTCTCTTTGTCATCTTGTCTTTTATGGCCTTTTTAGACCTTTCTAAACCTCAAACTTTTAATTTTTGAAAACTTTTAGCTTAGTTTTTTAATTTCTTGCCTTCATGACAAAATTGTCATTCTTCGTGGCAAAATGTCACTCTTTGTGAAGGAACCACCACTTTTGTAGCATTCTTGATGCAGCAAGTTCGTAAACTACTATGATGAGAACATCTTTGACGTGGTAGTAGCATTATAAGTCATCGTGGTTTCGTTACCATGGGTGGTAGTTTCATCATATTCTATGGTGGTTTTGTCTTTGTCATGCCTATATAAAGCAATGATTTTGTCATCATTTAACCATTTTTAGAGTTAGTGTCTAACACTTTAATTTTCACACATTTTGCATGATTATGGTCATGTATTCTTATTGTTGTCTCTTGTTTGCACCCTTTAGATGGTTCAACTCACTCATAGCCTTATTTTCATCAATATATATCTCTTCTAAAATTAGCTCAGAGTCAAGTTTCAGTTAAACTCTCACATGTAACCTATTTATTCCCTTACAAGTATCTCACTTATGTTTTAAGATTTGAAATTTGTATTAAAGATTGGAGATTTAAGGTTTTACAAAGCCTTAGCATGCCTATTTTGAGTTTTGTAAAAATTTTGTTTCAATTTTTAATCATCTTTGTGTCACTTTACAAAAACTTGAAGAAGAGAATTCACAGAATCGGCAACCAACTCTTCGTTATTCGTGAATTAGTGTAGCCATGTTCTATTAGTGTAGTTTTTTATTTTTCCCTATTTATTAATTAGGGAAATTGTATTTCTTGTGCATACATGGAGTTTTCTTACATTTGTGGGATAGGCTAGCTTATGTGGAGGTGTGTGTCATAGATGTGTCATAGGTGTCATAAGAATGTCATAAGTAACTCCCTTGATGGGAGTTACTTCTCTATTCTTAGCACCTTGTCACCACCTTTCATGGAGGAGTTACAGTCTATTCTTGGGGTGCCTTGTCCACCTTTTGTGGAGGAGTTACTTACATACTCTCCTATTTATAGTCCTCACTTTGGGCATCTCACGTTAATCAGATATTGGTTTTCTCCATTTTGTCTTATGCAATTTATCTTCTTGTGTTATTTTTAAATTGCTTTAGCATCTATGTGGTGTGCACTTGCTTCAACTCGTGTGATCACGTCTCCATTGCACTCGCATTATCCAGATTATGGCAACAACTCCGATATGGTATCAAAGCAAAAACGGTAATCGTGTGTCTAGTTATGCTTTTAGTTCATTTTGAAATCAAAATGAGTGGATTTCTCTTTGTTTTTTTAATTTTTTAGATCTGATCTAAAATAAAATAAAAATATATCATTTCCGGTTAGTTTCCTTGGGATCCTTGGCCTTTGGGTGTCTTGGCTGTCTTCACTTCAGGTGCTGGTTCTGTTCTTGGGCACCATTGTTGTGTGGAGCAGCAGAGAGAGGAGCAACACTCATCTAGGAAAGCATACTTTTTGCTACAGTCCACACCAAGCTTCTGCATTCTGCGCCAACCTTCAGCGGCGCCAAGCTTCTGCATTCTGGTCAGTAGTCAACTTCAGTTCCAGCAGCAGAAGGTCGTACGGTGCACAAATTTGTAGGTTCAAGCACCTATGGATACTGGCGTGTTGGAAGGATAGAGGCTTGAACCAACACGCCAGTCTCCAACACGCCAGTCTCCAACAAGGCGCCTTCAGTTCTACCACACATCAGACCGTACGATCTCCAACACAGGTCTGCACATTTATTTTTTGTCTTTTCTGAGTCAAAATTCTGGACTGTGCATTTTTTGGCGCCCCTTCCTTGCTTGGCGTCCCATGTGGCACCCCTTGGACACGTGACATCCTTCATTTCTGTCTATGCTTCATTAGTTTTAGTTAAAATTGACTTGATAAAATAAAAATCAGTCAATTTGACTGAATATTCAGTTTTATAGACATTTTTGTAATTTTGGGGTTTTCATTTTAAACTTGTATCTTTGACTGTCGAAGACGAAGGGTGAGGCCCAAGTTGGCAGGAGGCCAATTCCCCCTCACACAAACCTCTTTTGGATTCCTCGTTTCGTGCCGAATCCAATGAGTGGTAGGAAGACCACTTTCTCTCTCAAAATAGGCATTTTTTAAGTGTTTTAGTGCTTTTTTTTACAAAAACACTAGTTTACGGGAAAATTAAACCTTTAATATCTTACAAACGGTAGCTCAGATTTGGGTGTCATTTTTTGAAAAAGTGTTTGTAATTTAATTCTCCATAGTGTAGGCTTGTTATTTGTCAAAAACACACTAGTTTATAAAGTGCAAAAAAATTGGGTCTCTCAGGACACATTTTCGGCTGAGTCCGACGTCCTATTTGCTTTAGTCTTGCACTGATTTCTCTAAGACGCATTCTCGGCTGAGTCCAACGTCTTTTGAGCGTGCACTTGCATATTTGGGGGGCTCAATATTTCAGGGGGATGTGATTGCTTTTCACAACTTGTAAATCTTTGTTTTCATTCTCTTTTCTGCATAAATTCACAACTTGCAATCAACACAACTTCACCTAAATTCAGCTAAAAATGGATTCTTTTCAACTTAAACCCCTAACACCCTTGAACTATCATGAATGGAAAGTTAAAATGTCAATCATTCTTAGAAGCAAAGGGTTGTATAGGATCACCATGGGTACTGAAGTAGAACCCAACACTGATGCTGAAAAGGTCAAGTGGTACAACCGTAGTGATGAAGCCTATATATTAATGAGCTTGTCTATGTCTCCAGAACTTTTCTTCCATCTAGAATCCTCCCAGACTCTCAATGACATATGGGACACCTTAGAAAAGTTATTTGGGAAGCTTGATGAGATGAGAGGTCATGAGCTCGAAAATGAACTCATAAGTCTAAGTCCTGGCAACTTTGACACCCTACAGGACTTCATCACTAAGTTTAAGGCCCTTAGATTGCAAATTGAAAGAATGCGGGATAGAGAAAAAAGATGATCAACTCATACTTTTTATTCTCGCAAAGTTAGGTCCAAGCTATTTAGTCTTTGTCTCCACTTTCCATGCCACAAAAAGTGCCCTTGGCACTACATGGAAAATGCCTTCTTTGGAATTATTCATTGTCGACTTGACTAGGGAGCAAGATAAGCTAATTCAAATGGGCACAATGAAGTCTACTCAACCCCAAGCTTTGATAGCTGGAAATGGTAAGGATAAGACTTTAACAAAGGAGAAGAAGAAAAAGAACAAGGACCAGGAGAAGAAGAAAGAAAACACCAATCCTGCCAAAAACAACACTGAGTCTTCATCCTCCAATGCTAAACCTAATAAGGAGAAGGTTAAGTGTGCCTATTGTAAAAATACAAGGCATGATGAACACAAATGCATAAAGAAACAAATAGATCACCTAACTCATCTTCTAGATAAGAACAACATATGTGTTCCTAAGCCCATCAAGTAGAATTCATCTACCCAAGATTCAACCAAGGCAAAAGGCAAGGGTAAGGAGAAAGAAAAGGGCAAGGCCCTTGTAGCTATAACAGCTTCTACATCTTCATGGGTCATCGACTCGGGTGCTTCTCACCACATGGGCTCTTCACTAGTTGAGTTTTCATCTTTAGAGCCTTGTAGCATGACTTCAATTAATTTGGGTGATGACACTTCAGTTTCTGTTTCAGGGAGAGGGTCAGTTGAAATGGAAGGAGGAACATTCAATAATGTTCTAATTGTTCCTTCTCTTTCAACCAATCTCCTATCAGTGTACCAAATCACTCACATTGGTCGGGGTATGAGAGTTGAGTTTTCACCAGATTCAGTGGCTATTAGGGAGTTGCATAGTGATACTACAGTGGCAGTGGGTAGGGCAGATCACCAAGCAAGGTTATACACCTTCTCACATTTTTCATCAGATTCTTCTCCAACAGCATTGCTGACTCATTCAGATGGAGTTAGCAAATTGTGGCATGAGCGGTTTGACCACCTTAACTACTGCTACCTTGAGCAACTTTGAAAAAATGGCATGGTCATTGGCTTGCCTCATGTCCAATTCTCAAAAAGACTTTGTGAAGGGTGTTCTCTTGGGAAGCATCCCAAAGCGAAATTTGACAAAGGCAAAGCTTGGAGGGCTTCACAACCTTTGGAGTTAGTCCACAGTGATGTATCGAGACCTTTTCTCAAACCATCTTTCACAAGGGCCAAGTACATCCTCACTTTCATTGATGATTTCTCTAGGTACACTTGGATATATTTTCTCAAACAAAAGTCTGAAGTGTTTGAAAACTTTTTAGACTTCAAGGCTCTTGTTGAGAAACAAAGTGAGAAATCCATCAAGGTTCTTCAAACTAATAATGGAGGGGAGTATGTCAGCATTAGGTTTGAGCAGTTTTGCACCACAGAGGGGATTGATTTACAGTGCACAGTCACTTACAGTCCTTCACAGAATGGGGTTACAGAACACAAGAATAGGTTCTTGAAAGAGATGGGTACCTGTATGATTCACTCCAAATCCTTAGCACCACAGTACTGGGCCAAAGCCATCAATTGTGCTTGCTACATTCAAAACAGGGTTCCTCACAAAGCTTTGAAAGGGATAACACCCTTTGAAGCTTGGCATAAAAGGAAACCTGATGTTGAGCACCTTAGAGTTTTTGGATCCCCAGCGATGGCCAGCATTTCAAAAAAAAATGCAAAGCTATGGAACGTCAGTCCAAGCCTTGCATCTTTGTAGGATATCTGGATGGTATTAAGGGATATTGCCTTCTAGATCCAGTCACTCATGAGTTGTTCATCGAGAGAAGTGTCCATTTTTAGGAGAGTCCTAGAGACTCAACACTAGACACTTTTTCTCCCTCATCAGATCTACTTTTTCATGATGATTCCTCATCAGATTCAGATCAGCCATAGCAGATTCTTGAGCCAGAGACATCTTCTTCTTCTTCGAGTTCAGACAATGAGGACAGTGATGCAGAGTCATCCACCTCTAGTCAATCAGAGGATGAGGAGTTAGCACCTGACTCACCCACTTCTGGGCCACTTTGGGCCAGACAAACACTTGAGAGTGCTGGCACTTGGGCAGGAGATCCCGCAGATGACAGACGTACTAGGGGGATTTTCAGAGAGATCCACATGCCTTCTTTGCTACAGTTTTGGATCCATAGACTTTTCAAGAGGCATCGGGGGTACCTGAGTGGGATAGTGCTATGGAGGAAGAATATTATTCTTTAATCAAAAATCACACTTGGGATTTGACTTCACTTCCTAAGGGAAGAAAGATGGCTCGATGTAGGTGGATATATTGGACTAAGTTTGCAGTAGATGGGTCGGTTGATAAGTACAAGGCGCAATTGGTCACCAAGGGTTTCTCACAGGTGGCAGGCATTGACTACTCAGAGATCTTTGCACCTGTTGCAAAGATGACTTCTATCTGACTCACCTTGGCTATTGCCACAGCACATGGTTGGGATGTGCATCAGATGGATGTGAAGAGTGCCTTTCTTCACAAAGACCTAGAGGAGGAGATCTACATGGAGCAGCCACCAGGATTTGTTCAAGATTCTTCCTTAGTATGCAGACTTAGAAAATCTATCTATGGCCTCAAATAGGCCCCTCGAGCTTGGTATGCCAAGATGGATTCCTTCCTTCTCACAGCGGGTTTCACTAGGTGCCATTCTAATCCTAATGTCTACTTCTTACGATAGGATGATTCATTCTTGATTTTGATTCTATATGTTGATGACCTTTTGATCACCGAGAGTTCTTCATCGGCTATTGCAACAGTCAAGGCATCTCTTCAGGATAGATTTGACATGACAGACTTGGGTTTGTTGCACTACTTCCTTGGTATCGAGATCTCACAATCAGATTCAGGGATTTCTCTTACACAGCCTAAGTATGATTTTGAATTATTGGCTCGGTTCCACATGGCTGATTACAAGCCATCTCTGACTCCCTTTCTATCAGGAGTCAAGCTTGAGGCTGATTATTATTCACCATTGGTTGATGCCACTCAATATCGACAAATTATTGGTAGTCTCATCTACTTGACTCACACTAGGCCTGACATATCATATACAGTGGGACTTGTCTCCATATTCATGCAGGAACCTCATGAGCTGCATTGGAAAGCAGCTAAGAGGATCTTGCATTACATACAAGGTTCACATAGATATGGGATTCATTACAGATTTGGCATAAAAGTTGACTTGGTTGGATATATAGATTCAGACTGGGCTGGCAATTCACAGACTCATAAGTCCACTTATGGTTATTATTTCTCTCTAGGTTCTAGTCCTATTAGTTGGTCTAGCAAGAAGCAGAATGCTATTGCTATATCATCCATAGAGGCAGAGTACAAGGGAGCTATTAATGTAGCTACTGAGGCTATTTGGCTTCAAGGGATTCTTTCTGAGTTTGGCATTTCTATCAGGCAACCCATCATCATTTATTGTGACAACCAGAGTACTATTCAGATTTGCAAGAATCCAGTTCAGCACCAGCGAACCAAGCACATAGAGATTCACATGCATTTCATTCGGAAGCTTATTCATAGTCAGGTCATTGACTTGATATTTTGCCAATCTTTAGAGCAGGTTGCAGACATCTTCACCAAACCTTTCACCGAGAGCAAGTTCATTCATCTACGAGTTCTTCTTGGGGTGCGGTCTACATTTGTAGCAACATCATCTTCAGGGGGGGCCTTCTAGCCTCTTCATTTTTTTTATGTCTCTCTTTTGGGGGGGAGTTTTTTCCTACGGGTTTTCTCATTTTCTCTATCTTATGGGAGATTGCATTTGTACATGGGTACCTCATCAGGCTTAGTTTTCGGGACCCATTTTCTATTTCCACACTGCCCACCTAAGCTGCGCTTATGGGGGGGTATTAGCATAGTTTTTTTATTTTTCCCTATTTATTAATTAGGGAAATTGTATTTCTTGTGCATACATGGAGTTTTCCTATATTTGTGGGATATGTTAACTTATGTGGAGGTGTGTGTCATAGATGTGTCATAGGTGTCATAAGAATGTCATAAGTAACTCCCTTGATGGGAGTTACTTCTCTATTCTTAGCACCTTGTCACCACCTTTCATGGAGGAGTTACAGTCTATTATTGGGGTGCCTTGTCCACCTTTTGTGGAGGAGTTACTTACGTACTCTCCTATTTATAGTCCTCACTTTGGCCATCTCATGTTAATCATATATTGGTTTTCTCCATTTTGTCTTGTGTAATTTATCTTCTTGTGTTATTTTCAAATTGCTTTAGCATCTATGTAGTGTGCACTTGCTTCAACTCGTGTGATCACGTCTCCATTGCACTCGCATTATCTGGATTTTGGCAACAACTTTGATATGTTCAGCGGTTATTTTGTTCAAGATCATGTCTTTCTTGCTTTCTTCTTGTCATCATTTGTTAGAGAGATCTCAAGGTCATTATTGAGCAAAGGAGCTAGCTACTTGAGGATAGTTTACTCACAACAACAATCCATTTACCTTCACTTGGTTACACCATTAATTAGGTTGGATATTTTGCTTTCAATTTTGTATTATTTTTTTAAATTAAATCATAATATTTTATTTGTTTATAGATTAGAATTATATTTGAAAATATTCAAAAAATAGTAAGAGAAAAGAAAAGAAATCATTCTCGTCTCTTCTTTTGCATTAAAAAAAAAGTAGTTTGGAATTTTTAATTCCACTTGCATGTACAAACTTTCAAATAATAATATTTTTGTGCCAAAAATAAGATAGATTAATTGAATTAAAATAGTAGGTACAACCAATCAAAACAAGTTATTTTTAGTTTACAGTCACAAGCATACACTCACACACACACACCAAAACCTAGACAAACTAAAACTTACATGTTAGAACTAGTTTATTTGTCTTAGATAGTGAATGAACATTGTTGTAAATCAACAAATTCATAAAAAATTATAACTTTATAGTTGCATACATTTCAATTTTAGATCATTTAGTTTCATCAATAACTATTCAAAAGTTTTAAAACTAGCTTTCAAGCTTACATATACAAATTAATTTTTGAATACTTAAAAGTTGTGCTTTCTAGCTTTTAGATTTGATTTTCATTTGCATGTTGGAAACTTCAATAATAATTTTCACTTATTTACATTCAGAAAAGACAAAAAATAAAGTTTCAATCACTTCATTCATTATAAGTATTATACTTTATTTTTAGATAATAGCATAGTTCACTTTTATTTACAAAGCATTATTAAAAACACTTAAGAACACAATCAAACAAAGCCTTGTCAAGATGAGTAAAAATCTAAATCTTACTCCCACACATTCAAAATAGTAATTATATTCTTTCAAACCATAATCAAAACAAGATTTATGCTTTATTTATTCACAACCTTGTCTTTCCTAATGGATGACACTTCTAGAGTGACCACTCCTATATTGAGCAGACATCTTTCATAGAATTAGATCTTTGACCTTGGTAGTAACATTCAAAGTGACATCAATGTTGAAATTAGAAAAAAAGTTTTTAGTTTCACTCCCATTCCATGTCTTACCATTGAATAACTTAACACCCTTGATGAACAAGAATGTATAGAGGTCCAACCAATCATTACACGTATCCATATGCAAGGTCATCAATATAAAAATTTACAAGTTTAAAATTCCACTCTTTTTTCATCTTCCTTAGGTAATCCAAAACTCAAAAGCTTTGGTTGAAAGATAATTCAAGAAATAAAAACAACACAATTCCAAAATAATGTTATCTCTGAGAAGAGATGTTTTATTGATCAAATTTGCAGACCCGAACATATGCTTATCTTTGAGAAGAGATGTCTGATTTCCATTTTGGGTTACATATTCATTTATACATGTTTTTAAGGTGTGAGGAGGATGTGGAAGGTCACCAATCTCGAGGGAGATTAAGTGGTTCGACTTCCACGTTTTACAACAATACAGAATTCCAGGAATTACTATTTTTAGACTACACTACTAAAATTGAAATTTGGGGCACTTCTATTAGGTTTTCAGGGGTCAAACTTCATTAATAAGATCTCCATGCCATCTCATGATGTTTCCCTCATTATTATTTTTCCAATGGTTCAAACGACGAGTCAATTGGAGCTACAGTGCAAAAGTTATGGCTCCTAGAAGTTTCGTCATCAATTGGGGTGGACCCATCACCCGAATTGTCACCTGAATTGTTGTTCAGATCATTCCTCCCTCCTTGATAAGAAATGGTCCCTATTGCATCAAGATTTGTCATCAAGTGTGGTAGTTTTACTTTGATTTGATTCTTGATGCATACTTGGAAGTGACTGTGATTTATGGAACTATGCAGGGCCCAATTGTTCACCATTTTTATCTAACCATCAGTCTATGGATGGAAGGCCATGAACTTCTTCAACTAAATATCTACTTTCTTTTATTGTTGTGTTGTTTGTGTAGTCAGGGCTGTAACATCAGCCCTTTTGGATTCTTATGGCTTGACCACCATGAGAACAAATTTTTTGGCACTAATCAGAGAGATAGATGTAGAAGGTGGTACTCCTGGTACCCTGTAGCGCCATGTTCCAAGAGTGAGAGTGATCCTTCAAGTTCTTGATTCATAGATGCCATGTTGATCATACATGAATAGATGACCACAGAGTACATCACAAACATCTAGATTGACCACATCACATAAGACCTCATCTTGGAAATGTTTTATTACATATGAGAGAAGACATTGGTGGGTGACACAGAGGTTTCTCCCTAGACTCAACCATCCAATACTGTATGGCTTTGGGTGAGGCTTCATGGACAGATTTAGGCTTTTCACAACATTAGCGAAGATTAAATTCTTTTGACTTCCACTATTAAGAATGAAATGTAGAGGCTTAACTCTCACCCATAACTTAGAGTGAAACAACCTTTCTTTGTCATCTAGCCTCTCCTCATGGGTCTGTGATGAAGCAACAATGGCTTTAGGATCATCATCTACAATTTTTTCTTCAACCTCTTTGACTGTAGGGTCTGTATGAGGTAGAGCAGTAGATGTTGAGGATTGTGACTCAGAAAGCAGGGACTTGATGGCTCAGCATTCTTCTTTGGAGTGAGTTCCAGATTTGTGATAATCACACCACTTCCTAGTCTTTCCTTCCTTTTGCTTCCAATTTTGGCCTCATGTTTGACCTTCTTTGTCACTTTTCCATTTTGAAGGCTGATTGTTCATATTCATTCTTCCATGCTTCTGCTCAATCTTCACTGCAAACTTATATGTATCACTGATGGTTTCCAAATTGAAGAGTTCCATTTCTCCCCGTATGTACCATTGTAGTCCACCATGATATTTGAGAACCTTGTGTTTCTCACTTTCTTAGATGCCCAATCTTGTAGATAGAGAATGAAAAATGTCAGTGTAATCTTGAACATATTGTTCTTTACCTTAGTGAAGTTGTTGCCACTCTATATACAGATCGTCATATTCTCCAATGGGGTAGTATTCTTCCTTTACAACTTCTATGAAATCATCTCATGTAGGTTCCGTCTCAAGGCCAATATTATCTGCACTAAATCTCTTTTTGTACACTTCCCACCAATTTTTGATAGGTAATGATGCTTTCAGAAGAGCAAAAGTAATCTTCTCTTTATCAGTGAATTTATTTATAGAAAAATAAGATGAAAATTGATCCAACCAATTTTCTACTACATCAGGATTGATCTTGCCTTCAAATGTATGGATATCAAAATTCACCTAAACCTTGAAGGGTGTTGGGGCACTGCAAGGATGTGGGGGTGCAGATGAGGAGCCATAATTTCCCATTAAGATTTATTGGAGAATTTGAGAAAATTGTTGTATCATCTACGCTTGCTACTATTGGAGGGATTCATTCACCATTTCCTTGAAAGGATCGGATGTCTTGGTGTTTTCTGCTATTTGAAGTCGTTTGGAGAGAATAGGTGGATAGTCTGCTGGTTCTATTTTCCACCCAAGCTTCTTGTAATCTGACCTCGTCCTTGAGATCATACACTTTAAAGACAAACCACTATGATACCACTAATCCAAAACTTGAAAGCTTTGGTTGAAAGATAATTCAATAAATAAGAACAACACAATTCCAAAATAATGTTATCTCTGAGAAGAGATGTTTTATTGATCAAACTTGTAGACCCAAACATATGCCTATCTCTAAGAAGAGATGTCTGATTTCCATTTCAGGTTACATCTTCATTTATACATGTTTTAAAGGTGTGAGGAGGATGTGAAAGGTCACCAATTTTGAAGGAGATTAAGTGGTTCGACTTCCACATTTTACAACAATACAGAATTCAAGGAATTACTATTTTTAGAAACTTACTATTTTTAGACTGCACTACTAAAATTAAAATTTAGGGAACTTCCATTAGGTTTTTAGGGGTCAAATTTTATTAAGAAAATCTCTATTCCATCTCATGATGTTTCTCTCATTATTAGCTTTCCAATGGTTCAAACGGCGAGTCAATTGGAACTACGGTGCAAAAGTTATGGCTCCCAGAAGTTTCGTCATCAATTGGGGTGGACCCATCACCCAAATTATCGCCTGAATTATTGCCTAGATCATTTAATTCACAATATGACATTGATTGAATGTAGTCAACCTAATATATTCAATCACTTCCTGTTAGAATTAGCTACAGGATCTAATGAATCTATTAGAAAGCATAAATAAGAGATAAAATGGTAATAGTAATAAATAATAACTATATATTTGAGATAATAATAAAAATAAATAAATAACTCAAATATGATGAATTATTTTGATATGGAATACATAAATAGCCATTGCTTATATAGAGCAAGACGTGTATGATAAAGATCAGGGAACTCACACAACACGTGTAGTTCAACTGATATCTGTCAACATAAACAGTGGAGTGTAACTCCACACTAACAAGATAGGTGTCCAACTTATGTAAATGATAAACACAAGTTAACTATTAGTTAAACAATCTTATTATATCTTACCTTTAATAGTGGAGTGTAACTCCACTGTAACAAGATAAATATCTAAGTTAACTACTAGTTAAGCAAGCTTATCCTATCTGGTACAAATTATTAAAAAACATAATAAACTAATTATAATAAGTAATTAGTGCACCAAAATAATAAATAATATATGCAATAAAATAAATAAATGCACCAACACCCCGCCCCTGCCCCCCCCCGCCCCCCCATAAGTGAAGCTTAGGTAGGGCTATGCAGATAAGAGTTCTAGTAATGTGTAGCCATATTAGGTACTCTATACAAATAGATGAGGAAAGGAAAAAACCTGAAGGAAAAAACTCTTCAAAATGGAGGTCTAAAAGACCCCCCTGTGAAGAACTGATATCCCACAACCCCAAAATACATTGCAAGTGAATATACTTTCTCTTAGTGAAAGGTTTGGTGAAAATATCTGCAATCTGCTCCTCTATAGGACAATATTGAAGATCAATGATCTCTCCCTGAATCAGCTCCTTGATAAAGTGCATATGGATCTCTATGTGTTTGGTTCTTTGATGATGAATTGAATTCTTTGAAATCTGGATAGTGCTCTTATTGTCACAGTAGATGATTGATGGCTTTTGAAATAGAAAACCAAGCTCAATGAGAATATTTTGAAGCCAAATAGCCTCAGTAGTGGTATTAATAGTGATACGATACTCAGCCTATGTAGATGAAAGAGCAATAGCATTTTGTTTTTTAATGTACCAACAAATGGGGTTGGATCTGAAGTGAATGTTGTAACCAAAAATGGACTTATGATCATCATAATTTCCAGCCCAATTAGAATCGGTGTATCTCACCAAGTTTAAACCTGTTAGTGAATCTTGTATCTGACAGTGCCTTGAATCTAGCTCAAAATGCACTTGGTGGCTCTCCAATAGAGATCATGTGGTGTCTGCATAAAGCATGAAACCATGCCAATTACATATGAAATGTTAGGTCATGTATGAGTCAGATCGATGAGGTTGCCTACAAGCTAGCGATATAATGTGGCATCAACCAAGGGAGTGGAATAATGAACCTCAAGTCTAACTCTAGATAAGAAAAGAATCGGTGTAGGCCTACAATAAGCGATGTGAAATCAAGCTAACAAGTCTATGGCATACTTAGGTTATGAAAGTGTAATCTCATAAGAAGACTGTGTTATTTAAATCCTAAGAAAAAATGCAATAATCCCATGCTTGTCATAGAAAACCTATCATGAAGTGCAGTCTTAACACTATTGATGATGGATGTTGTGCTCCCTATAATAATGAGATCATCAACATAGAGCACCAAGTAAAATAGTGAATCCTCTTACCGTTGAATATAGACATTTGGATCTGAGTGACATCTTGATAACTCAACAGAGAGAAAAAATGTGTCCATCTTAGAATACTAAGCCCTAGGGGCTTGTTTTAGACCATAGAGAGACTTCTTCAAGTAGCATACTAGTGAAAAATCATGAACGAACCCCTGTGGCTACTCCATATAAACCTCCTCATGAAGATCCTCATGAAAAATGTGCTCTTCACATCCATCTGATGTATAACCCAATCATGAGCTACACCAATAGCTAGTATCAAGCGAATATAATTCATCTTAGCAATAGGTGCAAAAGTTTATGTATAATCAATGCCTTCTATTTGGGAAAAACCTTTGGCCACTAAACATGCTTTATACTTATCAATATTTCTATCTACTATAAACTTAGTTTGATATATCCACCTACATTGTACTAATTTTCTTCCCTTAGGAAGAAGAACAAAATCCCAAGTGTTTCAATATTTCCATTTGCTATAAACTTAGTTTGATATATCCACCTACATCATACTAATTTTCTTCCCTTAGGAAGAAGAACAAGATCCCAAGTGTTGTTCCTGATCAATGAGTCATACTCTTCTTCCATCACTAAGTCCCACTCAACTGTCCCTGTGGCTTCTTGAAAAAACTATGGATCAGAAGTTGTGGCAATGTAGGAATGTGGAAGATCATGTTGTGACCATGTTCTCCTTCTATCTAATGGATCTCTAACAAGAGGGTCTACATTTTCCAAAGTCTGTCTAGCCCATAAAGGCATCAATGGATGAGGATCTAGAAGAGGAGGAGGAGGAACATGACCTGCTAAACCTTATTGGGGAGGTATTACCTCATCATCCCTGTGAGTAGATGAAGCAGGAATATCATCATCAATGCTATCTAATTTTTCTAATGAAGAAGAATGAGAAATGTTAGAAGACAAGTATGAAGGACTTTCTTCAAAGTAAACACTTCTTCCTATAATAAGCTCATGTGAATCTGGATCAATGAGCCAATATCCCTTAACACCACCAGGATATCCTATAAATATGCAAGTTTGTCTTTATTTTTCTAAAGCACGACACTTGTCTGAAGGTATGTGAGCCCATGTTGGACTGCCAAAGACTCTAAAATGATGCACATCTGGCTTCCTATTACACCAAGCTTAAAGAGGTGCTATCCCCTTTAAAGCTTTGTGAGGAACTCTATTCTGTATATATATAACACAATTAATCACTTCTACCCAGTACTCAGGTACTAATGATTTTGCATGAATCATAAAACTTGCCATCTCTTTTAAGAATATGTTCTTCCTCTTGGTTACACCATTCTGCTGAGGTGTGTATGCAACTAAATACTGAAGATTAATTCCTTCAAGAGCACATAATTGTTCAAATTTTTTATTTACATATTCCCTCCCTTTATCTATGTAGAGAATCTTGACATACTTCCCAGATTGTTTCTCTGTTAGAGCTTTAAACTCTATAAATCTATCAAATAATTCACTCTTGAGTTTCAAAAAATAAACCCAAGTATATCTAGAATAGTCATCAATAAATGTGAGAACATAACGGGTTTTACTAAAAGACAAAGTAGGTAATGGATATGCTAAATCACTATGAACAAGTTTGAGGACTTGTGTAGCCCTCCAAGCCTTCCCTTTATCAAACTTATCCTCTGGATGTTTGCCTAAGGCACAACCATGACATACACCCCATAAAAACTAAATTTTTGGAAGTCTTGTAACCATCTCCTACTGACTAAGCTACTGTAAATAGTAGTAGTTCAGATGACCAAACCGCTCATGTCATAACCTGCTCACTAAATCAGTGTGTGAGAGCAAAGCTATAGAGGAAGATTGAGGCACAAAGTGGGAGAATGAATAACACTGAGTATTATTGTCAACTTTTCCCACTGTAACTAAGGCATTATCCTCTAATTTTTTGATTGATACAGAATTGAGTGTGAACTCAACTTTCCTACTAGTATCATAATGAGTGATTTGGTAGACAGAAAGAAGGTTAGTTGATAACTCTGGCACACAGAGGACATCCTCAAATACACCACTATTAACATCAAATGTACCTTTTCCTATAACATCTACCTTAAAATCATCACTTATGAGAATATGAGGCAAAGAACTTAGTTCTAATCTAAAAAAATGTTCTTGATCAGATCAACACCTGAGTCAATGACCCATGACTTGGGAGAATTTTCTAGTGCAACTAGTGCCATATCTTTTCTTTTCCTTGAATTTGAAGGAGTGGAAGAATCCTTTGAAGAGGATTGATTGATGTTATTCTTTTTGAGTAGACCCTTAAGTTCATCAATCTCTTTCTTCCAACAATCTTGTTCACTATGAAACCCATTTTTTCTAATAAGGGCAAGGAGTGCCAGTCCTTTTTTGTGAATCCTCTTTCTTATTAGTGGATTTATAATCTCTTTGTGAGGAAGATTGTTTCCCTTTATTCTTATCTTTTTGTGACTTATTCTGATTATTCTACTTCTTTTTACTTGAACTTGTATTTAATACTGATGTTGAAACTTGCTTATGCTGAGGTTGACTTGCAACTAGAGCTTGAGATTTGGATGACTTGATTAAACCCATAGCTATTAAATTTTCTTCTTCAACCATTATAATCTTAGAGAATACCTCAAAGGTGGGCATTTGATAAGATGTGCTCAATGTGAGCCGATGAGTCTGAAAGCTAGAGACAAATTATGAAAATTCAGGGCCTAATTTGTGTAAGGCACTAAAAATCAATTGAATATCCTTTTTATTAATTTTACATTCAGAAAGTTATGCTCTAAGATCTATGATTTTAGTGATGTAGTATTGTATTGTAGCATAATTTTTAGGATCCAAACTAATGAGTTCGTTGTCAATTTGGTAACCACGAACCTCATCTATTTTTCCAATTAATGATGCTAATTTATCTCAAGCCTCTTTTGGAGTTGTACATTTGTCAAGATGAAAATTCAAATCTAAAGACATGTAAGATCAAATGCATCCAATTACTTTAGTAGTTTCAAAGAGAAAGTGTTGTAACTCTTTTGCATCAGTAGGTGGAGTAAGAAGAGTTGTTATGTAAGGCATATATCCTAGCATCATTAATGCATTCCAAGCATTATGTTTCCATGTATTATAGTTGTATGTTGTTAATAGTGGGAACTTACGATTCTCCATGATGCAATTGGAAATAAATTGTCATAAAGTAGAAATCAATGTACAAAACATACCATAAAATCTCCCTAAATTACTTAGTTTTATCCCACCTAAAAATTATTTTTGGCATTTTATAATTGAGTGCAATTACAATGTTGGATTATAATTTTTTCAGTTTACAAAAAGCTCATTTAGGCCCTCTAGTCTAAAATTATAAAAAAATATGCACTTTATTACAAAAATTTCTATACTAATGTGTTATGCTCAAAAAAATATTAAATTTAAAAAAAAAATGGGACCTTAATTTGAGGTCGTATGTGAAAGTTATGAGCCTTTATAGTTGCAAAAATGAGGACGGGCAAGAGCTTCTATATAAAAATTTGAATTCTAAAAAAAATTAAAAAAATATGGAAAAAAATTGAAAGTACAGCAACAAAGAGCATGAAATTTTAATCTATTTAAAAAAAATCACTCAAAACTACCTCTCGGTGTTCAAATGGTAGGCTCCCAAAGTTACCCTTTCAAATCTACCTATTGATTCGTGAGGCCTGCCAATTTTTTTTTTGGTCTGCAAAGTCCATACTATTCATATGGTCATACCTGGGAGCAAAAACAAATGTCTTCCAGGGTGACTATGTCTAAATTGGGTAAAATTTATATGAATTTGTAGGTTTTGATGTCTTTCAAACGTAATCGTGAGGTTCGTTTTGCTAAAAAAATGCTTCGATTTTTAGGTACCCACTAGATTTAGGCATGGTGCTTTTGAATCAAACCCTTGCCAATTTTGCCTCTTGTACCCAATTTAGATAAAATTGTAGACAATTTTGACTATCTCAAGTACTCTAAACTCAATAGTGAGCTAAAAAATTCTCCATAAAGCTCCAATTTGTATCTGTATACAAAATAAAAAAACTGATCCTATATCTACATATTTTTCTTTTAAATATTTAGCAATCTATAGATTTAAGATAGCTCTAATACCATGTTAGAATTAGTTACAGTATCAAATGAATCTAATAGAAAGCATAAATAAGAGATAAAACAGTAATAGTAATAAACAATAACTGTATATCTGAGATAATAACATAAATGAATAAATGACTCAAATATGATGAATTACTCTGATAATTCAATATTACTCTAATATGAAATATAAATAGCCATTGCTTATATAAAACAAGGCGTGCATGATAAAGATCAGGGAACTCACACAACATGTGTAGTTCAACTAATATATGTCTACATGAATAGTAGAGTTCAACTCAACACTAATAAGATAGGTGTCCAACTTGTGTAAATGATCAACACAAGTTGACTATTAGTTAAACAATCTTATCCTATCTTACTCTGAATAGTGGAGTGAAACTCCACTGTAACAAGATAAGTATTTAAGTTAACTACTAGCTAAACAAGCTTATCCTATTTGGTACAAATTATTAATAAACATCATAAACTAATTACAATAAGTAATTAGTGCATCAAAATAATAAATAATAAATACAAGTAAATTCAATAAATCAAATAAATGCACCAACACTTCTCTATAGTTATCCAACCCAACTATGCTCAATTCTTTGTACCTACATAGACCAAGAACTCTAGTATCTTGTCATCCATCACACTAAGGGCCCTTGGAGTTCTATTCTAGATCAACTTTCCACTCTCAATAAGAAATGTGATGTTAATTGTTTAACCTTAAATTTGAATATATGTGGTTATCTGAGGTTAAGAAGATAGAGTAGTCTAGGGAACAAGGGTGATAAACCACCTCTATAATAGGCCAATTAATAAAAAACTCAAACAAACAATATTTTAAATTTATAAAATTGAGATTGTTAAAAATAATAAAGTATAACTATTGATAGATATTACAATAAATTAGAAACAACGATACTTGATTAGTTTACTGTGCATTTGTAGGTCTAAGTAGGAACATGTTAGAAGTGAATAGGATGATCCTAAAATAGTCATCAAATTTTGAAAATTATACTTCTATATCCATGGACACTTTCATCAAATTTGGATAGTTGCATTGATGTAGGTGTTTTGTATGAAATATTGACTAAATTTAGATGCGACTAAATATAATCTTCCATTTTTTTATCGCATTCCTTCTAATATCTTTGGATCGTGCACCCAAGTTATCACTCTGTCAAATGGTCAAATCCTAGTTCTTCACCTTTGAAGTGACTGTGAGAAAAGTATGTTAGTGAAATCATAGTGTCAAGGTAACCCCAAAGACCCCTTTATCAATGGGCACTTCCTATATAACCACTAATTTGAAGAGGGTCTCAAACTAATTTAGATCTCCCCTATGTGTTGGCTTGTATGTGCACATAGGTGTAATATGTGATAAGCAAAGACATATAATAACCTAGCTTGTAATTTAAAAAATATGGCTCATGAGCTACTTTTTGAATGTTTCATACCTATATAAAAACTAATTCTATGACTGATATGGAAATAAGGACAAATAGGGCTACTTTACTCACTTAAATGCTTGATTGAGTGTTTCTTGGTATATTGCCTTATGAGTTGTAAGTGATAGTCATGTGATTTCCAGGTAATTTATAAGTGAGGAATGAATGATGGTTAATCTTGTATGTATACTAATCCCATTTTAAAATATCTCTTATTAAAGCACTTAGGTCAACCTTTTGGATACATTTTTTTATAAATTAGATAAATTTTGGGCATTAGACACTTTTGTTAAGAACTCGTGCTATCCCTTCTCTTTACTTTATTAATATATTAGTTGCTATGGATGCATATACTTTGTAAGTCATTCCATGAGCATTTTTTTTAATCCTACATTCGTGAGAAGTAGTAGTTTCTTAGATTAGACTTAGTATATAAGTAAGTGTTGAGGCCAATAAAGGCATCCACAAATTTATTGTATTTAGCTTGCTCAAAAGAGGTTGCCCCCTCGAAGTGGCCTGCGATCAATATAATCCCTTCGATGTTTCTGCTAATAATATAAATATGTTTTTTCATGAATTTTCATTAAATAAATTTGTTATTTAATACATTTTCATTAATTTATTGTAGGATGATCCTCTCATCTAGTATCATAATGCTTTCCAGGGCCAATTTTTTTCTCTCATAAGTGTTTTTCTATTCCCCTACATAATTCATTTAAGTATTTTTCTATATCATAATAATCTATTTTGGATTAGGGTAAATATCTATTGATATAACTGTGAGAAGTGTTTGGATGTAAGCCCTAAAACTCATTGTGAGGAGTACCATAGGAACCCCAAAGTAGTTGGCCTATTGAGAGGACCTGCGAGTGAAACAGGCAACAACCCCATCTTGATTGACTAGTTTCCACTCGTGAGAAAAACCAAGAGCTATTGTTTAGGGGTAAATCTATGGCCAAAAAACTTTTGGAGAGTGGTACTTGCTTAGATGCATTGGTGGCTAGAGAGATATCTTTAAACCTTAGGTAGCCATGAAAACTTGGGGCCTATTTCTATTAGTTTCATAATATTACTAGTGGAGTGTAAAAAGACTTGTCATATCAGATCTTCACTATTACCAATAGAGTATCAGTAGACCTATCATACCAGTTTCAAAATATTCCTAGAAGACTCTCAGTGGACTTGTAACTAGGCTTTTGACAGAATTTAGAAACCAAAAAATCTTCATCCTATCAGTTTCAAAAAAATATCAGCAGAGTATCAGAAGACTCTCAGTTAGAGGACTTACAGTCAGACATTTGATAGAAACCAGAAACCAATAATTTTTTTTTTCTTTTTTTGATATATCTCTCCATCTTTAGACCTGTTGATCCTCAAACTTTATTTGGACACCTAAAATTCCATTCTCCATGTTTTCTTCCATAAGGTCCCATATCCCAATTCCACTCTTAATTCTCGTAAATCTCAATTTTTCATTTTTTTGAGTTTTTGCCATAACTTCTATTTTTATCCATTTGCTTTGAAATATTTGCATAGTGTTCATCTCCATTTTATGCTCCTTTGTCCCTTTTTGATAATTTTTTTGGTTTTTTCATTTTCACTTTTGAAATTGCCCTTGCCTTTGTCAATCATACTCCCACTATGCAAACAAATTAGTAAAATTACCCTTACCCCCTCCAATTTCACCCAAATTAAAAAACATTCTTACTAAATGTGTCTTAATTCTAGTTTTCCTACCCATTACAAAAAAAATTCCTTATTCTGGCCATGGTAGTAACCCAAACATGAGCAAAAAACATGGAGGATGAAATTGTTGCCCTCAAAACCCAAATCAAAGATCTTGATGAAAAAATTCTCGGCTTCAATCTTCAACATACTTCCTTGACCAACAAACAACATCTAGAGTCCTCTTCAGACACCAAATTTTCTTCTTATAGTAATTTTCATGGGTCAAAGCTTGATTTTCCTAGATACAATGGTGCATATCTAATTGAATGGATTTATCAGGCATAACAATATTTTATTTTGCATAATATTTTTGATGCCAACAAAGTCCCACTTGCATCCTTTCACTTGGAACATGAAGCCCTTTAATGGTATCATTAGTATATCAAGGCTTATGATGAGCTAATATGGACCATTTTTTTCACATTCATTTTGCAACGGTTTGGCCTTAGTATTTTTGATGACTTCATTGGAGCACTCACTAAACTTCACTAAATAGGGACTGTGAGTGAATATCAAATATAATTTAAAAAAATGGCCAATCACATAGAGGGATTATCCAATGAATTCTTCAGGAATTACTTTATCAATGGACTGAAGGATGTAATTTGATCTAAAGTCAAAATGTTTATACCTAACATGATGATGGAAGCCCTAGGGTTGGATAAGTTGGTAGAGGACAAGATCACAGCTCAGCATGATTCAAATCCAATTTTACTTCATTCATAAATATAACTCCACAATGATCTCACACAACACCAACCCCTATAATGACTCCTATCAAGCATTTGACTGAAGCAAAAATGTGAGCACATAGAGAAAAAGGACTAGGCTATAATTATGATGATAAATTAACTTGGGGACATCAATGTGTCGAGTAAAATATCTACCTACTAGATGTGGACTCTCTATCCTAAACTAAAGTTTGGAAAGATGCTCAGGATACAGTAGATGATCTGAAAGAAGCTAAGCCAATTATGGAACCTACTTCTCAAAAAGACCAACTAGAGAGATCTCTCTATGCCTTAATATGAGTCACCACCCCACAAACCATGTGGGTCAAAGGTTACTTCAAGAAGATCTTTCTCACAACACTCATTGATTTTGACAACACCCATTACTTTATTGACTCTTGGATCACCAAACAGGCTAATTGTTTTGTCCATCCTTGTTCCAACTTTGAAGTCATGATTGCCAATGGGGGCACATTACTTTGCAAAGAGAAGTGTCATAATGTGTGTATCTCTATTTAAGATTATAATTTAAACTCTAACATGTTTGTCTTTCCTTTAAGTGAATGTGATGTTGTTTTGGGAGCCCAATGGTTATGCACACTTGGACCCATCTTATAGAATTCTACTAAACTTTGAATGTAATTTTTAGACAATAGGCAAAGACACACATTGAAAGGCTTACACCCAGGGTCTCTCAGCATCATTAGTTTACATCACATGGAAAATCTTCTTAAGAAGAATTTACATGGCATAATTACCCAGCTCCATTCCATTCAAATGTAAACATCAACGATCTCCAATACTCCTTGTGATCTACAAATCATTCTACATAGGTATTCATGTGTCTTTGTTAAACCATTGGGATTGCCACCTTCATAACTAAAGGACCACCATATTTAGCTCCTTCCTAAAAGTGTTCCTCCCAACATTAGGCCCTACCACTACCCATTTCAATAAAATATTGAGATCAAGATGCTCATTCGAGACTTACTAAAGTAAGGCATTATTTGCCCTAGTACCATCCCATATTCTTCCCTAGTTCTCCTTGTCCAAAAAAAAGATGGGTCATGGTGCCTCTGCATTGAATTTTGAGTACTTAATCACATCAAAATCAAGGATAAGTTCCTGATCCTTGTTATTGATGAGCTTCATGGCACTCATTTTTTATCCAAGTTAGATCTCCACTCTGGATATCACCAAATCCGACTTCATGAGGATGATATTCCTAAGATAGATTTTTGCACATATGATGGACACTATGAGTTTTTGGTCATGCCCTTTGACCTCACTAATGCTCCTTCAACATTATAGACATTGATGAATAAAATATTATAGCCATACCTATGGAAATTCATTCTAGTATTCTTTGATGATATCCTCATCTATAGTAAAACATGGTTTGAGCATCTCCGACATTTGGAGCTCACACTAAAACATCTCTCTGATCATCATCTCTATGCAAAAATTCCAAATGCATTTTTGGCTAGGATGAAGTGGAGTATCTCGAGCATATTGTTTCAACCTAAGGGGTTTGGGTGGATCCTAAAAAAATAACTGCCATGATAAATTAGCCTCATCTTCAGACACTCAAGAGTCTCTATGGTTTTTTGGGGATAGGTAGAAACTATTGCAAGTTTGTCAAGGATTATAATAACATTATATCTCTGCTAACAACTATGTTGTGTCAGGATCCTCTCCTAAGAGTACAATTGATTACCTTTGTATAAGCAACTAAACACGAAATTAAACCAGAAGTAATATGTAACTAGAATTCAGAAACAACAAAGAATATGTGATACGAGAAACAATACAATCTGTATTAATACTCTTCCAGAAGGAAATACAATGAAGAAATATCACTCTTCTTCCCACACCTCTTGGGTGTACATTAATTCTCCCTTAAGAGTTCTCTCTCTCTCTCAATTACAATCACAACTCAATAACCAAGTTGTTCCCTCAAGTGACAATCAACCCAATGGTTGTTGTTGCCTACTCTTGTGCACATACCTTCTTGATCTTTCACCCTATAGATCTAATTGGTCTTGCTTACACCGTGTGTTGCAAATCTTCTTGATCTTGCTACCCCGTAGATCTAACTGAGCTTGCACACACACACCCACAGATCTTCTTGATCTTGCTACCCCGCAGATCAACTGACCTTGCTTACCTGTAGATTTTCCTGATCTTGCACTCTTGTAGACCTTCTAGATATTACACTTGAGGATCTAATCCTTCTTAGTCTTGATTATAATACAGCCCCATGGGTCTCTTAAATAGATCCCAAAACAAACAATAATTAGAAACACAGACTCAAGACTAAAATTAGTCTTTACATGCAAACTCACTGTACGTCTAAAATTAGACAAGTTTTGGAAACACACACAGGTGACTGACATCGGTCACTGTCTATTTGGAGATGACCGATGTCGATCAATTCATAACCGATGTCGGTAGATTCTGGTTCTTGCCTGATCGATGTCAACAGGTAGTGACCGACGTCGGTTACTGTGTAACCCAGCAACATCCACATTTGCATAACAGTGAAGCTTTTAGCTCCACAACTTAACAATCTCCCACTTGGAGATAAATAGCTGCACCTGTACCTATACATGTACCTGTACATCCTCTAATTTATTTTTGGTTTGTATCTCCATCTTCAAGTTCAATCTTGAAGACCAACAAAATTTAAATGAAGATTAAACTTCTCCTTTGTTCCCAGCTTTGTTAACATATCTGCAGGGTTCTTATCCTTGCTAGCCACCGTGACTACAACAACCTTCTGCAACTCTAAAATCTAGCTAACTGTTGTTCCACCAACAGTGAACACATATCCTGTGGTGCTTCTCTCGCCATCCAAGTCACCTACCATATCTGAATCTACATACCCATGTAGAGAAGTGCTTGACCCTGCATAACATAAATACCTACTGCTGGTCCCTCTCAGATATCTGAGAATCCATTGAACTGCTTTCCAGTGCTTCTTTCCTAGATTGGCCATAAACTTGTTGACAACTCCCACTGCTTGGGCAATATCAGGTCTAGTACATACCATGTACCCAACCTCATCATGTGATTTAGGACACTGTTCATAGCTCAACTTGAACTGTCTAACCATAGGTGTGCTTACTGGTTTTGCATCTTGCATATCAAACCTCTCCACTATCTTATTCACATAATCCTCTTGAGACAAAATCAACTTGTGGTTTTCCCTATCTCTAGAAATACTCATGCCAAGGATTTTATTCGCTACTCCTAAATCCTTCCTGGAAAATGTCTGAGCTAATTTTACCTTTAGCTCAGTAATTCCCTGCATGTGTGCCCCTGCAACAAGCATATACACTACATACAGTAACATGATAATGTAGCTATCATTATCCAACCTGGTAAAATAAACACAATGGTCACATTGACATTGACTAAAGCCATGCTTTGTCATAAACCTGTCAAGCCTCAAATACCACTGTCCTAGAGCTTGCTCTGATACCAACTATTAGGATCCTCTCCTAAGAGTACAATTGATTACCTTTGTATAAGCAACTAAACACGAAATTAAACCAGAAGTAATATGTAACTAGAATTTAGAAATAGCAAAGAATATGTGATATGAGAAACAATACAATCTATATTAATACTCTTCCATAAGGAAATACAATGAAGAAATCTCACTCTTCTTCCCACACCTCTTAGGTGTACAGTAATTCTCCCTCAAGAGGTATCTCTCTCTCAATTACAATCACAACTCAATAATTGAGTTGTTCCCTCAAGTGACAATCAACCCAATGGTTGTTGTTGCCTACTCTCATCCACAGACCTTCTTGATCTTTCACCCTACAGATCTAATTGGTCTTGCTTACACTGTGTGTTGCAGATCTTCTTGATCTTGCTACCCCATAGATCTAATTGAGCTTGCACACACACACCCACAGATCTTCTTGATCTTGCTACCCCGCAGATCAACTGACCTTACTTACCTATAGATCTTCCTGATCTTGCACTCTTGCAGACCTTCTAGATCTTACACTTGAGGATCTAATACTTTTTAGTCTTGATTATAATACAGCCCCATGGGTCTCTTAAATAGATCCCAAAACAAACAATAATTAGAAACGTAGACTCAAGACTAAAATTAGTCTTTACATGCAAACTCACTGTTCGTCTAAAATTAGACCAGTTCTAGAAACACGCACAGGTGACCGACGTTGGTCACTGTCTGTTTGGAGATGACCGATGTCAATCAATTCATAACCGATGTCAGCAAATTTTAGTTCCTACCTGACCGATGTCGGCAGGTTCTGACCGATGTCGATTACTGTGTAACCCAGCAACCTCTATATTTGCATAACAGTGAAGCTTTTAGCTCCACAACTTAACAATCTCCCATTTAGAGATAAATAGCTGCACCTATACCTATACCTATACATCCTCTAATTTATTTTTGGCTTGTATCTCCATCTTCAAGTTCAATCTTGAAGACCAACAAAAGTTGAATGAAGATTCAACTTCTCATTTGTTCTTGGCTTTGTTAACATATCTATAGGGTTCTTATCCTTGCTATCCACCGTGACTACAACAACCTTCTACAACTCTGAAATCCAACTAACCACCATTCCACCAACAGTAAACACATATCTTGTGGTGCTTCTCCTGCCATCCAAGTCACCTGACATATCTGAATCTACATACCCATGTAGAGAAGTAGTTGACCTTACATAGCATAAATACCTGCTGCTGGTCCCTCTCAGATATCTAAGAATCCACTGAATTGCTTTTTAGTGCTTCTTTCCTAGATTGGCCATAAACCTGCTGACAACTCCCACTGCTTGGGCAATATCAGGTCTAGTACATACCATGTACCCAACCTCATCATGTGATTTAGGACACTGTTCATAGCTCAACTTGAACTATCCAACCATAGGTGTGCTTATTGGTTTTGATCCTGCATATCAAACCTCTCCACTACCTTATTCACATAATCCTCTTGAGACAAAATCAACCTGTGATTTTCCTTATCTCTAGAAATACTCATGCCAAGGATTTTCTTCACTACTCTTAAATCCTTCCTGGCAAATGTCAGAGCTACTTTTACCTTTAGCTCAGCAATTCCCTGCATGTGTGACCCTACAACAAGCATATACACTACATACAATAACAAGATAATGTAGCTATCATTATCCAACTTGGTAAAATAAACACAATGCTCACATTGACATTGACTAAAGCCATGCTTTGTCATAAACCTGTCAAACCTCAAATACCACTATCCTAGAGCTTGCTCTGATACCAACTGTCAGGATCCTCTCCTAAGAGTACAATTGATTACCTTTGTATAAGCAACTAAACACAGAATTAAACTAGAAGTAATATGTAACTATAATTCAGAAACAACAAAGAATATGTGATACGAGAAACAATACAATCTATATTAATACTCTTCCAGAAGGAAATACAATGAAGAAATCTCACTCTTCTTCCCATACCTCTTGGGTGTACATTAATTCTCCCTTAAGAGTTCTCTCTCTCTCTCAATTACAATCACAACTCAATAACCAAGTTGTTCTCTCAAGTGACAATCAGCCCAATGGTTGTTGTTGCCTACTCTTGTGCACATACCTTCTTGATCTTTCACCCTATAGATCTAATTGGTCTTGCTTACACCGTGTGTTGCAAATCTTCTTGATCTTGCTACCCCGTAGATCTAACTGAGCTTGCACACACACACCCACAGATCTTCTTGATCTTGCTACCCCGCAGATCAACTGACCTTGCTTACCTATAGATTTTCCTGATCTTGCACTCTTGTAGACCTTCTAGATATTACACTTGAGGATCTAATCCTTCTTAGTCTTGATTATAATACAGCCCCATGGGTCTCTTAAATAGATCCCAAAACAAACAATAATTAGAAACACAGACTCAAGACTAAAATTAGTCTTTACATGCAAACTCACTGTACGTCTAAAATTAGACCAGTTTTGGAAACACACATAGGTGACTGACATCGGTCACTGTCTATTTGGAGATGACCGATGTCGATCAATTCATAACCGATGTCGGTAGATTCCGGTTCTTGCCTGACCGATGTCAATAGGTTGTGACCGACGTCGGTTACTGTGTAACCCAGCAACATCCACATTTGCATAACAGTGAAGCTTTTAGCTCCACAACTTAACAATCTCCCACTTGGAGATAAATAGCTGCACCTGTACCTATACATGTACCTGTACATCCTCTAATTTATTTTTGGCTTGTATCTCCATCTTCAAGTTCAATCTTGAAGACCAACAAAAGTTAAATGAAGATTAAACTTCTCCTTTGTTCCCAGCTTTGTTAACATATCTGCAGGGTTCTTATCCTTGCTAGCCACCGTGACTGCAACAACCTTCTGCAACTCTAAAATCTAGCTAACTGTTGTTCCACCAACAGTGAACACATATCCTGTGGTGCTTCTCCCGCCATCCAAGTCACCTACCATATCTGAATCTACATACCCATGTAGAGAAGTGCTTGACCCTGCATAACATAAATACCTACTGCTGGTCCCTCTCAGATATCTGAGAATCCATTGAACTGCTTTCCAGTGCTTCTTTCCTAGATTGGCCATAAACTTGTTGACAACTCCCACTGCTTGGGCAATATCAGGTCTAGTACATACCATGTACCCAACCTCATCATGTGATTTAGGACACTGTTCATAGCTCAACTTGAACTGTCCAACCATAGGTGTGCTTACTGGTTTTGCATCTTGCATATCAAACCTCTCCACTATCTTATTCACATAATCCTCTTGAGACAAAATCAACTTGTGGTTTTCCCTATCTCTAGAAATACTCATGCCAAGGATTTTATTCGCTACTCCTAAATCCTTCCTAGAAAATGTCTGAGCTAATTTTACCTTTAGCTCAGTAATTCCCTGCATGTGTGCCCCTGCAACAAGCATATACACTACATACAGTAACATGATAATGTAGCTATCATTATCCAACCTGGTAAAATAAACACAATGGTCACATTGACATTGACTAAAGCCATGCTTTGTCATAAACCTGTCAAACCTCAAATACCACTGTCCTAGAGCTTGCTCTGATACCAACTATTAGGATCCTCTCCTAAGAGTACAATTGATTACCTTTGTATAAGCAACTAAACACGAAATTAAACCAGAAGTAATATGTAACTAGAATTTAGAAATAGCAAAGAATATGTGATATGAGAAACAATACAATCTATATTAATACTCTTCCAGAAGGAAATACAATGAAGAAATCTCACTCTTCTTCCCACACCTCTTAGGTGTACAATAATTCTCCCTCAAGAGGTATCTCTCTCTCAATTACAACCACAACTCAATAACTGAGTTGTTCCCTCAAGTGACAATCAACCCAATGGTTGTTGCCTACTCTCGTCCACAGACCTTCTTGATCTTTCACCCTACAGATCTAATTGGTCTTGCTTACACTGTGTGTTGCAGATCTTCTTGATCTTGCTACCCCATAGATCTAATTGAGCTTGCACACACACACCCACAGATCTTCTTGATCTTGCTAACCCGCAGATCAACTGACCTTACTTACCTATAGATCTTCCTGATCTTGCACTCTTGCAGACCTTCTAGATCTTACACTTGAGGATCTAATACTTCTTAGTCTTGATTATAATACAACCCCATGGGTCTCTTAAATAGATCCCAAAACAAACAATAATTAGAAACGTAGACTCAAGACTAAAATTAGTCTTTACATGCAAACTCACTGTTCGTCCAAAATTAGACCAGTTCTAGAAACACGCACAGGTGACCGATGTTGGTCACTGTCTGTTTGGAGATGACCGATGTCAACCGATTCATAACTGATGTCAGCAAATTTTAGTTCCTACCTGACCGATGTCGGCAGGTTCTGACCGATGTCGATTACTGTGTAACCCAGCAACCTCTACATTTGCATAACAGTGAAGCTTTTAGCTCCACAACTTAACAATCTCCCACTTGGAGATAAATAGCTGCACCTATACCTATACCTATACATCCTCTAATTTATTTTTGGCTTGTATCTCCATCTTCAAGTTCAATCTTGAAGACCAACAAAATTTGAATGAAGATTCAACTTCTCATTTGTTCTTGGCTTTGTTAACATATCTGTAGGGTTCTTATCCTTGCTATCCACTGTGACTACAACAACCTTCTGCAACTCTGAAATCCAACTAACCACCATTCCACCAATAGTAAACACATATCTTGTGGTGCTTCTCCTGCCATCCAAGTCACCTGCCATATCTGAATCTACATACCCATGTAGAGAAGTAGTTGACCTTGCATAGCATAAATACCTGCTGCTGGTCCCTCTCAGATATCTAAGAATCCACTGAATTACTTTTCAGTGCTTCTTTCCTAGATTGGCCATAAACCTGCTGATAACTCCCACTGCTTGGGCAATATCAGGTCTAGTACATACCATGTACCCAACCTCATCATGTGATTTAGGACACTGTTCATAGCTCAACTTGAACTATCCAACCATAGGTGTGCTTATTGGTTTTGATCCTGCATATCAAACCTCTCCACTACCTTATTCACATAATCCTCTTGAGACAAAATCAACCTGTGATTTTCCTTATCTCTAGAAATACTCATGCCAAGGATTTTCTTCACTACTCTTAAATCCTTCCTGGCAAATGTCAGAGCTACTTTTACCTTTAGCTCAGCAATTCCCTGCATGTGTGACCCTGCAACAAGCATATACACTACATACAATAGCAAGATAATGTAGCTATCATTATCCAACTTGGTAAAATAAACACAATGGTCACATTGACATTGACTAAAGCCATGCTTTGTCATAAACCTGTCAAACCTCAAATACCACTATCCTAGAGCTTGCTCTGATACCAACTGTCAGGATCCTCTCCTAAGAGTACAATTGATTACCTTTGTATAAGCAACTAAACACAGAATTAAACTAGAAGTAATATGTAACTATAATTCAGAAACAACAAAGAATATGTGATACGAGAAACAATACAATCTATATTAATACTCTTCCAGAAGGAAATACAATGAAGAAATCTCACTCTTCTTCCCAGACCTCTTGGGTGTACAGTAATTCTCCCTTAAGAGTTCTCTCTCTCTATCAATTACAATCACAACTCAATAACCAAGTTGTTCCCTCAAGTGACAATCAGCCCAATGGTTGTTGTTGCCTACTCTTGTGCACATACCTTCTTGATATTTCACCCTATAGATCTAATTGGTCTTGCTTACACCGTGTGTTGCAAATCTTCTTGATCTTGCTACCCCGTAGATCTAACTGAGCTTGCACACACACACCCACAGATCTTCTTGATCTTGCTACCCCGCAGATCAACTAACCTTGCTTACCTGTAGATTTTCCTGATCTTGCACTCTTGTAGACCTTCTAGATATTACACTTGAGGATCTAATCCTTCTTAGTCTTGATTATAATACAGCCCCATGGGTCTCTTAAATAGATCCCAAAACAAACAATAATTAGAAACACATACTCAAGACTAAAATTAGTCTTTACATGCAAACTCACTGTATGTCTAAAATTAGACAAGTTTTGGAAACACACACAGGTGACTGACATCGGTCACTGTCTATTTGGAGATGACCGATGTCGATCAATTCATAACCGATGTCGGTAGATTCTGGTTCTTGCCTGACCGATGTCAACAGGTTGTGACCGACGTCGGTTACTGTGTAACCCAACAACATCCACATTTGCATAACAGTGAAGCTTTTAGCTCCACAACTTAACAATCTCCCACTTGGAGATAAATAGCTGCACCTGTACCTATACATGTACCTGTACATCCTCTAATTTATTTTTGGCTTGTATCTCCATCTTCAAGTTCAATCTTGAAGACCAACAAAAGTTAAATGAAGATTAAACTTCTCCTTTGTTCCCAGCTTTGTTAACATATCTGCAGGGTTCTTATCCTTGCTAGCCACCGTGACTGCAACAACCTTCTGCAACTCTAAAATCTAGCTAACTGTTGTTCCACCAACAGTGAACACATATCCTGTGGTGCTTCTCCCGCCATCCAAGTCACCTACCATATCTGAATCTACATACCCATGTAGAGAAGTGCTTGACCCTGCATAACATAAATACCTACTGCTGGTCCCTCTCAGATATCTGAGAATCCATTGAACTGCTTTCCAATGCTTCTTTCCTAGATTGGCCATAAACTTGTTGACAACTCCCACTGCTTGGGCAATATCAGGTCTAGTACATACCATGTACCCAACCTCATCATGTGATTTAGGACACTGTTCATAGCTCAACTTGAACTGTCCAACCATAGGTGTGCTTACTGGTTTTGCATCTTGCATATCAAACCTCTCCACTATCTTATTCACATAATCCTCTTGAGACAAAATCAACTTGTGGTTTTCCCTATCTCTAGAAATACTCATGCCAAGGATTTTATTTGCTACTCCTAAATCCTTCCTGGAAAATGTCTGAGCTAATTTTACCTTTAGCTCAGTAATTCCCTGCATGTGTGACCCTGCAACAAGCATATACACTACATACAGTAACATGATAATGTAGCTATCATTATCCAACCTGGTAAAATAAACACAATGGTCACATTGACATTGACTAAAGCCATGCTTTGTCATAAACCTGTCAAACCTCAAATACCACTGTCCTAGAGCTTGCTATGATACCAACTATTAGGATCCTCTCCTAAGAGTACAATTGATTACCTTTGTATAAGCAACTAAACACGAAATTAAACCAGAAGTAATATGTAACTAGAATTTAGAAATAACAAAGAATATGTGATATGAGAAACAATACAATCTATATTAATACTCTTCCATAAGGAAATACAATGAAGAAATCTCACTCTTCTTCCCACACCTCTTAGGTGTACAATAATTCTCCCTCAAGAGGTATCTCTCTCTCAATTACAATCACAACTCAATAACTGAGTTGTTCCCTCAAGTGACAATCAACCCAATGGTTGTTGTTGCCTACTCTTGTCCACAGACCTTCTTGATCTTTCACCCTACAGATCTAATTGGTCTTGCTTACACTGTGTGTTACAGATCTTCTTGATCTTGCTACCCCATAGATCTAATTGAGCTTGCACACACACACCCACAGATCTTCTTGATCTTGCTACCCCGCAGATCAACTGACCTTACTTACCTATAGATCTTCCTGATCTTGCACTCTTGCAGACCTTCTAGATCTTACACTTGAGGATCTAATACTTCTTAGTCTTGATTATAATACAGCCCCATGGGTCTCTTAAATAGATCCCAAAACAAACAATAATTAGAAACGTAGACTCAAGACTAAAATTAGTCTTTACATGCAAACTCACTGTTCATCTAAAATTAGACCAGTTCTAGAAACACGCACAGGTGACCGACGTTGGTCATTGTCTGTTTGGAGATGACCGATGTCAACCGATTCATAACCGATGTCAGCAAATTTTAGTTCCTACCTGACCGATGTCGGCAGGTTCTGACTGATGTCGATTACTGTGTAACCCAGCAACCTCTACATTTGCATAACAGTGAAGCTTTTAGCTCCACAACTTAACAATCTCCCACTTGAAGATAAATAGCTGCACCTATACCTATACCTATACATCCTCTAATTTATTTTTGGCTTGTATCTCCATCTTCAAGTTCAATCTTGAAGACCAACAAAAGTTGAATGAAGATTCAACTTCTCATTTGTTCTTGGCTTTGTTAACATATCTGTAGGGTTCTTATCCTTGCTATCCACCGTGACTACAACAACCTTCTGCAACTCTGAAATCCAACTAACCACCATTCCACCAACAGTAAACACATATCTTGTGGTGCTTCTCCTGCCATCCAAGTCACCTGCCATATCTGAATCTACATACCCATGTAGAGAAGTAGTTGACCTTGCATAGCATAAATACCTGCTGCTGGTCCCTCTCAGATATCTAAGAATCCACTGAATTGCTTTTCAGTGCTTCTTTCCTAGATTGGCCATAAACCTGCTGACAACTCCCACTGCTTGGGCAATATCAGGTCTAGTACATACCATGTACCCAACCTCATCATGTGATTTAGGACACTGTTCATAGCTCAACTTGAACTATCCAACCATAGGTGTGCTTATTGGTTTTGATCCTGCATATCAAACCTCTCCACTACCTTATTCACATAATCCTCTTGAGACAAAATCAACCTGTGATTTTCCTTATCTCTAGAAATACTCATGCCAAGGATTTTCTTCACTACTCTTAAATCCTTCCTGGCAAATGTCAGAGCTACTTTTACCTTTAGCTCAGCAATTCCCTGCATGTGTGACCCTGCAACAAGCATATACACTACATACAATAGCAAGATAATGTAGCTATCATTATCCAACTTGGTAAAATAAACACAATGGTCACATTGACATTGACTAAAGCCATGCTTTGTCATAAACCTGTCAAACCTCAAATACCACTATCCTAGAGCTTGCTCTGATACCAACTGTCAGGATCCTCTCCTAAGAGTACAATTGATTACCTTTGTATAAGCAACTAAACACAGAATTAAACTAGAAGTAATATGTAACTATAATTTAGAAACAACAAAGAATATGTGATACGAGAAACAATACAATCTATATTAATACTCTTCCAGAAGGAAATACAATGAAGAAATCTCACTCTTCTTCCCATACCTCTTGGGTGTACAGCAATTCTCCCTTAAGAGTTCTCTCTCTCTCTCAATTACAATCACAACTCAATAACCAAGTTGTTCCCTCAAGTGACAATCAGCCCAATGGTTGTTGTTGCCTACTCTTGTGCACATACCTTCTTGGTCTTTCGCCCTATAGATCTAATTGGTCTTGCTTACACCATGTGTTGCAAATCTTCTTGATCTTGCTACCCCGTAGATCTAATTGAGCTTGCACACACACACCCACAGATCTTCTTGATCTTGCTACCCCGCAGATCAACTGACCTTGCTTACCTGTAGATTTTCCTGATCTTGCACTCTTGTAGACCTTCTAGATATTACACTTGAGGATCTAATCCTTCTTAGTCTTGATTATAATACAGCCCCATGGGTCTCTTAAATAGATCCCAAAACAAACAATAATTAGAAACACAGACTCAAGACTAAAATTAGTCTTTACATGCAAACTCACTGTACGTCTAAAATTAGACAAGTTTTAGAAACACACACAGGTGACTGACATCAGTCACTGTCTATTTGGAGATGACCGATGTCGATCAATTCATAACCGATGTCGGTAGATTCTGGTTCTTGCCTGACCGATGTCAATAGGTTGTGACCGACGTCGGTTACTGTGTAACCCAACAACATCCACATTTGCATAACAGTGAAGCTTTTAGCTCCACAACTTAACAATCTCCCACTTGGAGATAAATAGCTGCACCTGTACCTATACATGTACCTGTACATCCTCTAATTTATTTTTGGCTTGTATCTCCATCTTCAAGTTCAATCTTGAAGACCAACAAAAGTTAAATGAAGATTAAACTTCTCCTTTGTTCCCAGCTTTGTTAACATATCTGCAGGGTTCTTATCCTTGCTAGCCACCGTGACTGCAACAACCTTCTGCAACTCTAAAATCTAGCTAACTGTTGTTCCACCAACAGTGAACACATATCCTGTGGTGCTTCTCTCGCCATCCAAGTCACCTACCATATCTGAATCTACATACCCATGTAGAGAAGTGCTTGACCCTGCATAACATAAATACCTACTGCTGGTCCCTCTCAGATATTTGAGAATCCATTGAACTGCTTTCCAGTGCTTCTTTCCTAGATTGGCCATAAACTTGTTGACAACTCGCACTGCTTGGGCAATATCAGGTCTAGTACATACCATGTACCCAACCTCATCATGTGATTTAGGACACTGTTCATAGCTCAACTTGAATTGTCCAACCATAGGTGTGCTTACTGGTTTTGCATCTTGCATATCAAACCTCTCCACTATCTTATTCACATAATCCTCTTGAGACAAAATCAACTTGTGGTTTTCCCTATCTCTAGAAATACTCATGCCAAGGATTTTATTCGCTACTCCTAAATTCTTCCTGGAAAATGTCTGAGCTAATTTTACCTTTAGCTCAGTAATTCCCTGCATGTGTGACCCTGCAACAAGCATATACACTACATACAGTAACATGATAATGTAGCTATCATTATCCAACTTGGTAAAATAAACACAATGGTCACATTGACATTGACTAAAGCCATGCTTTGTCATAAACCTGTCAAACCTCAAATACCACTGTCCTAGAGCTTGCTCTGATACCAACTATTAGGATCCTCTCCTAAGAGTACAATTGATTACCTTTGTATAAGCAACTAAACACGAAATTAAACCAGAAGTAATATGTAACTAGAATTTAGAAATAGCAAAGAATATGTGATATGAGAAACAATACAATCTATATTAATACTCTTCCAGAAGGAAATACAATGAAGAAATCTCACTCTTCTTCCCACACCTCTTAGGTGTACAATAATTCTCCCTCAAGAGGTATCTCTCTCTCAATTACAATCACAACTCAATAACTGAGTTGTTCCCTCAAGTGACAATCAACCCAATGGTTGTTGTTGCCTACTCTCGTCCACAGACCTTCTTGATCTTTCACCCTACAGATCTAATTGGTCTTGCTTACACTGTGTGTTGCAGATCTTCTTGATCTTGCTACCCCATAGATCTAATTGAGCTTGCACACACACACCCATAGATCTTCTTGATCTTGCTACCCCGCAGATCAACTGACCTTACTTACCTATAGATCTTCCTGATCTTGCACTCTTGCAGACCTTCTAGATCTTACACTTGAGGATCTAATACTTCTTAGTCTTGATTATAATACAGCCCCATGGGTCTCTTAAATAGATCCCAAAACAAACAATAATTAGAAACGTAGACTCAAGACTAAAATTAGTCTTTACATGCAAACTCACTGTTCGTCTAAAATTAGACCAGTTCTAGAAACACGCACAGGTGACCGACGTTGGTCACTGTCTGTTTGGAGATGACCGATGTCAACCGATTCATAACCGATGTCAGCAAATTTTAGTTCCTACCTGACCGATGTCGGCAGGTTCTAACCGATGTCGATTACTGTGTAACCCAGCAACCTCTACATTTGCATAACAGTGAAGCTTTTAGCTCCACAACTTAACAATCTCCCACTTGGAGATAAATAGCTGCACCTATACCTATACCTATACATCCTCTAATTTATTTTTGGCTTGTGTCTCCATCTTCAAGTTCAATCTTGAAGACCAACAAAAGTTGAATGAAGATTCAACTTCTCATTTGTTCTTGGCTTTGTTAACATATCTGTAGGGTTCTTATCCTTGCTATCCACCGTGACTACAACAACCTTCTGCAACTCTGAAATCCAACTAACCACCATTCCACCAACAGTAAACACATATCTTGTGGTGCTTCTCCTGCCATCCAAGTCACCTGCCATATCTGAATCTACATACCCATGTAGAGAAGTAGTTGACCTTGCATAGCATAAATACCTGCTGCTGGTCCCTCTCAGATATCTAAGAATCCACTGAATTGCTTTTCAGTGCTTCTTTCCTAGATTGGCCATAAACCTGCTGACAACTCCCACTGCTTGGGCAATATCAGGTCTAGTACATACCATGTACCCAACCTCATCATGTGATTTAGGACACTATTCATAGCTCAACTTGAACTATCCAACCATAGGTGTGCTTATTGGTTTTGATCCTGCATATCAAACCTCTCCACTACCTTATTCACATAATCCTCTTGAGACAAAATCAACCTGTGATTTTCCTTATCTCTAGAAATACTCATGCCAAGGATTTTCTTCACTACTCTTAAATCCTTCCTGGCAAATGTCAGAGCTACTTTTACCTTTAGCTCAGCAATTCCCTGCATGTGTGACCCTGCAACAAGCATATACACTACATACAATAACAAAATAATGTAGCTATCATTATCCAACTTGGTAAAATAAACACAATGGTCACATTGACATTGACTAAAGCCATGCTTTGTCATAAACCTGTCAAACCTCAAATACCACTATCCTAGAGCTTGCTCTGATACCAACTGTCAGGATCCTCTCCTAAGAGTACAATTGATTACCTTTGTATAAGCAACTAAACACAGAATTAAACTAGAAGTAATATGTAACTATAATTTAGAAACAACAAAGAATATGTGATACGAGAAACAATACAATCTATATTAATACTCTTCCAGAAGGAAATACAATGAAAAAATCTCACTCTTCTTCCCACACCTCTTGGGTGTACAGTAATTCTCCCTCAAGAGTTCTCTCTCTCTCAATTACAATCACAACTCAATAACTGAGTTGTTCCCTCCAGTGACAATCAACCCAATGGTTGTTGTTCCCTACTCTCATCCACAAACCTTCTTGATCTTTCACCCTGCTGATCTAATTGGTCTTGCTTACACTATGTGTTTCAGATCTTCTTGATCTTGCTACCCCGTAGATCTAAATGAGCTTGCACACACACACACCCACAGATCTTCTTGATCTTGCTACCCCACAGATCAACTGACCTTGCTTACCTGTAGATTTTCCTAATCTTGCACTCTTGCAGACCTTCTAGATCTTACACTTGAGGATCTAATCCTTCTTAGCCCTGATTACAATAAAGCCCCATAGGTCTCTTAAATAGATCTCAAAACAAACAATAATTATAAACATAGACTCAAGACTAAAATTAGTCTTTACATGCAAACTCACTGTTCGTCTAAAATTAGACCAGTTTTGGAAACACACATAGGTGACCGACGTCGGTCACTATCTATCTGGAGATGACTGATGTCGGCCGATTCATAACCGATGTCAGTAGATTTTAGTTCCTACCTGACTGATGTCGGTAGGTTCTGACTGACATTGGTTACTGTGTAACCCAACAACCTCCACATTTGCATAATAGTGAAGTTTTTAGCTCCACAACTTAACAATCTCCCACTTGGAGATAAACAACTACACCTGTACCTGTATATCCTCTAATTAATTTTTGGCTTGTATCTCCATCTTCAAGTTCAATCTTAAAGACCAACAAAATTTGAATGAAGATTCAACTTCTTCTTTGTTCCCGGCTTTGTTAACATATCTACAGGGTTCTTATCCTTGCTAGCCACTGTGACTGCAACAACCTTCTGCAACTCTGAAATCCAACTAACCGCCGTTCCACCAATAGTTTACACATATCATGTGGTGCTTCTCCTGCCATCCAAGTCACCTGCCATATCCGAATATACATACCCATGTAGAGAAGTGCTTGACCCTGCATAGCATAAATACCTGCTGATGGTCCCTCTCAGATATTTGAGAATCCACTGAACTGCTTTTCAGTGCTTCTTTCCTAGATTGGCCATAAACTTCCTGACAACTCCCACTACTTGGGCAATATCAGGTCTAGTACATACCATGTACCCAACCTCATCATGTGATTTAGGACACTATTCATATCTCAACTTGACCTGTCCAACCAAAGGTGTACTTACTGGTTTTGCATCTTGCATATCAAACCTCTCCACTACCTTATTCACATAATCCTCTTGAGACAAAATCAACCTGTGATTTTTCTTGTCTCTAGAAATACTCATGCCAAGGATTTTCTTTGCTGCTCATAAATCCTTCCTGGCAAATGTCTGAGCTACTTTTACCTTTAGCTCAGCAATTCCCTGCATGTGTGACCCTGCAACAAGCATATACGCTACATACAATAACAAGATAATGTAGCTATCATTATCCAACCTGGTAAAATAAACACAATGGTCACATTGACATTGACTAAAGCCATACTTTGTCATAAACTTGTCAAACCTCAAATACCACTGTCCTGAAGCTTGCTCTGATACCAACTATCAGGATCCTCTCCTAAGAGTACAATTGATTACCTTTGTATAAGTAACTAAACACGAAATTAAATCAGAAGTAATACGTAACTAGAATTCAGAAACAACAAAGAATATGTGATACAAGAAACAATAAAATCTATATTAATACTCTTCCAGAAGGAAATACAATGAAGAAATCTCACTCTTCTTCCCACACCTCTTGGGTGTACTATGATTCTCCCTCAAGAGTTCTCTCTCTCTCAATTACAATCACAACTCAATAACCGAGTTGTTCCCTCCAGTGACAATCAACCCAATGGTTGTTGTTGCCTACTCTCATCCACAGACCTTCTTGATCTTTCACCCTACAGATCTAATTGGTCTTGCTTACACCGTGTGTTGTAGATCTTCTTGATCTTGCTACCCCACAGATCAACTGACCTTGCTTACCTGTAGATCTTCCTAATATTGCACTCTTGTAGACCTTCTAGATCTTACACTTGAGAATCTAATCCTTCTTAGTCCTGATTACAATACAGCTCTATGGGTCTCTTAAATATATCCCAAAATAAACAATAATTAGAAACGTAGACTCAAGACTAAAATTAGTCTTTACATTCAAACTCACTATTCGTCTAAAATTAGACCAATTCTAGAAACACACACAGGTGACCGACGTCAATCACTGTTTGTCTTGAGATGACCGATGTCGACTGATGCATAACTGATGTTGGTAGATTCTGGTTCCTACTTGATCGATGTCGACAGGTTCTGACCGATGTTGGTTACTGTGTAACCCAACAACCTCCACATTTGCATAATAATGAAGATTTTAGCTGCACAACTTAACATGTTGAAAAAGGATGCTTTTACATGGACACAAGTTGTTGAGTGTGCATTTGAAGAATTGAAATAAGTTGTGTATTACACCTGTTCTAGTTATGCCAAATTTTATCAAAACCTTCACTATCAAGAATGATGCTTGTGAAAATGGACTTGGTGTTGTTATCCTCCAAGAAGGATGCCCCATTGCATTCACTAGCAAAGCCCTTTCTAGCAAGAATTTAGTACTCTCTACTTATGAGAAGGAAATGATGGCCATTTTATATGTAGTACATAAGTGGTGGGCATACCTATCGGGAAATCATTTTTGCATCAAAACTGATCACCAGAGTCTAAAATATTTCTTAGAACAATGGGTTTTCGCCCCATCATAACATAAATGGGTTAGCAAACTCAAGGGTTATGACTATGAGATCACATACAAGAGTGGTAAGGATAATATTATTGTTGATGCTCTATCTTGCACATTTGTAGACCAAGCTTCCCTTTCAACTATTTCCATGCCTATTATAATTTGGTTAGACATTGTACATCAAGGATATGTCAATGACTCCTTATTATCTCAAATCATTCAATAGTTGGCCACTAATCCCTCTATCATACCACATTATTCTTGGGATGGTACTTCTTTATGATACAAGGACCATCTGGTGCTTCCCCAAAGCACAAATATTTATTAGGATATATTCTATGAACTCCATGCTTCTCCATTTGTAGGGCACTCAGGTTTTCTCAAAACTTGTGAGTGGGCACGATGCAACTTCTTTTGGAAGGGAATGAAAAAGGCAATTCAATAGATGGTGGCTAAATGTAATACCTACCAATGCAACAAGGGTGAAACACCACTCATTCCTAAGTTACTCAAACCTTTGCCCATCCCTACCAGGATTTGGATAGATATTGCTATGGATTTCATTGAGGGGCTCCCTAAATCTAGAGGAAACATAATGATCTTGGTTGTGGTTGATTGCCTATCTAAATATAGTCATTTTTTTGCCCTCAGCCATCCCTATACTGCCTCCACAGTCACACAAATTTTCTTAGACAAGATGTTTCATCTTCATGGCATTCCTTCTTCCATTGTCTTAGATTGTGATACAACCTTCACCAGCCATTTTTGGATAGAACTATTTTGATGCACTGAAACCCAACTGAAGATGAGTTTCGGGCATCATCCACAAATAGATGGCCAGACTAAAATTGTCAATAAATGCATGGAAACTTTCCTTTGTTATTTCACCTCAAAACAACAACATCAGTGGGAAAAGTGGATCCCTCTCGTTGAATGGTGGTATAATACCTCTTACCACACTTTAACTAAAATGACTCCATATGAAGCAATCTATGGTCAAGCACCACTAGTGCTCCTTCCATACACCCTCAATATTTTGCTAGTTTAAGTGATCAACATGATTCTCAAAACCAAGGATCTAATCCTTAGCACCCTATGAGACACTCTTCATATGGCACAAAATAAAATTAAACAATAGGCTAATCAACACCATTCTGCATGCACTTTTCAAGTAGGTGATATGGTTTTTCTTTGCATGTACCCATACAAATAATCCTCTCTAAAATTCAAAGGATGTCATAAGCTGGTTCCCAAATTTTGTGTGCCATATAAGGTTCTCCAAAATATTGGGTTAGTTATTTATAAGTTGGAGCTCCCACCTTCTTCTCGAGTTCACCTAGTATGTCATGTCTCTTATTTGAAGAAAGTTCTTGGCACAAGGAATAGAGTGCAAACTATTTTACCAGTACTTGATAATGAAGGATCCATCTTTCTTTATCCAAAGGAAATTTTGGATAGGTGCACATACCAAATTCATTCTTGCTCCATCATAGAAGTATTATTTCAGTAACATAGAATGCAACCAAAGGATGCAACATGGGAACCACTATTTTAGATTCAACACCAATTCCCACATCTGAAGCTTTGAGGACAAAATTTTTCTAAGAGGGAGGGGATGTTAGGCACTTGTGCTACCCATTCTCTTTACTTTGTTAGTAAATTAGTTGTTATGGATGCATATGCTTTGTAAGTCATCCCGTGAGCATTTTGTTTTATCCCACATTCATGAGAAGTATTAGTTTCTTATATTAGATTTAGTATATAAGTAAGTTTTGAGACCAATGAAGGCACCCACGAATTTATTGTATTAAGCTTACTCAAAAGAGGTTTCCCCCTTAAAGTGGCCTACAATCAATTTAATCCCTTTGGTGTTTCTACTAATAATATAAATATATTATTTCATGCATTTTCATTAAATAAATTTGTTATTTCATGTATTTTCATTAATTTTTTGTAGAAGGATCCTCTCAACTTTATATAAATTTTTTAAATTATGTCGACATATGTGTCTACCTTAGATGCATGTGTCTGCTTAGGATGTAAGTGTTTGGGAAGCTAGAAAATAAGTACAAGTATAAAACTATTAGTGAAGGATAATAATTAGGTTTATATATTTTTTCATAGTATAGAAGGCCTAGGTCATCAAAATAACAAGGGTCAAATTAAGAGACAAGAAATTAGACACAAAGAGATAGTGAACACAAGCCTTTTGATAGTGGGAAGGTCTAGAGCTGAAAGGTACAATCATGATAGGTATTTGCTAAGTGTATAAAACTGAGATACCATATAAATCAAATTTTAATATATATATATATATATATATATATATATATATATATATTTCCCCCTTTAATCTAGTAAAAAAAATACTAGTTTAAAGGAAAGAAATGTTTGCATGGGTGTGTACAACACACCTTGTTTGCGCGTGAGCCCACCTTGATTCTTTTACTGGTGACTGACCTATAACTAAGAGTATGTTATAATATATAATCAATGTATGAAATATGAAATTGAAATAATTTGAAATGCTTGAAAGTAAAAAGGGCAAGGTTAGGAGTACATATGTGTGCCAATACAACCATCTTGTCTTTCATCAATTTGATTTGAAATGATGCCTCATTATGAAGCATTGAAACTGAGATCAGGATAATTATGAACTTAAAAGTGCATGTGTGTGTGTGTGTGTGTATTTGAGGATAATATTACCCAATCTAGGTGTAAAGGTGAGTTACAACATGACCATTGAGCTTGTTTTATCTCAATCGTGTAACCCAAATATGTGCATAACCTAGTGAGAGTGATTGATTTAATTAAATCAAACTATATATTTGGTGAGGGTGAATGATTTAATCAAATCTAACTTATAAATTTGGTAAGATTGAGCATTTTAATCAACTCAAACTTCCAAAGGTGAATTAAATATTACAGTAGATTAGCTTGATAACAATCCATCTTAGGCATGATAATAGTCCATAACAGTATTTGAAATTTAGAAAATGATTTTATTTTGTAAGTTTTAGGTGCCCTTTACATGGCATATGCACCTCATATATGTCTCAAACTGAAATTTGGGTATAATATTAGTACCAATGTATAAAATTCTACCATAAATATATATTTGAATCATATAACTATGAAATCTATATAATTTTAAAACTAATGTAAATGTGGAGAATATTTATATAACATGTCCTCACTGAATCTAGAGGATCTGAGAACTAGTGAAAATGTGGAGAACATGTTTCTATAAAATGCCCCCATTGTAATATGGAGATATTGAGTACTTAATAAGTATGGAGGTCATGCCTTTTTGACATGCCTCTACTATGATATGAAACTATTAAAATGTGGAAGTCATTACTCTATGACATGTCCTCACTAATATGCCCCCCTTTTGGGGTGAGTAGAAATAGAATCTAGTAGTTACCTTACCTCAAAATGATAAGATAATTGTATAATTTGTGTATAGATCATGTAGCATATAGGAATAACATGTCCAGGTAGATATGAAATTAAAGCACGTAGTATGTGATCACATAAATTCATAATATGGATGATATAGATCATCTATAGAGTAACAATACAAGTTCATCAAGCAATCAAGCACACACACATGAGCACTCAAAAGCAAAACAACATAAAATGGTCTAAGGAGACCTCATACAAGGGGCATGTTCCAATGTTAAATAATTCAAGGGACATACCTTGGTTAAATATAAACAAAGAATATAAATGACATATTCAAATATCCACATACAACAAATAATGACATATTCAAATATCTAAATAGGCAAAAGGTACGAGGGTCACAAACAATGAAACATATTTAAATGCTAGAAAAGGAAATACTATGCAAGACAATAAAAAGCAAGGAAATACACTCAAGAAAGTAATAAAATGTAAAATTAAGATAAATATAAGTAACCAACATGAACCTAGCATACATATTCCTACAATTATGTGTTAGCAAAAAATATTAAGTACATATCATATCAAGTACATTGCGGAGGATATGATCATGGATATAGATATTTGTAAGCATATAATATCAAACATGATAATAGAAAGTGATCATTGAATAATATAACCTAGGTGTATCATGATCAAAAAAGTAAATGTTCCTAACATACTTATGATGAGAATACAGGGAAGGCCCAACATGTGTATGTGCATATATCATATATCTATATATGCATGTATCACACTCAAAATATGTGTGAAAGATTTGTATATAGAGAAATGATATGACATCTACTAACATGGAGAAAACAAAATATGTATAAGAAATAGTATGACTAGGAACATGCTAAATATTTTTGGATTTTTTATTTTTTTGAATGTTTTTAGAATATGTGTGTGTGTTTATTTTTTGGAATATTTGGAAATAAAAAAAGCTACCTTATGATTCCATCCAAGGGATGCTCATAAATAGCTCCAAAATTGAAGTATGGTATATCAAACTAGTGGTACTTTTAAGGAGCATGTATAGGTGTAATATATGGCATTTTAGGCTCTGTGATGATCTACATATGTATCAGAGGACTCTATAGTCTCAAAGAGGTAATAGAAGGAGTAAGGGTTATTGAAACCCATTATTTTGTGATTTGTACTTTATTAGAAGTAGCAATAATAGGAACATGTTTAATTTCTTAGGAGAATTTAAAGATGCAAACATTATCCAATGATATCAAGATGAGGATGAGAATTTATGAGGAGAGAAAGATGTATAATCTTTCCTGAACGAGATGTGTCATATGCATGCATAGTAGAATAAAAAGTGTATCATCCTATATTGGTAAGTTTGTAATTGGGATCTTTGGTTTGTATTTATTTGCATTTGGTTTCTCATTTATCGGTGATAGATTCAATCAATAGGTACTAGGTCCTATCGGTATGAATAGATTATATGGTAAGTTATCGAGCGGATTAGAGCATAGTTTACTGAATTTTACATCTAAAGATTGTTTACCATCTATATGAATAATGAATTTAACCTGATTTAAAGAAAATATTGTAGTTACTTCCTAAATTTCCATATTTATAACATTATATTTGTCTAGTGTCTCTTTATTATTGACCTCTTTTGTTAGATATCTTGTTTTAAAAATTTGATGTTCCCATTTCTCTTTCTATAATGTAACCTTTTATATTTGTGCTTTATTCTTTGACTTATTCTCATTTGTAGGTTCTTGCTCTTTACATTGACAAAAAATATCTTTGAATGATGTGAATTAGTATTACCACTATATCCCAAGCCATGTTGATCATTATGATTAGATGTATAGCTATGACAAGTGATATGTTGTGCATGTTTTCCAAATTATTGACCTTGATAACCTAAGTGTTGTAGATATTGTTTTCTAAAACCATATTGTTTTGAAAGATGAGTATCATTATGGGGAGGTATATTTGTATTCTTTTCTTGGTCTAATTGTTTCATCTTCAACTTCTTTTTCTTTGAATTATCTTTTGGTACCTATATTTTATTTTTGTATGTGTGCTTTTGGAGAGGTACTCAATATAAATGGGTTGATTGAGTGATGTATCTATTATAGGATCACCACTATCAATTGTACCTTATATTTGTGATTCAAAGCCAAAAAGTAATTTGTATGATGCCCATACATTATATGGTATGCACAATAGTATTTAAATATGTGTATAAGATGTACATGACGTAATTTGATCACTTTGTTTTGAAGTATTTCTCTTAGGATTTCACTTGAACTCTTAGTAGCCTTTGGTATAATATTTGAATCACTTGTTTCAGATGTATGTTGTTTTATCTTTTCATTTGGATATGAAATATTATTTTAGCTTTTTATTTGGATATGAAACCTTGTTGGGTATAAAATTGCTAGAGGAAGATGTAAACATATGATTAACACTAGCATATTTTGGATTTTGTAGGTATGTAATTTGATTTTTTAATAATGTGATATTTGAACTTAAATTCTTTTAGAACTCTTAGATGAACTTTCTCATAGTGATTATTTGATATTTAGTGATTCACAAACACAAATTCTAAGTTCTTTGAATTGAATATGCATACATACACCATCTATGTCACCCCTTAAAAGAGTGATAGCATGGACCTGGTTAGAGGGATGGTAGTCATCACCCTCTTTAGGGTTAAGAGAAAGAGGCTCAATATTATTGCAACAATATTGGTAAAGAAAAGTTTGAGTTTTACTTTGATTAGGTTCATTCTTTGATTTTGTTATTTTGAAATATTTAACAATTTAGACAAGACAACAAATAATGACTACACTGATATATTGGAAGGAAAAGTGCTCAAAAAATGTTTCTATATTTAGTATAATCTTAGGAAAATAAATTTTGATTTTTTTAGAATTTTAATACTTTAAGAATAGAAATTAGAATTAAAAAAATAGTAAATCAGGAAACCCTAGGTCAACTATGGTTTGGACATTAAAAATTGAGTTCATCAAATGTTTAACTCTAAATTTGAATATGTGTGATTATTTAAGGTTAAGAAGATAGAGTAGTCTAGGGCACAAGGGTGATAAACTACCTTTATAGTAGGCCAATTAATAGAAAAATCAAACAAATAATATTCTAAATTTATAAAACTAATATTGATAAAAATAGTAAAGTATAACTATTTATAGATATTTAAATAAAGTATAACTATTTATAGATATTTAAATAAATTATAAAGAATGATACTTAGTTGGTTTATTATGCATTTGTAGCTCTGTGCAAGAACATACTAGAAGTGGACTAGATGATGATCTTGGAACAATCGTTGGATTTTGAAAATTATGCTTATGCAGCCATAGATGTTTGCATTGAATCTAGAAACTTACATTGACATAGGTTTCATGTATAAAATGTTAACTAAATTTGTATGTGACTAGTTGGAACCTTATGGGTTTTTTTATCACCTTCCTTTTGATATCTTCAAATCATGTGTATAAGCCATCGATCTTTGTCAAATGATAAAACCCTAGCTCTTCACCCTTAAAATGATTAGAAAAAATGAGTTAGTGGGCTCACAGTGTCGCATTGACCCGAAAGACCCCTCTGTCAATGGGCACTACCTAGATATTCACTACTGCAAAGAGTGCCTTAGACTAATGTAGTTATCCCATATGTATTGGATTGTGTGTGCACATGGGTGTAATATGTGATAAGTAAAGCCATGCAATGACCTAGCTTGTAACTTGAAAAATATGGATTATAGGGTAATCTTTGAATGCTTTAGACCTATATAAAGACCACTTCTATGACTGATATAGAATTATAGACATATAAGGCATATTTTCTCACTTGAATTCTTGATTGAGTTCTTCTTGATATATTTCATTTTGAGTTGTATGTAATTTCCAAATGATTTATAGGTACTTTATAGGTGAGGAATGGACTAGGGTTGATCTTGTATATATACCAATCCATTTTGGAAATATATCACATTAAAACACTTAAGCCAACCTTCTAAATACATTTATTTTATAAATTAGATGAATTTTGGGCACTATAAATTGTAGGAAAATGGACAGTTGCGTCAATGCATGTGTCCACCTAGGATGCAAGTGACCATGGAGCTATAAAATAGGTATAGGTCTAAAACAATAGTGAAGGACAATAATTAGGTTTATAACTTTTTGTACATTATAAAAAGGTCTAGGTCATCATAATAATAAGGGTTGAACTAAAAGATAAACAATTAGGCATAAAGAGACAATGAGTACAACCTTTTGGTAGCGAGAAATTCTAGAACTAAAAGGTATAACCATGATAGGTATTTTCCAAGTGTACAAGACTAAGGTACCATATAAATTAAATTTTAGTATTGATTTAATTTTTAAGGCTTATGGAGTATAAACCCTAGGTTTCTAAAGGGTATGCATATAGTAAATCATGAGAGAGATATGTAATAAATATAGCCATTAATTTGTACAAGAACTGACCTAATCTAACATTTCTTAAAATAGTAATGAATAACATAAATAAGTACTTAGCTATAAAATAATTGAGATGAAGGATCTGAAAGCTGAAAACTTGTATAAGAGCTAGTCTAAGTGTCAAAAATAGGATCCAAGTGTCAAAAACCCTCCTAGATAATAGCACCATACCTTGGATATTAACAGTGTGGTGCTAGTTTCCACTTTTGGTACTATTGTCCTCTATGCAAAAATTGATTTGTACTTCTAGGAGCAACTATGTTTGAGTCTGCTAAGCCTATTACTGTATGGATGAAACTTGATTCACTGTCTATGACCTATTTTGACTGATTTTGTATACAAACCCTAGACCTCCATGTGGTTATGGTATTCGATTGACACAATTAGAAAAAGTGTGATGTTAGCTGGGTAGGCTTTATATCCTCAACACCCCATTGTTTTGAGAGTTATCTACATACCAATACTCTAAGAAGGGATTAATCCTGATGTAGTTTTCCCCACCTAAGTGATAGTGCAAGTGATAGTACAAGTGAAGCTAATATGAATGTTGAGTTGAGCACTTTGAGTGAGGCTTGAGAATAGAAATCTATATATTTTGAGCATAGTGTGGTTATATATAATTGTATGTTGAATTAGAGTAGACTAAGGATTGATAAATTTGGTTGTGTATAACTTGTTTTGAGTTTGTTTGTGTGTATTTGCATCTAATTTCCATCTAATAAATAAAGGGCTAAAAGTCATGTATATATACTGATCTAGTGTTCATGTGGGGTTTGAAATAGGTCTAAGATGACACTAGGTGTTTTTGGATTGAAAATATATCCATTAGGGCTAAAAAGAGGGAAAATGATAATAGTACCAAACTAGGACATTATTACAGGGTGCTAGTGTCCAAAGTATGGTGTTAATGTCTAAGTGGAAAAACTAAAGCACTAGGGACCTGAATGCCTAAGGGAGGGTCTGAGACTAATTTTGAGATGTCTATGGATGCGTAATGCCTACATAAAATTTGGATAAGTTATAAATAGGCCCTAAGATAGGTCTAGGGTTAAGTTAGGGATATATGGTCTTAAATAACACTTTTGGAACTCAAGTGACATTTTATGAGTATATTTTCCCCCTTTATTCTATGAATACAGTAAAGAAAAATGCCTAGGATAAAGGAAAAGAAACATATCTGTACTTACCTAAGAAATGAAGCCCATGAATCTAGATCTGAGTATGTGAAGCATGCTCCATTATGTGTCCTAACAATGAAACTTGCATAGATCAGTCCTCACTTAATAGATATAAAAAATAAAGACAATAATGAGTAAAGAGATAAGAGAGAGGAAAAGAACAAATAAAACTCATTGGGTATGTGAACAAATGCATAAACTTGGTGACATCCTTTGTGTGTGTAGATAATGATCAATTGGTGAATAACTTGGATTGAGATAAATGGATTGCTCAATACCCATCTATGGATGGATCAAGGACTCAAGCTATCCTTAAATCCATTGTTTCTCACTCCTAGTGGATCATGACCTATGAATAGATTGGATTGCACTGATGGCTTGTCTAACCCTTTTATGTAGGTGGCTCAAGAACTCAAGTAGACTATGACTCATCATTGCCTACCCATGTGTAGTGGATGCATATTTAACTAAATTATGAAATATACCTGAAGTTGTATGACTATAAATGAAACTATATATAATGGTTATGTGGCTACTTAATAACTCTGGAGTGTAAATTAGCTCTAGGGCTTCTCGGGCACTTGGGTATGTAGCTCAGGAAATACTCAATACTGCTAACCACTACATATGGAGTAAGGGATAAAATCTAGTAAAAATTGGTGAAAATGGTGTCTAGATTAAGAAAATAGATAATGACATGAAGTTTTCCATTACATCTAATCAATTGGTGCAAAAGTGAGCATACGAAAATAATGTGTCACACATATGCCCCTAAATATCATATCTGTGCATATGGATTCTAGTTTGAGTTATAATGACTTGTATTTGAGTATCTAAAACTAGAACATGAGTGATTTTGTCATGCATGATGCCCCCAATCTGATTAAACTGGTATGATTTTGTGTAAAATTGAGCAAAAATTGATAATCTATAACTGAATCTATACAAACCTAGATTATACCTACTATACTTTTCTAGAAAATATAAATTTTCCTATTTTTAGGATTATTGGATAGTAGCACCATACCTTGGATAGTAGCACTACAATGCTAGTGTCCACTTTTGGCACTAGTGTCCAACTATGTTGTTTTTTTGCCAAACTGACTCTGATCTCTATATTTTATGCATGCATGCTAAAAACTATACTCTGAGTGCATTTAGATGACCTAATCTCTAGGACAAACCTCTATGAATGCCCCTTCTTTTTATGAGAATATTGAACCTATGCAAAAACTATCCTCAAAATAAAAATCTCTACATGATATGTGTTAGCTTGAGCATATATGATATATTCATAACAAACTAATATAAAGTGTATACACGACATCATAATGTAAGATAATTTGAGCTTAAATTTGTAATGTATGATGTATGTTATATATAACATTCATAAGGATGTCAAGATAGATATAACAATGTAAGCCTATGTATGGACAACAAATCTGAGTAACTACGTAAGGGGATGGGGCATGATGTCCATCAAGGTACCCAGGGAGGAAGGGGAGATGCATGAGGTCCCTCATGGAATCTAAAACTGGAGTGTGTAACAAGAAAGAGACAAGTGTCATGGCCATGACACATACATGAAATCATACATACAACACACATGAGGCATTTAGAGTAGGCCAAGGGGACAAAATACAAGAGACATGGGCACATCACACTAAATTTGAGAAAATAATATGTACAAGGACATGTTCAAATGTCCACATATGTAAAGAACAAGAAAGTTGGCATAAAGCCTCATGAAAGGACATGTTTAAATGTCTACATACACAATCAAGAAATCATACACAAAGACATGGGCACATGTCTAAAACATACATATAATCAAAGGAAGTGGTGTAGAGATATAAAACAATGGCATATTTAAATGCTCTCAAATATATATAGAAGCATAGAGACATATTCAAGTCTAAACTAGTAAATCTAGAAACAAAAGTATATATAAAAATGTGGTACACATTTATATAAGAGCAAATATGTATGTAAATTGAGTCTATAGTAGTAGTAGTCAACAAAAAATCTATGTAGTGTAGGATGATCAATATCAAGATATAAACAATGCTAAATTTATGATATAGAGTATAGAAAGATGTAAACATGGACATTCATACAATCTAAAATTTATATGTTATGATCAAATATTTGAATGTTTTTGTGTTTTTGACATATTATATTATTTTTGTATTTTTTGGATATAATTTATGTACAAGCAACATAAAAATGAAACTATATACAAGGAGAAAGAATGGATAAAATTATATACAAGTAAATGTTGGAAATAAATAAGATAATCTACAAATGAAGTGTAATGTTTCTATGGGCCTAAGAACACATCCATGGGATGTGTATAATCAAATGGCAGATCCAGTGGGAGCTCATCTAATGTTATATTTTAAATCTTCCCAAACTCAAAGAAATAATCATCATCGTGATTTTCATACCATGTTGTTTATATAAATGTATCCTTATCCTTGGAATTAGTTTGGATTCCATGCATCCAAATAACATGCTTCTCTACTATGTAAAAATACTCCTGTGTAGTCCCAAGGTAAATCACATTAGACTGTGGGGTATCTATATGAAATCCATGATTCTTATTTGAGCCATCATGTAAAAGGTGAATTGTGTGTCCCTCATGACTGAAATTCAAGCATTTATTTGTGTGATCACCTATGGCATCCATTTCTGATAACCATGTAATGCCAAGGGTAACTTGTATATGAGTGCCTGTGTTAATGATGAAGAGTAATATGTTGGCCACCTTTGGGCCACACACAAATGGTAGTGTGATATGTCCTAAGGAATCCTAATAATGTATAACATGTTTTAAATCACTCTCCTAATGTCCTATGTGTTGTAAGAATCCCAATGTGCAAGTGTTGGGATATAAATCCTCATCTATATCAACTTCCATCATAGTGCCTATACCAGTGGAGGTGGAGGCTATGTAATTTGAATATTGCCCTGAGCCTTGAACTTATTCAACTTATATTGTAATGATGAACATATATCAATATCATGTCTTGTAATCTTATGGAAATGATAAAAGGGTCTACCATCCTATTATGACAATCTACGAATGAATATGTGATGAACTATGGGTAATGCCATCAATCCTCTATCAAGTAATATCTATAGAATCTGATGTGGTTTATCCTATGAATTACCTCTTTGAATTTGTATAACTGGGTTAATATCCATAGATGTAACCATATGTATTGAGTGTATATAAGAATATGCCTCAATTTTTAATTGAGTGGTTGAGCCTATAGCTAAAGGATTATGAACTAGTGGTGTTTCCTATGTGGAAAAAGTTATGAGTGCCTTAGAATCATCTCTATATTCTCAAGGGCCTACTGGTGTGAAGTTCAATCTACATAAAATAGTCATCAATGTCAATGGGTGTAGTATCATCCTCTGTGGTGGCCTAGGAGTCTATATCGGTGTTTTAGATATATACTTCCTTTGAATTAACATGTAATGGTAGCTATGTTATGAAAATCCCATCATCCACCATGGGTGGGGATAACTATGCTATAGGAGGGTCCTCTTCCATCATGGTGAAGGTAATTGTGTTGTAAGAGGATCTAGAATAGGTGTAGGAATAGTGGTGTTAGATTCCACAACCTCATATGTATGCATCTGTTCTATCAAAATCATGTGAGGTGGGGACTCTATAAGAACTGGAGATGTCCCATCTAGAGATGTAGTTGGAGAAGTACGCTGAGTAACTCTAAAATATTTGAATGGTTGATTATTAGGTGGACAAGTGTATAAATATCTATCATGTAAAAATTTGACACATCTATGTATAGTAGATGGTATAGCCTCCATGGCATGTATCAAAGGTCTCCCAAGTAATAAATTATAATGTAAATGATTAGGCACCACCTAAAACTATGTAGATAGGGTTTTATCTAACTGTGATATCTAATGTAATAATACCCAATACCTATCTAGGAATGTCATCAATACCTCTAATGTTCTTATATCTCTTTTGAATGGATGCTATATCAACCCCATAGTTTGAAAAAATGTGAGGTTGCATAAGTTAAGTCCTATACCACTATCAATTAGAACTCATTTAATAATGGTGGTCTTTATTTATGCCTAAATTGAAGAGTGGGAGATTATGATCAATGACTTCTATGAGGGCAAATACTCATTGCCAAAAAAATAACATCCTCAATATCCTTAATAGTGTCCATGACAAATGTAAAATAGGTTAGCTCTATATCCTGAGGTAAAGATGTATGACTAAGTGCTTGGAAAAGAATATCCTTGAAGATAGTTTCCTTTTGAATTAATTCCAATAAATAGATCTTAGTTGGTGTGTATCTCAATTGATCCACAATATCAAATGCTTTGTATTGATCCCTAAGTCTTGTTTTAGTGTTTTGGGGATGAGGAGGGATGGTGGGTTTACACTATTCCTGTATAGGCTGAGGAGGCATCATGTTCTATCTAGTAATAATTTGAACCACAAGATCTACTATTTTTTGAGGGTGAGTAGTAGAGGTGAGATGTGAGTGAAGGTAATCAACTGGTCTAGGTGGAGTCAAAACTAAAGGATCCCTTTGAGTTCTCTATCATTGAGTAGTAACTACAGGTAACTCAAAGTGAGCCATGCAATAATGATCCTCATAGAAGTGGGACTCAAGAGATAGTAGATACATGTATGCAATAAATTGAGTTCTAATGTGATCCATGAGAGGAGGGACATACATATGCATTATTCTACCAATGGCAGGTAATAATCATGCAAGGAAAACCACAAAACTTTGCACCAAGAACTAGAAAATGGATTTCATTATGATAATCATGATGAAAGGATAAAATTTTTAAACTAATTATATTATATAAATAAGAAGAGAAACCCTAATGGTGCACTAGGGTTTGAAACAATGTGCTCAAATTAAGTTGGCTTCACCAAATGATTTAAATTTTAAGGGTTATGGAGTTTAAGTCCTAGGTTATTAAAGGGTATGAGTACAACAAATCATGATATAAAATATGCAATAAATACAACCACTAATTTATGAAAGGACTGATCTAATTTGGTATTTCTAATAATATCAATGAATGATATAAATAAGTGCTTAACTAGAAATTGACTAAGATGAAGGATATAGAAGCTAAAAATTGGTACAAGAGCTGCTCTAAGTGTCACAAATAGGATCCAAGTGTCAGAAACACTCCTAGACAATATCACCATACCTTAGACAATAACACTATGGTGCTAGTGTCCACTTTTAGTGTTAATGTCCTCTATGTAAGAACTGATATGTACTTTTGGGAGTAGCTATGTCTGAATCTACTAAGCCTATTATTGTATGGATGGAACCTAATTCACTGACCTATTTTGACTGATTTTATAGGAAAAACCTATATCTCCATGTGGTTAGGGTATTTGATTAACATGTATATTAAAAGTGTGATGTTAGCTAGGTAGGCTAGACATCCTCAACACTCCATTGTGATGAGAGTTGCCTACATACCAATACTCTGAGGAAGGATCAAGCTCAATGTAGCTATCCCCATCTAAGTGCTAGTGCAAGTGCAAGTGAAGCTAGTATGAATTTTAGTTTTAGAGATTTTTTTGAGTGAGGATTGAGAGTCAAAATTTATGTATTTTAAGCTTAGGATGGTTGTAGATGACTGTCTACTGAAGTAGGGTAGAATAGGTATTAATAACCTTGATTGTGCATAACTTGTTCTAAGTTTGTTTGTGTGTATTTGCATATGATTTTCATCTAGTTAATAAAGGGATAAAAGTCATGTACACACACACACACACACACACACACACACACACACACACACACACACACACACACACACACACACACACACACACACACATCAATTTGATGCTTATGTGAGGTTTTAAATAGGTATAGGCTGACCCTAGGTGTATTTGGGATTGAAAATATATCTCTTGGGATTAAAAAGAGGGAAAATGATAATAACACCAAACTAGGACACTAATGCGGGGTGTTAGTGTCCAAAGTATGACATTGATGTCCACATGGCATAACCTAAGGCACTAGGGTGATGGATGATAATGGAGGTTTTGAGTCTAATTTTGAGATGTCTAGGGATGCATAAGGCATGCAATAAAGCTAGATAAGTGGTTAAATAGGACCTAAGATAGGTCTAGGGCTAAGCTAGGGATGGGTGGTCTTAAGTAATAGTCTTGGCACTCAAGTGACATTTTAGATGACTATAAGTATCTACATTATTGATCTCTTGTGGTATCATCACGAGCACCCTTTGCCATCTATCATTCAAAAACCCAACCTCACATGTCATCCTAATAAACCAAACCCATAGACCCATCATCTCCTTATCGGTTATCTCAATCAGACCTTAGGAAATTGAACACACAAGGGTGGTGTGTCACTTTTTATGTGTATAAATTTGGTGAACCTAACATGAAATTTACATATTATTTTATGTATTCCTATTTTATTTCCTTTTCTCCACCTTATCTACTCTATTCCATTTATTTTTTAGGTATTTATATACCCTTAACCATGTCTAGACAATAAATATTTGAGAGACATATTGACCTAAAAAGCTATAGGAGAAACCCCCAAATCCCTAGTGAGGCCTCTTTATTCAATTGGAACAATAACAACTCCACTCAAAATGTGGAGAGTTAGTTTCAAAGTCCATCATTAAACTCACAAAGTAGGTCTAGAGTGGTGATTTAAGTACGTGGGATCAGTTTGAAATTACCAGTAACCACCAAGTATCTAATAATATGACCTTCACTACTAAGGGAGGGGCCTACCCTCACATTGTGACTAGAACCGATATTAGCTTGAAAATCCTTGACATGGACAACACAAAGATATTTTATTAGTATATTGATTACCAAAACATTACCAAAACATTCCCTTCCATCATGAGAAAAATGTAAGGGATCTTCCTGAATCTTACAACACAAAACCATTCACCACTAATAATCAATATTTGCCTCTAGAACCTTATATAAAATAAACTTTGATATCTAATACCACTTACTTCTCAAATGATCTCATCTCTACCTTGGTGGGTTGTATCTGATACCTAGAGAGAAACTAAACCTCTATAACTCAAGGATGGATTCTAACCCTTTTAAACAAGGTCATTCCTCCTCCATTCCTATCCTTTTAATAACCTACCTAGTACCTAAAGACATCCTAGCTACTAATACTTCAAACTAGTACTAGCTAGTTTGAAGACAACACTTCAAACTAGTACCTAAAGACATCCTTATTCATGGAGTCCTCAATCTAGTAGCTACTAACATTCCACCACCATATCAACCTCCCATTCTAAATGATCTTGGAGGGTTTTATTTTTACATCGCTCCTAACAATATGGTGATTAACATGTCATCACCCTTCATTCCTTAGAGTTATGTTGCACCCACACACACTCCTCTACAAGTGCCAAAATTTTTCTTCTTCATCTAATCCTCTTCCACCTTATTACCACATGTTTTCTAAATCCACCTAGCTGGACAACTATTTTATGACCTGATATGCTCTACCTTATTAACTTCCATCTTTACCTTTGAGAATTTTTTCAATTACCACCTATCCAAACCATTCTTTTCAATCTCATCCCACTATGCCTTTGGTGGACTTTACTATTGTGGGTACCTATGCCAAATGTTTTAAGGAACCCCTCAATCATAATCTATGAGGAGTTATTTTATTTCTCCCATACATGAATTCCCTAAGTTTAAAGGGGAGGGAGATCCCAATGGGCATGTCAAGGCATATGCAATTATTTTTAGCAAAATCCTACCTTTGGATGGGGTAATCACCAATTTTTTTCCAAATATTCTTAAAGGAATAGCCCTAGGTTGGTGCTACCACTTCCCTGAGGTGTCCATTCTCTCCTTCTAAAAACTCATGGTAGAGTTTATAAAGGCCTTCAATATGAATAAACTTCATAAGACTGACATTCAATAATTACTACATATTAAACAAGAACATAATGAATTTGTTTCCCATTTAAATATGAGATGGAGTCAAGTTTTATACTCATCTACCAATGTGCCAAATATGTGTTAGAAACCCAAGGAAGCACCATTGATTACCAAGCAACTAAACATGCAGAAATAACTAGAAGCAATAAGTAACTAGAATTCAGATTCAACACAGAATATGAGAGACAATACCCAATTGTATTAATACTCTTCCAGAAGGAAATACAACAAAGAAGATTGCCACAGTTCTTCTTCCTTACACACCTCTAGGGCTCCCACACCTCTAGGGAATAAACAGTAAATCTCTTCAAGAGCTCACTCTATCTCTTACGGTCCCAACACACAACTCAAACATAGAGTTGGTGTTCACCTCCAACCAGTCAATATCCACTACTACCAGTACCACTAGTCAGTATCACTACTGCTAGTACACAAGTGCTCCATGCACTCCAAATCTGAGTATACATACATACTCGAAGTAGATCTCCCATGAACTTGCAACAACCTGCAACTCAAATGATCTTATGTTGGAAGGGACTACCTTGCCTTTCTCTTTGCTCTCCAATCGAGTACACACCGTACTCCAAGTAGATCCTGCCTGATCTTGCTCCCTGTTGTGTTGCTATCACCTTGATCTTGTTGCCACCTACAAATCAACTTGGTTCTGCACACCTGCAAACCTAGACCATGCACACACATACACCTGCAGATCAATGATCTTACTTACCATGTAGATCTCCAAATGTGGCCTTGCACACCTACTGACCAAGATCCTACATACATGAAGAATCCTTCTGATTCTCCAAACCAGCACCCACACTTGGCACTGTGGCACTAGGAGGAACACACCATGCTCTCTTCACACACAAAAGGAGCTAATATTTTCTCTCTTACTCTCTATCACAAATTACAATACAGCCCATGAGTCTATTATATAGATCTCATGCAAACAATAATTAGACACTAATTACAATAATTAGATCTACAGCTTCAAGTCTAAAATTGGCCTTCTACATGCAAATAACCAATTCGTTAACTAACTGTCTGTGAACTGGCAGTTTTAGAATCACACAGGCGATCGACGTCAGTCCCTATCTGCCTAGAGGTGACCGATGCCGGCCGATACCTGACCGACGTCAGTTGCTCTTCTCACTGTATATGACCAACATTGGCTGATCAGATCGATGCCGATTTCTCTGCAACTCAGCAACCTTCAGCAACCTCCTCCATGTCTGCATCAGTGAAGCTTTTAGCTCCACAACCTAACAATCTCCCACTTAGAGATAAACAACTGCACTGTACCTATACCTGTACACCATCTAATCTATTTCCTGGCTTGTATCCCTCTTCAAGATCAAACCTGAAGACCACCCACCACACATCCTATGGTGCACCTCATGTCATCCAAGTAACCTGCCGCATCCGCATCTACAAACCCATGTAGAAAAGAACTTGACCCTGCATAGCATGTCGACCTGCTACTGGTCCCTCTCAGATACCTGAGAATCCACTGAACTACCCTCCAGTGCTTCTTTCTCGGATTGGCTCCAAACTTTCTGACAACACCCACTGCTTGGGCAAACTCAGGTCTATACCAGACCTGATGTGATTTCAGACACTGAACTATCCAACCCTTGGTGTGCTTTGGTTCTACATCCTGTGTATTGAACCTCACTAACACCTGATTCACATCAGCTCCCACTGGAGACAAAATCAACCTGTGATCTACCATGTCTCTCATGCCAAAGAATTTCGCTGCTTCCAAATCCTTCATGGCAAACCACTGAACTAACCTTACCCTTAGCTTAGCAAAACCCTATATGTCTGAACCTATAACTAGTATACCATCCACATACAGTAACAGTATAATGTTGCAATCATCATCCACCTGGTAAGACAAACACAATGGTTACACTGACATTGACTAAAGCCTTGCTTTGTCATCCACCTATCAAACCCTGTACCACTATCCTATAGCTTCCTCAAGACCATATGACTTGGCCTTCTGTCTCACATGTCCATTCTCTCTATTCTTTAACTAAGGAATCCATTCATCTCTCAGTGCTTTTCATATCGACTGGCAACCCTACCAAATCTCTCATTTGGTTCTACATCCTGTCCATGCCATGCTCCCATTGTTTCCTGGATCCTTCTTGCTCTGCAGTGAGCAACGATTATAAAGAAGAGGAACAATGAATTTGAGGATTACTTACACTTTTAGTCCTCCCCATGGGCATTTGAGACTCCTTGACAGCTTGCTATCCACCCAAAATCTGTCTCAGTGACCGACCTCGGTCACCACACAGTCTGCATCTGACTGACATCAGTTTCATGCAACTGTCTAGGTCACTGATGCTGGTTATCCTACCGACATCGGTCTCTTCCTGCTTGACACCACCAAATTCTTTGGTCTGCACATGACTAATGTTGGCACCTATCTGTTTGACATCGGTTACCCTTGACTGATGTCGATACCTGTGTATGCCTGTGAGTGATGACTTTTTACCCGTGAGCTCTCCATAGATCAAAACCCTATCCAAACCACCCTGCTCAGAGATGTACAACCTTCTCCACTGATCTCTGTTCGTCATCTCCTCGAAAAACACCAAGGCTTTCTAGTTCTTAAGTCTGTCAAACACATGTGTCTTTCGCTTAAGAACATGCATCTCTTTCTTGCTCATGTGATCAAGCCTACAAAGCCACGTCTTTGTAACAAAAGAAGAATCAGTAATATAAGTAGATAGATAAAGGATACCTACTTTGTTACCACCAGCTAATTCAAGTGCGTCCGCTGTGAGAGTTCTTGTGCATCTCTCATCACCCAAGTTTCCTGAAGAAATTAGCCACATCTTCAAGACCGGAACCTGCATGACCTCCTTCAACACCCATGTGTTGGCCGCCTGCAATTTCAGCTTCACTTCCCCTTTGTCAATTCTTTGACAAGGCACACCAGCCCCTAAATAAATCTTTCCAAAGTCTCCAAAGACCTTAACATGGAAAAATACTCTATTTCAAGCTGCATGGAAAGAGGCAACAAAATCTATAAAACAAGATTCTACTTTATCCAAAGAACATCCCAGAGCATCCTATGCAACAACCCCTGCAACATTTGCTTCTTCAATTCCTTCATGCTGATCTCCCACCAACCAACAATATTTCTTTACCTACTCTTTCTTTCCATAACACCGTAATTGACCATTCATGCTTTTTAATTCCTCCATTCTTAGTGTACTTTCTTTTGCCATTGCTATACTCCCACTCAATCAAAAACCCTTGAGAGTGACCTGTAACCAAACACAAACCTGCTCCCTGTAACCTTAGCTCTGATACCAACTGTTAGGAACCCAAGGAAGCACCATTGATTACCAAGAAACTAAACATGCGAAAATAACTAAAAGCAATAAGTAACTAGAATTTAGAAACAACACAGAATATGAGAGACAATACCCAATTGTATTAATACTCTTCCAAAAGGAAATACAACAAAGAAGATTGCCACAGTTCTTCTTCCTTACACACCTCTAGGGCTCCCACACCTCTAGGGCATAAAAAATAAATCTCTTCAAGAGCTCACTCTCTCTCTTATGGTCCCAACACACAACTCAAACACAGAGTTGGTGTTCACCTCCAACCAGTCAGTATCCACTACTGCCAGTACCACTAGTCAGTATCACTACTGCCAGTACACAAGTGTTCCATGCACGCTAAATCCAAGTATAAATACATACTCCAAGTAGATCTCCCATGAACTTGCAACAACCTGCAACTCAAATGATCCTACTTTAGAAGGGACTACCTTGCCTTCCTCTTTGCTCTCCAATCGAGTACAAACCATACTCCAAGTAGATCCTACCTGATCTTGCTCCCTGTTGTGTTGCTGTCACCTTGATCTTGCTGCCACTTGCAAATCAACTTGGTTCTGCACACTTGCAAACCTAGACCATGCACACACATACACTTGCAGATCAATGATCTTACTTACCATGTAGATCTCCAAATGTGGCCTTGCACACCTGCTGACCAAGATCCTACATACATGAAGAATCCTTTTGATTCTCCAAACCAGCACCCACACTTGGCACTGTGGCACTAGGAGGAACACACCATGCTCTCTTCACACACAGAAGGAGCTAATATTTGCTCTCTTACTCTCTAGCACAAATTACAATACAACCCATGAGTTTATTATATAGATCTCATGCAAACAATAATTAGACATCTAATTACAATAATTAGATCCATAGCTTCAAGTCTAAAATTGGCCTTCTACATGCAAATAATTGGTTCGTTAACTAACTATCCATGAATTGTCAGTTCTAAAACCGCACAAATGATCGACGTCGGTCCCTGTCTGCCTGGAGGTGACCGACACCGACTGATACCTGACCGACATCGGTTGCTCTTCTCACTGTATATGACTGATGTCAACTGATCAGACTGATGCCAGTTTCTCTACAACTTAGCAACCTTCAACAACCTCCTCCATGTCTGCATCAGTGAAGCTTTTAGCTCCACAACCTAACAATCTCCCACTTGGAGATAAACAACTGCACTATACCTGTACCTGTACACTATCTAATCTATTTCCTGGCTTGTATCCCTCTTCAAGATCAAACCTAAAGACCACCCACCACACATCCTGTGGTGCACCTCCTATCATCCAAGTAACCTGCTGCATTTGCATCTACAAACCCATGTAGAAAAGAACTTGACCCTTCATAGCATGTCGACCTACTGCTGGTCCCTCTCAGATACCTGAGAATCCACTGAACTGCCCTCTAGTGCTTCTTTCTCAGATCGACTCTAAACTTTTTGACAGCACCCACTGCTTGGGCAAACTCAGGTCTATACCAGACCTCACGTGATTTTGGACACTGAACTGTCTAGCCCTTGGTGTGCTCTAGTTTTGCATCTTAGTATGAAACCTCACCAACACCTAATTCACATTAGCTCCCACTGGAGACAAAATCAACCTGTGATCTTCCATGTCTCTCATGCCAAAGAATTTCACTGTTCCCAAATCCTTCATGGTAAACCACTAAACTAACCGTAATTACCCTTAGCTTAGCAAAACCCTATATGTCTAAACCTGTAACTAGTATACCATCCACATACAGTAACAAGATAATGTTGCAATCATCATCCACCTGGTAAGACAAACACAATGGTTACACTAACATTGACTAAAGCCCTGCTTTGTCATCCACCTGTCAAACCCTATACCACTATCCTACAACTTCCTCAAGACCATATGACCTGGCCTTCTATCTCACATGTCCATTCTCTCTATTTTTTAACTAAGGAATCCATTCGTCTCTCAGTGCTTTTCATACTGGCTAGCAACCCTACCAAATCTCTTGTTTGGTTCTGCATCCTGTTCATGCCATGCTCGCACTGTTTCCTAGATCCTTCCTACTCTGCAGTGAGCAATGAGTATAAAGAAGAGGAACAATGAATTTGAGGCTTACTTACACTTTTAGTCCTCCCCATGGGCATTTGAGATTCCTTGACAACTTTCTATCTGCCCAAAATCTATCTCAGTGACCGACCTCGGTCACCACATAGTCTGCATTCGATCGACATCGGTTTTATGCGACTGTCCAGGTCACCGACACCGATTATCCTGCCAATGTCAATCTCCTCCTGCCCGACACCACTGACTTCTCTAGTCTGCACATGACCAACATCGGCACCTATCTGTTTGACATCGGTTACCCTTGACCGATGTCGGTACCTGTGTATGCCTGTGAGTGATGACTTTTTACCCACGAGCTTTCCATAGATCAAAAACCTATCCAAACCACCCTGCTCAGAGATGTCTAGCCTTCTCCACTGATCTCTATCTATAATCTCCTCCAAAAACACCAAGGCTTTCTAGTTCTTAAGTATGTCAAACACATCTATCTTTTGTTTAAGAACATGCATCTCCTTCTTGCTCATGTGAGCAAGCCTACAAAGCCACATCTTTCCTACTTTGTTACCACTAGCTAATTCAAGTGCATCCACTGTGAGAGTTCTTGTGCATCTCTCATCACCCAACTTTCCTGAAGAAATTAGCCACATCTTCAAGACCGGAACCTGCATGACCTCCTTCAACACCCATGTGTTGGCCGCCTACAATTTCAGCTTCACTTCCCCTTTATCAATTCTTTGACAAGGCACACCAGCCCCTAAATAAATCTTTCCAAAGTCTCCAAAGACCTTAACATGGAAAAATACTCTATTTCAAGCTACATGGAAAGAGGCAACAAAATCTATAAAACAAGATTCTACTTTATCCAAGGAACATCCCAGAGCATCTTGTGCAACAACCCCTGCTTCAATTCCTTCATGTTGATCTCCCACCAACTAGCAATATTTCTTTACCTGCTCTTTCTTTCCATAACACCGTAATTGACCATTCGTGCTTTTCAATTCCTCTATTCTTAGTGTACTTTCTTCTACCGTTGCTATACTCCCACTCAATTAGAAACCCCTGAGAGTGACCTATGACCAAACACAAATATGCTCCTTGCAACCTTAGCTCTGATACCAACTGTTAGGAACCCAAGGAAGCACCATTGATTATCGAGCAACTAAACATGTGGAAATAACCAAAAGCATTAAGTAACTAGAATTTAGAAACAACACAGAATATGAGAGACAATACCCAATTGTATTAATACTCTTCTAGAAGGAAATACAACAAAGAAGATTGCCACAGTTCTTCTTCCTTACACACCTCTAGGGCTCCCACACCTCTAGGGCATAAACAGTAAATCTCTTCAAGAGCTCACTCTCTCTCTTACAATCCCAACACACAACTCAAACACAGAGTTGGTGTTCACCTCCAACCAGTCAGTATCCACTACTACCAGTACCACTAGTCAGTATCACTACTGCCAGTACACAAGTACTCCACACAATCCAAATCTGAGTATACATACATACTCGAAGTATATCTCCCATGAACTTGCAAAAACCTACAACTCAAATGATCTTACATTGGAAGGGACTACCTTGCCTTCCTCTTTGCTCTCCAACTGAGTACACACCGTACTCCAAGTAGATCCTGCCTGATCATGCTCCCTGTTGTGTTGCTATCACCTTGATCTTGCTACCACTTGAAAATCAACTTGGTTCTGCACACCTGCAAACCTATACCATGCACACACATACACTTGCATATCAATGATCTTACTTACCATGTAGATCTCCGAACGTGGCCTTGCACACCTGCTGACCAAGATCCTACATACATGAAGAATCCTTCTGATTCTCCAAACCAGCACCCACACTTGGCACTATGGCACTAGGAGGAACACACCATGCTCTCTTCACACATAGAAGGAGCTAATATTTGCTCTCTTACTCTCTATCACAAATTACAATACAACCCATGAGTCTATTATATAGATCTCATGCAAACAATAATTAGACATCTAATTACAATAATTAGATCTGTAGCTTCAAGTCTAAAATTGGCCTTCTACATACAAACAACTGGTTCATTAACTAACTATCCATGAACTGGCAGTTTTGGAACCGCACAGGCGACTGACATCGGTCCCTGTCTGCCTGGAGGTGACCGATGCCAGCTGATACCTGACCGATGTTGGTTGCTCTTCTCACTGTATATGACCGACGTCGACTAATCAGACTGATGCCAATTTCTCTACAACTCAGCAACCTTCAGCAACGTCCTCTATGTCTACATCAGTGAAGATTTTAGCTACACAACCTAACAATATGGACCAAAGATAACCATGCAAAATCTTCCTTCATTCCCTCAACAAGGAAAAGAGGGAAAACATTCATAATTTACCTTATTGGTACTATTAAGAAGCACTCAAAAGTGCTTTGAGAGTTGACCAAATGGCCATTAATAGTGGTCATATAACCTTTGCATCCAACATGTGAATAGTCACCTGAAACTAAAATAATAGAGGCTATCAAAATTTAAATCAGAATAACCCCAACAACCAAGGACCCAAGGTTCTAAATGGAAACTGAAATGCCACCCATAACAACATTAGTAATACATGGGTGAGGAACTAAAATCCTCAATCTAAAATTCATGTGGTCAATTTTAACCATCCACCACCCCATAAGGTGTAGTTTCAAAACCCACCTCAAAATGAGTTTCAATATGTTGACCATTACCCACAATATTAAAACTAACCCTTTCATCAAGTCAATAACCTACATTGATTTGGTAAACAAAAATAGAACCAAAGACCTAAGGATTATAATACTAATGTCTATTGTCTCTTCCATAGAGTTTTTGGACATGGCACTCGTGCCTACAAATAATATAACAAATTTATTAAAAGATTACATGAGGACCAATGCCAAACCTTTGTAGACATGTTTTTAGGGAATGCTAGTGAAAATAAACCAACTTAACCAAAAAGTCATGTGACTCCTCAAAATGTCAATTTGTGCATATATCAAAATCCATTTCTTGATTACCAATAACACAACATCTAGAACTAGCCATGCTCTAATTAAACTAACCAACCTCCAGTGGCTATAACCCATGGCATTGAAGCCTCTACTTTTGGGTTAGCCAATCCTGATGTGTCACCCCAATAGGACCTCAGGGTAAAATATGAATGATAGGAGTTGTAGAATGAGAAACATAATAGGATGTGAACATTATTATGTGCAAGAGATAGTATCAACCTACAACTCCATATTTTCTAAATTCTTTGGAGAATGATGTTAACCCCAATCCTATGGGAAATTATGACTTAGTTTTTTAACTTACAAAGATATTTTCCCACATTTATTTCATGCACTTGCTCAATAAATTCCCTACACATCATTAGACATTACTTGATGCCTTGGAATTATTTTCATCCACCTCCTGCTCAGATTAGCCATATTATTTTGAACATGTTTCATCCTGGGTAAAACTCAAGAGATATTGGATATTTATTTGAACTCAAGTGTGTTCCCTCATACTCCAAGATGGATAGAATGGGGATTCAAATTTGTTATTAAAATTTTGGATTTATAATAGCTATATAAAAAGAGAAATAGTACATGAAAAGGTGACTATTAACATAGTCCCCTTTTCATTTTTTGAAAAATTTGGTTATGGGGAAGCTAATTATTTCACCACTTGTAATACCTTGAGAGGATAAGACAACCTCAAGTCCACTTCCATTGGGACCATCGTAATTCTTATGTATTTGGGCCTCAAAACTATCTTGACAAAATTATACATGATTGATAGGGACACAAATTACAACATGATCCACTGAAGACCATTGATTCACAAAATGAAAGCAATCCCTTCTAATTTTTATAAGAGATCATATTCCTCCACATGGGAAAGGTTTTTATTTCTCAAGAGGAACCTAAACCTTTTAATTCTATCCAATCCAAGTTTACAAGAAAGTATGAAAGGAGGAGGTACACTACACTCATAATAAATAATACAAGAACCTACATCATGATGATTTTGAAGATTTTTTATTAAAGGAAAGATGGTGATATTAAAAATGAGATGAAACAACATGTTGCATGTTTAATTTTTTTTTTCATGTTATCTCATCTAAAAAACCACTAAATAAAACATCTAATGTGCAAGATAAAACATAAACAATGAAAATGCAAAGAGGGCAATATGGTATGCAATGACTATTATAGAACTATTTTATGGGAAGTTGGTTATGTACATAACTTAAAAAACTAATGAGTTTAACTTGTTAAACTTATTAAACTCCTATTTACTAACCTTCTATAAATATAATGTGAAATTTGGATCATAAATCCAACACAACCCTTAGATTCAAATGGTTATAGAAGAAGATGATTTAGAGCTATGACTATGAACTCATCAAAAGTATCTACAACATTTTCAAACTGAAGCATTATACACTGGTATACTAATCAATTGATGTCACTTCCAAGAATCCCACTACTTGTAAGTTATGGCATGAATGATGAACATCCTGCTAACATGCACATCCTATTTGAACTTTATGCACCATATTATAATAAAAAACAATTAATTTATGGTCAACTACATCAATCCACATAAGGTCTCACACATAAACCCATAGATACAACCACTAATGATTTATTAAAGAACATGAAATATCTTCCCCCCATTAGGCAAGAGGTGAGAAGTATGTTACAAAAACAATAATCTAAACAACTATGCCTGCTCTTTATCAAGAATATCAATGAACTGAATGAAACTAAAATTGAACTGAAAACAACAAAATCCAAGAAAAAAATTTCATTATAGAAAAACCCTATCTTTGATTTATCAAATCACTCAAGATGGGTAAATATCTATGTACTTAGAGTAAGTCATTAGGTCCATCAGGACCATAGACTTTAGCCATGTAGGATTCCTCCTAGCTAGATGAGGTGTCAAAATAGATGGAGTAACTATAATAACTAAAAGAATCTCCACTATAAAGACTAACATAATTTGCTTTAGCCTTATTTCTGTACTTGGATGGTGGTTTTCAAAGAGACACATTAGAAAAATGACCAAAACCACCACAATTATAACATCTTGACTCTTCCTTGTGATTTCTAGAACTAGGAGATATAAAAGAATATCCATGAGATTGCGATGAATATTATGTCAATTAAAGGTTTTGAGGACTCTAGAGAATGTCTTAGAGAGTGATGTGTAGAATGTTTTAGAGAATTCCTTTGTTCATGTCATTTGTTTATTTGGTGTTTCCCTTCTTTCATGAAGTATGCATCTTTTATATGACAACTCTTATTATTTGTAAATTGTCATGCTAAGTGAGCAATTCAAAAATGGAATCAATTTTTACATTATTGAGCTTGTCACTAAGTTGCAAAATTTATACAAAATTTGTATAGTTATAACTATGTCCATTTAAAGTGATTGAAATAAGCATATCATCATCTATTTTGTTGCTTTCAGTATAATACTCTTCAAATTTTTCATTCTTGAGATGTATTCAGAGACATATTCTTTAGTGTTAACCTTATTATTTAACAACTACATTAGGAGATCAATATTTTTATATGCAAATGTTTATCATAAAAATCTTTCAATGCTTTCTAAGCTTTCCATGCATCACACTTAATTGATTCAACATAAATAATTACTTGAGTAAAATAGATTAATTTAGAAATTCAAGTGCACATTTATCATGTTTTTAAAATTTAAGAAGTTTGGTAGAATATATGGGTAGAGTAATTTATTTTTTGACTATTTCCCATAAGTCATTAAATGCTAGGGTGTTTCCCATATTTAGGCTCCACTATTTATAATTTTTAGGAGTAGTCTCCTGGATTCATAAATTAGGCTTAGAATTTTGGCCATAGTCACATAAAAAATATTACAACAAAAGAATTAGAATGTTATTTTGGGATTTGCCTTTACCATCTAGTAGATTCATAATACAATAATGATTGTAGGACCTATTAAACTTTACATGTTAAAGTCACAGTCACAAGTCAAAAAAAAATTACACTTACACCCTTATGTCTCAAACTTCATTATTATTTTTTAAATACCTTACAAAGCATATAACAAAGAGAACATTTCAAAAAGATTACTTTTTACATACTAATTTGGGTCAAAAATTATGTTTGAAAAAAATTAAGACTTAGTTTTTAACTAGGTAAACCTCTTCTTGGTTGTGTTCTACAAAATAATTTTAACCAACTCTTCTAGAATCATTAATGAAACATATATGGAAGATTCACCATTTAGAATGTAATTTCTCATTTTCTAAAAATAAAATATATATATTTATGTGCATGTAAAATTATTTCCCTAACTATTCACCAAGGGAAATATTTAATAGTGAAAATTGATAGGGTGAGTGGACTTTGGAGGGGCCCACACAGAGCAAGCTAAAAATACAAAAAATCATAAATTTGACATTTTTAGGCCCTACAGCTTCATTTTTAGGCTGTAAAATTCCTTCTAGAAGATTGTTGAGGTAGTACAACTTGTTTTTCATGGGTTTGAAAGGATCAAAAGTGGTAAAATAAAAAATTAGAGAGTTAAAACATTATGTTGGAGTAACAATATGCCATACAAATTATATTATGAACTGTACAAACTCTCCAAGATGAGCTTTGGGTCGTACAAGGCCATACAAATAATACATAAATGCTTCAAATTTGATTTTAGGGAATATATAATAACAAATAGGGGGTTAAATTGATCTTGAGTTATATAAAATGGATGTTTGAAAGCTTTGGGCCATACAAACTAGGGTTTGGCTGATTTGTACAAAAAATATAAATTTAGAGATAGAAACTCAAATGTAAATGCTTTAATATTTATACCTTTTGTCAAAACAAAATTCTCTCTCTCCCTCGTTCACCGGGAAAACCTCACTTTGGTACCTCTTTTAGGACCACCCACAATTTAAAATGAGAAGAATTGGCAAAAAAATATTTGAAAGAGTAATTTCACATATTATTAGTTACAAAGTTTCTAAGACTTATAAAAGCTTTTCAGAGAAGTAGTTTGTGTATGAGACCCAACCAACTAAGGAGTTCAACCTGTTTAACTTACTAACCTCTTATTTACTAATAACATTATTTTTACTAACATAAAAATATAAAGTGAACTTTGTATCATAAATCCAACAAGAAAAAAGTCAAATAAGAAAGTGTAAAAAAATAAAAAAAAGCAATAAAAATTTGTAAGAGCTTGCCTAGATGTCTATGTCAAAAATTGAAATTTAATCCACTAATCAATTCTATTAGGATTGGCCACCTCTAAATGAAGTCAATAAAAATAGTGTTTTATAGGTTTGATAAGAATTAAAATTTGCCCTTTAATAAAAAGGATTAGGTTAATTTCCTATTCTTTGTGAAGTTTTGATTTATGGTTTTCCACTTTCACCATCTCACATATACCCTAGCTCTTTGTCATCACTCTATTGCAAGACAAAGGTTGTATGTTGTGTGAATAAATTATCTCAACCATCACTTACAAAACATTCATAGTAAATTTATATACATTTATTTAATTTACATTTTAATACATTTTGTTCCCACATTATAAAAATATAAGCATATCCATAGCATTATCATAAAAATAAAGATACATGGTACATCATCACATGTCTAGCCATCTAAAGTACATAAACTAAAAAGTAACAATAAAATTAAAGAATAGTACACCATGAAAAGTCACCAAAATAAGCCAGAATATATCTCTATATATCAATATCAATGTTGAGTTTATACATCATGTCTCATGTAAAAATGATTTCAATAGAGGGAAAATGTGTCTAAATATCTAAAAAATCTAAAAAAACACATATACCATAAAGTGACCCTAACGTCTTGTAGGAGGATACTATTTTACCTCTCAAGATGTAGGGTCACTAGGGATCTTTCTCTTCCTCCTATGAGAATTAATTGATGTCAAGGAGTGTCAAGGGCTAAAAATCCTACTCCTATGGTATCTCCTTCTTGTCCCCACTTGCGAGGCTACCCCTCCCACTATATGTTGGCTTGAAAAAGCCTAATGTCCTCTTGCCCCATTAACCTCTTGAAGAGTCTTCACTCAAGACTCTATGATATATATATATATATATATATACATATATATATATATATATATATATACATATATATATATATATACATATATATATATATATATATACATATATATATATATATATATATATATACATATATATATATATATATACATATATATATATATATGTATATATATATGTATATATATATATGTATATATGTATATATATATATATGTATATATATATATGTATATATATATATATATGTATATATATATATGTATATATATATATATGTATATATATATATATATATTTATAGATGAGTAACCTCCAAAAATTTGTGATAGGCATGGGAAAAAACACATGTATTCATGCCTATACTGACATAAATTATTAGAAGCTAATCTTGAGTCAACTTAGTACTCACCTAGAAAATATTGACTAGAGAATCTGTGATCATCATCCTCAATCGAGTATATGTATTTGAAACCAATAAAAAAATTAGACATCAAACCTCTAGTCGTATAAAAATAATAAAATGGTAACTAAGTAATGGACTATAAATTAATGCATAAAGAATGAAAATAAATAAAAAGTGTTTTACTTAGTTCATCCTTATGTCAATTTTGATATGAGTCCTCATCATAACTCATCTCATCCTCCTCTTTTCCTAGTGATAGATATGTAGATGATATTTATGGATTATATAGCACCTCAATCTTGTACACTTGGAAAACTCAGACCTTGGTTGTTCGTCTTAGTTTTGGACCTTTCCCACTTTTGGAATTCTCACATCTAGTCTATCTTATGCCCCTTGGACTATCTCTTGGTCTGACCAATCTTATGTTTATTAATTAGAACTTACATCTTTCCCAAAATGATTCAAATATGCTTATCTTATGCCTCTACAATTTTTGAGCTTGTACCTATTTTCTAACCACTAGGACACAAACATTAGTCCCAAACCCCTACGTCAATGCTAATGTCCTACCTTGACGCAAGTGTCTATTACCCTAAATTCATCTATTTTTTAAATGAAAGATATACTAATGTTCAACTTAAGTTGTTTAATGTGAGATATTTTTAGATAGGAGTGGTATATATTCACAATCACTCCTCATTCATTCACCACTGAACACAAACCAAAGAAAATTATCAATGCATTCACTCAAGCGCTCAATAAAGAAAAATCTTTCCTATTTTATCCTATTCTAATATTAGTCATAATAAAAACACATAAATAGGTTTGAAGTACTAAAGGAGTAGCATAAGATCCTGATTTTCCAAATTACAAGCTAGGTCATTGTTGTACTTGAGTTCCACATATTGCATGATTCACACATAAGCCAACACATAGGGGTTAACTAAATTATTCTAAGGCCCTATTAAAATTATGGATATATAGGAAAACCCATTTATAGAGGGGTATTTGGGGTTAGCTCAACACTATGAGCCCACTAATCAATTTTTTCTAAGGTCACTATGAAGATGAAGAACTAGGGTTTTACCATTTCATAAGGAGTGACAATCCATGACCTAGATCTAAATGCACCAAAAAAAAAGGTGAAGACAAACCCATACAAATCCATGTGGTCACATATTTTTCCATAAATTATTATATATAAACACCTATGTTTGGTTCAGACAGTAGTATTGACACTAATATTCAAGGTTGATGTTAGTGTCTATGGTTCCAAAGGCACACAATCAAGAATTTAGAAAATGTTCCAAAATCCTCTTCTAGTGTGATTCATTCCTTTTATAGATCCAAAAATGTATTAGAATTGGAACCAACTAAGTACATTGTTTCTTTGTCATTTCCATATCTAACATAGATGTACTCACTATTTTTAGCCTATCTCAATTTAATAAATTCAGCATATGTTGCATTTGAGTTTAACATTTAATTGACTTGATGTAGATATTACCATCAACCTTGTGTATTGTAATTTATATATTATTAACCCTATATACCTAAGTAGGATCCAAATAAAAATTTATGGTTAATTTGGTGAACTTGATTTATATGAATGCAAACATTTTTTATTACTAGGGTTTTTAGTTAGCTAGGGTTTCAAATTATAGTACTTTTTCATTTCTCGATTATATTATTTTGCATAAAACATAGGCATAACGTTAAATTGGGATGTGTGATTATTGAACACATGAAGATTCCCCTCCCACCACCTAAGATGTCTCAAACAAGTGAGGGACCTAACCTTATGGATCATGATGAGACCAATGTTAAGAATGAAAAACATACTGATGAGGTTATCATAGAAGAATATTTTGATAATAAAAACCATGAGTCTAATGAAACCAATGAACATGAGCAAGTGAAATTAATTACATTATTTCATTACCATATTCATCAAAACCATGAATATCTTGATGAAATCATAAAAACCATATTGGAAACTAAAAAAAAAAAACATAGATGACCAAATAGGTCCATCTATTAATCATGTTATTAGAACCATGAGTCATCCCCATATACCCAAAACCCTTCCCTTGAACACATTACAACCTAATACTTCTAGTGGAGGCATAGATTATGTATTTCAACCTTTGTTTCCTAAAACTACTATTGCTACATCTACCATGGGGCTAACAAATGTTTCAACTCAGATACTAGTTTCAATACCTATTATTACTCAAACCATGTTCACTTATCCATTGACAACTACTCAATTTGATAACTTAAACCCTAATGGATCTAAATTTCAAACTCTCTTTCAAGTTATAAAAACCTTAGAGGATAAGATTACAAACATTGAATAAAATACTTTAAAGTCTCCTCATGCTCTTGATTCCAAAGATGTGTTGCATAATCCTCTTGCACTCAAGATATCTTTACACCCCTTACCAACTAGTTTTGTTGCACCTAAGTTCACATTTTATAATGGAAAGGGTGATCCTAAAAAACATATTTGATCCTTTTATGCAACATGCCTTGACTATGCCTGTAATGATAAACTTTTAACCAAATGATTCCCAAAAAGCCTCAAGGAATATTCTTTGAGATGGTTCTATGATTTACCTCTCTAATTTGTGAAAGCATTCAAACCTCTTACAAATTAGTTTTTGGCACAATTTTCCATTAATATTTACAAAAAAAATTCTTATGCTCAAATCGCCAAAATAAAATAAGGAACCAATGAACCTATCAATGGATATATCTTGAGGTACAAGACAATGTTAGATAAAATGACTAATCCTATGGTGGATAAAGAGTTAAAAGACATATTCAAGCAAAGTTTGCTTGGTACTTTACATGAGTCCATTATTTTCAAAAAGTTTATATCTTTTGATGACTTATGCCATATTGTTTGAAACCATGAAATGAAAATTATTTCATTTAATAAGCTTAAGTATGTAGCAAACACATCAATTGCATCTACATCTAGTACCAATTTTACAATCAAATCAAGTTATAAGGTAAAACCTCTTGAGCATAAAAAGGAAATAAACACCATGGTTAATGCAGTTTCATAGTAGTCTAATCAACTTATCTTATCTAATGCACCAAGAAGACAATTTACACACTTACTTGAGTCTCTCACTTCATTATTCCTATGGATAATAAAGTGTCATATTTTATCTCTCCCTCATCCTATAGAGGTTAATATGGTTTAACCTCTAACCAAAGGATATGATGTGAATGATTATTATGATTATCATCAGGGACCAAGGCATTCTACAAATAGATGCTTTACCTTGAAGCATAAGATCTAAGACCTCATTGATGACCAAAATATTATATTTTATGATCCTCCCAAGGAATTAGGCTCATAACATGGTGATCAATAGGAACATTAAATATTTAACAATCCTTTACAATATCATTCTAAGAAAGAACTAGAAGTGCAAATGACATCTAATGCAATCCTCCCCCATCACATTAAGAGTACCCATTGAATGGGATTATTGATACCTATATGTGACATATACCTTTTATAGTTCATATACCTATTAATTTTAATGATAGTGAGATTAAGGATGATGAATCTGATCTTAATTCTTTATTCATTCAAGCATTCCTTGATCACTAGCTTATACAAAGCATAATGATTAATAATGGTGTAAGTGAAAATGTTTGTACCATGACATTACTTGTGCATCTAAGTTATACTCATCAATATTTTCATTCTTCTAATAGATCAATTATAGTATTCAGTGAGACCTCCCAGAAGGTTCTTAGTGAGATTGACCTACCTTTATAGGTTGGTTCTACACATGTGGTTACTACCTTTTTAGTTATAGTTTCTATGAGAATATTTGATATGTTATTAGAATCTATATACTTTGAGTATTACCTTTTATAGTGCATGGGTGTGTTAAATAAATTTATACCAATCAAAATTAATTACAATTTCTATAATTCCATATGATCATCCACTTGAACAAGAAACATTTATACCCAGGCAACTAATTATCAAACCTACTAATGTTAAACCACCACAAAAGGGTAAGTAACAGGGAATCTACTTTATTATGTGGCTAATACTTGAGATAACTATTGTCGCTAGAATTTCTACCCAATGAGGAGATGAAAAGTATCTCCTAGTTTAAGTGAGACAATGGAACCACCTCAAGGCTGTGGGTTTCCCTAAATTGAGGTGGATCTCTAGATGAGGGGCTAGTTCCCCTTGATGAATCACTATAGATCAATACTACTACTAACACTTGGGGAATGAAAAGGGATAATAATAATTGAAATAAAATATACTCTATAGGAGGTGATACACCAAACATATTCTCTACTCACACCCTTTGACATGCACTTAGAACCAAGAAGAAGTATGGACATACACTTCATCCAATGACAACCTTCTCTCTCAAATCAATGTTTCAACATGGGGCCTTGGAGATAGATTAGGATAAGAAGACTAAGAAAATAGGAATTATAATACACACTATTAGATATACTACTCACTACACTTATAATCCCTTTAGGCACTTCTTGTTGACCTACAAAAGAGAGATTATAAAAACACAAGGTATTAGGAAGAGTAACATGTGAAGGTAAACAAAGCTACACTTGCACAAGACCAATAACCATTGTGTAAAATTAGTGAAATATTGAATGAGGTAAAAATAAATATCTTCATTATCTCAACGTAAAAATTTGGTAGGGCTTTGCCATACCAAGGTAGAGAGATGAAATACAATGCCAAAAAGGCTAGCTTATATAGAGAAAATGAGAGGAGAGAGACAAAGAGAAGCTCAAGAGTCATTAGACATTTGTCCAAATAAAATATCACTTACTTGTGCATGTGAGAGATATATGTGGTGAACCATGTTATGTCAGGAGCTACAAGTGTCATATCAAATCATCCAAGCCTTGCAAAGTGGCCTAAAAACTCCTTTCCTTGCATAGAAAACTACCCCTCATGATTTGCCTTCCAAAAATACCTTATCAATAGATATGATCAGGTATAATGATGGGTTTTAGTATTAGGGGTTAAAAAAAATACCTCACATTCATTGGAGAGGTCTTAAACCAATCACAATCTTTTGGCCATGCACAATCATCCATGACAGTCCCAAAATGGCCTCTCTTCATGCACCTCTCACACTTGGCTCTAAAAACCTTCCAAAAAATTCCATTTTGTCCTTAAAAAATGAGGTATGACATGTGTCCAAGGTGTCCATATCATTATTTTCAAGAAACAAGCCTTAAAAGGCCTTGTAAATTGAGTTTCACTACTTTTTCCTAAGCATTCACTATCTGCCCACTGGATTGGCTAAAATGAGAAAGGTAGAAGATAGGCTTAGGAGTTTAGATACCGAAAAAAATGGACATGAGGACTTATAAAAATTCCTAAAATCTCTCCCAAAAGTGATTTGGTATTTTGAAAGTCTTCTCTCACCTAAAAAACACACAAAAATGTTAAAAAGAGCTATGTTACAATCCCTTACATACAGGTCCATAAAAAAAATAGAATTTGAGGGATCATGAGGGTGTCTAATAAAAGTTACCAAAGTTTCATGGTATTTCCATCTCATTTTCATGCTTAAATTTCCATCTTTTCCAAATCAGGTACTTAGGAGGGTTTCACGAGGGTTTTTGGTCACTTTCAGTCTTAACATTTGTTCATAAAGAAAAGATGTTGGAATACTTTAAAAATTACACTAAGGGCTTAATAAGGACCATCCCTAACTTCTCCAATAACCTCAAGTTCCCATGAAAATCACCATGAAATTTCCAATCATTTGAAGTTGGCATTCGAGCTCCTTTATTGCATTTTGTGAGGGTCTGAGTGCATTTTAAGCCAAAAATGGATGCTCAGAGAGATTTTTATACAACCTAAGAGTCTATATACCTATATATATGTCCCATACACACTCTTAAATCATTTTAATATCTCATCAAGAGCTATAAACAAGAATGATCACCCTTTAAAACTAGGCCTAAACCTTATTCAAAGGGTCTACCTGCAACCTTAGGTTCAAAATACCTTTCCCTAATGAATTCCATGTATTCAATGGCTTGGAAATATAAAATATATCTTTACATACATGAAAAAATCATTTTAGTTCTTGGAAAAGGTTGTAATTTTAAGTGACCTTCCATTTGGAGCTAGACTTGCATGTTGTTTCACTAGGTCTACCTGCAGACCTCCGTGTCTAGACTACCTTGCATATCCTGCAACCTTCTAGCCTATATTTGTAGGTTTTATCATGTGTGTTTTATATTTAACAACCCTCATTTGATCTTTCCTTACCTTTTGGTTCAAGCTTTGATATCTTTTCTAAGCTTGTAGGGTTGAGTCTAGGGAAAAGTGCCCCTATCTAAGATAAAATAAGGGGCACTTCCCATATTTTCCTCACAAAATACAAAATTTGAGAGGATCATATAGGTATAAAGGATTATCAATACCAAATTGTATCACTTAATTTGTCCATTTGGCCTTTTAAAGACCTTAAAGACCAATATTGAGTTTTCTAAGGCAAACTATGTATAAAGTCTCCATACATAGACTATGAATGCTTTGAGAAGGGAGTCCATTTTTCTTTACCTCCTTAAATGATGTTCATGAGGTTCTTATGTTACTTATATAAATATATTTCAACCATTTTCTAATGTGATTCATAACATGTCACACACCCTGTTCTTTGCTAGATTGGTCTTATGTTTTGATTGGACTGAGACACCTTTGACCGTGTTTAGATATTGTTTACCATAAAATAAGATTATAAAATTATTTGAAAACATGTTGAGATTATCCTAATATAAATCTCAACTTCATCTAATTTAGACTTCACCAACACAGTCTCATTTAGTACCAAGAAACTTTACTTTTAAATTACTACCTATATACTCTGAATACCTAACCTATAGGTGGACTATGACACCCTTGTTGAGGTTAATGTAGCCTTAAGAGATCATAATCATGATGCTTGTGATGGAATTAGAGATATTTATTTTCTCATTAAATAATAAACTCTCTTTTTCTTGTACACAATCACACTTGTTTCACAAGTTTAGTCCTTTCTACCTGTAGGTGCTACTTCTTAGGCTTGCTGTAGGTGCTATTAGGTTTTATTTGCATTTTAATAGTATTTATCTATCCTTGAGCATATTCATATAGTTCACATGATGTGTGTTTTTATTGGGACTCATTTTATTGATCAAAATAGCTCAAACTATGTCCTTCACTGGCCTGAGACACCCCTCAAAACCCTGCCTATAGACATAACTTTCTAGACCTGCTATAGGTTGTCATGGTGGTGTTTGGAATATACTTGATGATGATTTGATTTTCCATGAATTTTATAAATTAAAAAAACACTATTATACCTTATAATCAGCTTGCATACTCAAGATAAGATCAAAAACTTCAACCTTCTACATTACTATTTGAAACCCTCACTGTAAGTGGAGATTTGTCTTGTGTACAGATTGAGGATGAGTATGAGGTGGTCACAAAATCTCATGTATTATCTTATGATGATCATTTGAGATTTCAAAATTTATTAATACATCATCAAAACTAACCCAACATGAAGGCATGGTTTGGAATTGAATCATTGGTTGAAAATGGTCCTTTGGTTCACCTTCTTATAGATATCACTGAATGAATTTAGTGTATTTGTTGGCAACTTAGTGACTTCAAATGATCCCCCTCTATTTATCAGCTTCCTCTCAAACTTGGCATAATTATTTTTCATACTAGGAGATACAAATATAATTTATAAATTAGTGACCAAGAGTTAATACATCATGGTTAAAAATTCAACTAAAAGAGCTAGGAGCTCTATTTTCTCAATTTAGGGAAAAGCTCCCCAACTCAGTCTTTTATCCTACAACATGAATTTCCAAATTCTACCTTATCAATTTTACCCATTCACAAGGGTTTTTCATGCCACTCCATCATGTCAAGGAAAAATAAGAGTTTATTAAATGTATCAAAGTCACTAAATAACCCTCATACTCTCTGTTCAAGCCACATGTAAGTGGTGTTTGGTTGTAGCAGGAAGTAAATCAAGAATGGTACTATGGAGACTTCTCACGAAGATGAGTTTTGATGGTTCCATCTGACCTCCTAATTAATTTATATAAAAATAAGAGATTTGAATGCTCATTCATCTTTATACACACCATTATGATGTTAGAAAGCGTCTGGTAGAGGCCAATTCTGAGTTGCAAGGTAGAAAAGTGAAAATGACCAAGAAAGGTTGGTTAAAGGGCTTCTAAAACCTTCAAATGTAATTTTCAGTCCAAAAATATGTAACCTAAATCATGAAAATTTTCAAATAGAACTCACAACACTCTCTTCAATGTGGAAATCACCTTCAAGGCACCTGAGACAATAGTAAGTGCAAAAAGGGCTAGTCTGCAAGCATGCACAAGCCTAGAAGAGGCTTAACAAGTTTATGAAGCTATAAAACCAAAAATATGTTGGTAAAAACTATGAATATATATTATAAAACATATGTAATCATCAAAATCATCAAAATAAAACAAACTTTTTTGAAACTGGCTCAAAATGAGACCCCTCTTGGATACAAGTGTATAAAAAGTTACCTGGAGTCTAAGTGATTGTTCATAAAGGAGAAGCCACCAAAATGGAAGTTATTGATATGAATTTGAATTAAACTCAGATAAATTTCGTTCCTCAAAATAAATCTTCCCAAATCCACTTTTATGATCCATACCAAATGTTTAAAACTGACCCTTCTTGTCTTGCAAGGAGAAAATAGAAGAAATAGGAGTTACAACTAAACTTTTTAGAATTATCTCAGCACAAAAAGCATGGAAAAGAGTTTAGGGATCTGAAGAGACATCTTACCCATGTTTTTACCCAAAAATGAGATCATCAATTTTGTACAAGTACCTAAAAGGGCCTAAAAACAAGGAGAAACTCCACATTTATGCATATAACTGATTCTTGGACTGACCTCTAACTTATCTTGATAGATCCTGACCTCTTCCATGTTAAGACTCATTTTTTTGACAAATATGCTTGTTTTAAAGTTTGTACATGTCATTAAATGGACTGAAAATATGGCCAAATGACCATTTTTTCATGTGAAACATAGTAAAGGACAAATATATGACTTAGAAACACCTTAGGAAACCTAAATGACCATATTATAATATTTATAACATAATTTGAAACTTTGAACATGTTTGACCTTGGTTGACCATGCAAGCACAAAGAAGATGGGCTTCAACAAGGACTAAGACAAAGCTAGGTAAGATGATAGACTAACATGACACACCCATAGGATATATGGAAACCTATAAAAAGTTTAGAGATGTAGGGGTTAACCCAATTTGACTAGAATTCAAATTTGGTCAATAACACCATTACATCAGAGACATATAATGGATTCCATAAAATCCTCATCTTTTATTATGCACCATACTCAGACATTCAAAGCACTAAACATGTTTATACTATTTTTATTCCAAAAAAATGACATAACAAACAAACATGGGTTATATGAACCCCTATTCCTTTTATTTATACTTCATGACCTTAGAGTCCTATTATATATACACAAAGCATCATAAATGCTACAATGATAGATATTAAACCTATACATGTTCCTTGGCAGTACAACAAATTACTTGCACCAGGTTTAGATTGGGGAGATACTTATGACCTTCCTTTGAATGAGATCATAGGATGATCTTTCCTCTTCACAATATTCCAAAAATACCAAAAAAGAAAAAATAAATTCAAAATCCATTTTTTTTTCAGAAATTACATGTTCTATTGGCTACTTTGCACCTATGTGTTAGTTCAATGTTGAGGGATAACATATCAGTTACTTCTACATACACATGTGTGTCACATTTATACTTGAGTGTGATACAAGCATACACAGATACATTATCTATTCTTATTTTAGATGTTGGGCCTTCCCTCTACTCATGTCATGTGGAAATTGGGGAATATGCTTCTTTGATCTTGATACATAGATTATATCATTATATAGTCTCTTCATTATCATGATTGAGCTCTTATGTACTTACACATGCCTTTATCCATGATTATATCTTATACAGGGTACTTGATATGCTATGCACTTGACATTTTTTGATAACACATTTGATCCATGGGTTACTATGATATGTTTAAGCTAGTTGTTTATGCTTTCCTTAATGCACTTCTTTGAGTGTCTTGCCTTGCTATTGTCTTGCTTGTTTGAGCATTTAAATATGATCCTTTCTTTGTAGCCCCTGATATTTTACTTGCTTTCTTTGACATTTTCATATGTAATTACTTATTGTATGAAAATTTAAACATGTCATTCTTGATTTTATAGCTATTTGACTAAGTCATGTCCCTTTAATTATGTGGCATTTAAATAGGCCCCTTATTTACGATCTCCTAAGACAATTATATGTTGACTTGATTTTGAGTGATCTTGTGTGTGTGCTTATTTACTTATTTAGCTTGTCTTATTTCTATATATATGTTTCCACAATATTTATCATGCATATTAGGCCTTTATGTGATCACATTTATCTATGTAATTTAATTCTAGATTTACCTATACATGTTCTTCTATATGCTACATGGTTCCATTCACAGATTATACAATTGTCGTATTTGTTTTAGGTGAGGTAACTAATAGTTTCTATTCTTCCCTCACCTTAAGGGGGGGGAGGAAATATCAGTGGATGCATGTCATAGAGGCATGTTCTCCACATTTGGCAAATTTTTTAAATTTAGTCGGGGCATGCTTTGAAAACATGTTCTCCACACTTATCTAGTATTTGACACACCCAAATTCAATAGGGGCATGTTTTGGAAACATGTCCTCCACATTGGAACTTATATAAATTTTATATTTATCCATATATATTATGGGAATATTATGGTAACATGCTACCCACACTTGTGTGAAATTCCAAATTGGCCAAAGCACCTAGTCATATAATTTAGATACACATTTGTGGTAGAATTATATATATTGGTACCATTGTTATACATAGTTTTAGCATGAGACATATTTAAGGTACATATGATATGGAATGTGAACCTAATATTGAAAAATATAAATTATTTTTAGGTTTTCAAAACTCATGTATGGACTATCATCACCCACCAAGTCAAACTGTTACAAACTATATTGAGCCAATCTATTGTAATAGCTGGTTCACTTTTGTTATGGTTGAGGTGATTAAAACACTCAATATTGCCAAGTTTATAGGTTGGAATTGATTACATAATCTAACCTCACTAAATATATGGTATGGGTTCACTTTGTTCACTCATGACCACTAGGTTATAAGTATGATTGGCTTGCATAATTGAGCTAATCTCAACTACTAGGTGGAAAATCACCTTTTCTCTAAGGTTGTGGGAATGTGCCTTCTAATATATCTCTATCCATATCTATATATACACTTTCTAGATTTATATATTTGTCTTAATCTTAGTTTTACCGATTCATAATGATACATCTTTTTAAATCAACTTGCTAATAGGCAAGGTAGTCACATCGATATATAGGTGTACTCCTAAACCTTGCTCTTTCAATTTCAATATTTTCAATGCTTTCAATTTCAAATTATATGCACTGATTATTTACTATAACATGGTCTTAGTTGTAGGTCATTCACCAACAAAGCACTCAAGTTGGGCTCTCACAAAGGCAAGGTGTGTTATACACACCTAATTATGCATTTCTTCTCCTTTAAACTAATAATTTTGTTACTAGATTGGGGGGGTGCAGTTGATATTTATGGATTAGATAACACTTAAATATTTTACACTTGACCACTTAGACATTGAATGTTCCTCTTAGTTCTAGAACTTTCTCACTTTCAAAAGTCTTGTATTTGCTCTATCTTATGCTCCTTAGCTTATCTCTTGGTCTAACTAGTCTTATGTTAATGAACCAGGCCTTGTATCTTGCCCAAAATGCTTAAAATATAGTTATATTATGCCCCTACAAGTTTTGATCTTGTACTTATTTTCTAACTATTAGGACACAAGCATCAGTCCCAAATCCCTGCATTGATGATAGTGTCATACCTTGACATAGGTGTTTAGTGCCTTAAAGTCATATAACTTACAAATGAAACATATGTTAATGGTCAACTTAAGTTCCTTAATGCGATATTTTTTTTATAGGAGTGGTATATATTCACAATCACTCCTCATTCATTCAACACCTAACACATACCAAGGTAAATTATCAAAGGATTCAATCAAGCACTCAATAAAGCAAAAAACTTTCCTATTTTTTCCTATTCTCATATTAGTAATAAGAGCAACACATACATATGTTTTAAGTACTAAAGGAGTAGTCTAAGACCCTAATTTACCAAGTTATAAACTAGGTCACTATTGTACTTTATTTCCATATATTGCATGATTCACACACAAGACAACACATAGGGGTGAACTACATCAGTTTGAGGACATCTTTAGAGTAGTGGCTATGTAGGTATCACCCATTAACATAGGGGTATTTAGGGTTATATTGAAACTATGAGCCCACTACATTTTTACCAAGGTCATTGTGAAGATGTATTACTAGGGTTTCGACATTTCATAAAGAGGGATAGTCCATGACCTATATCTGAATTCATTAGAGTGAAGGGGAAGAAAAACCCAAAATCATCCATGCATTCATATCCTTTTATAGTAGGTATTACATACATGACACTTACATCTAGTTCATCAAGTAGCATTAATGCTAATTTTCAAGGCTAATGATAGTGTTCATGGATCTGGAGGCACTCAATCCAAAATTTGGTAGTTGTTCTAGAATCCTCTTCTAGTCTACTTCCTACCAGCTCTAGATCCATAACTATGTTAGCAATAGAACCAACTAAGAAATTATTTATTTGTCATTTCCATATCTAACACAGTTGTACTTACTATTTTTATCCTATCTTAGTTTAATCAATTCAACATATGTTGTATATGAGTTTAGTATTTAATTAACTTGCTATAGATTTGATTATCACCCTTGTGCATTGTCATTTCTATATTATTAACCCTATCTAACCAAGTAGGATCCAAATCATCTTTACCCTAATCACTTATTATGAAAACATGATATATTCATCTCTATCCTTGAGCCATTACCTACTACTAAAATAGAGGGCCCTGCTGTGATGGTGCATATTGTTGATGGAATCCAACTAGTGTTGAAATAGGTATCACCACTAGTATAATTACCCTCTTCCAACCACATGATACAATATATCCTATTATCTTCTCATCCTCCCTAGTCTCCCCAATCTAGCATCCCTACTCTCTACATGCCTCTAAGTACTACATGTGGTACAAAGAGATTGGGTATATATGATAGATTGAACTATTAAAGAACTCTATCTATAAGGTGTACCTCCACCTACAAGTGTATGTCTCTAAATTATCATGAAATTTCATAAGCTATGAGAGTGGTTGCCTCATCTACCCATAATTTTGATATACTCTAATGTGGTTGAGCCACTAGATCCACTACTATCAACATGCCCACTACTTGGGGAAAGGCCTTAAATGGTGGCCTCCCTATCCACCTCAAGGATTTTATACATCCCACATATCTAATTAAAAATACTCACTGATATGGGAGCATCTGCTCATGTACCTAGATCATGATGAGCATGGGGTGACTAATAGAAATAGCTCTTAGCTTAACAATCTAGTACAAGTCTCTATATGTCCTCACTAGAACCTCTTGTGCCCATGCTAATCATCTCCCTTATACTTGATCATCTTGATAAAGGTGACAAAATGTATAACATCTAATCAATCCCATTATATCCCACTAATATGAAAAAAAGAATCCATATAATCACCTTATGAAGGGTCAATATCATTGACCCCTAGAAATTTACCAATATCAATCCATACTTCACACCCACATTAGGTGCACTTTCATTGCCAAAGTGATCCACCTAACTCATAGCCTCCCCCTATTTGTGTCATCTCTTAAGGTCATAATCTAACTTGTCACTGATAAACCTAAACCTTGTATATGTTAGTAAGATTGATCATCCACTCTTTTAGGGACCACGGGCACTAAAAAGTGTTTTGATCTATATCCCTAAAAGTGATCAGGTTGTATAGAAACCTACTCAATGGGGAAATAATACCCACTTGTAAAATATTGAAAATCCTTTGCCTATTTAACATAACTAACTCCTACTACTTTTCTTGGCTCCATCATATGTATATGCCCTAAATAAGACAAGTTAAACATCCCTAATCATTTTTTTGGCCTCAAAATTTAATCCAAACTAGTATTTTGGACTTTATGATGAAATTGCCACCTTTTGTAGATGTTAATTACATAACTACCACCTACAAAAGGTGATTATTATAGGATTCATTTGTGGTTATTAAAAAACCACAACCATATGTTGATGGCTACATAACCACCACACTATTCTATGTGGTAGTTATGTAACTATCATGTTGTAAATGTAACCACATATATGTAGATTCTAGCTATTTCATTCTAATACTAGCAGTTACACTAGCTGGCTCTAACCACCCTAAAATCCCTCCTAAAAGTCCAAAAATCAACTGTAGTCATATAAAATGCAAAAATTGCCAACTTGAGCATGGATAATGACACCCAATCCTTAGGTCCCTCTTGCTTACTCTCATAACCCTTTTAGGCTTATTTTCACTGATTCTTAGTCATCTGTAGCCTTCTAGACTTGGTCGCAGTTGAGCCAGGACCCTCTCTTCATGACTAATCCACCCATTAGGTCCCATCTGGTTAGGATAATACTACTAATGATGGACTATAGTGCTAGACCCTAGGGTTCCCCCTTTCTATCACTCTTATCCAATCATATTTTGAGACCAAATTACCATTTTTCCTTGATTCCTCTTATTTATTATGTCAACATAGTCTGGTTTCATTTAACCCATGATCGATAGATTCATATAAAATCCCATTCAAAGATAATACAGAAAGGGTTAGCAAATATCACTCAAGCAAACAAGACTACAAGCAAGACCACTCAAAAAATCTTCTCTATTCTCTGCATATATCCAGCCTATAGACTTTCAAGCTAGTTCAAATTCTTACACAGCCCCTAGTCATCTCAAACACACCTGATTTTTGCATTTCTTGCATTTTCATTCATTATTGCACCAAGCACTCTTAAAGGGAGAACTACATATGGATTTATCCCTTCTCAGAGTACTGGTATGTAGGTAGCGTGTCCATACATGGGGTGTGAATCACATCCAATGCATCTTACACATACTAACCCCTTTTCCCTATTTGTCAAAGTTTCTATTCAAGTGCATAAAATACATAGACATAGCAAATAATCTCTACAAAGAGATATATTGACAATGAGGCTCCAAAATTTGGTACACAAGCTCACATTGATCAGGTGAACAAAACCTAGAAAGATTAGATCCTCAAGATAGCAGTGTCAGGGAAGGACTATATCACCAGAGCCCAAGGTGCCCAATTTTAACACTCCTATCCAATCAAAAAATGAAGTTTAGAATCTTATTTGTGACATTGTCCTAGGCTTTCACACAAATTTACAGACCCTATCTTAGTCGAATCAACACATAATAAGATAAATTTAATTTTCTCTCTCTCACTACTATTTTTAGAAAAGGTCAAATTGTAATTAAATTTCACAAATTAGTAGCTTTAATTTGGAATATTATTTACTAATGTTTTCCTCCTTAGACCCTTTTATTATTTAAGAATTAAACACTAATTCCCACAAAAATAATAAATCATTTGGTGAACCTAACTTACTTTGAATTGTGCATAAAAACCCTAGAAACCCTAGGGTAAATTCCTAGCTGATTTTTCCCATAAATTTTTGAATTTTTTCTTGAATATTTTAAGCATAAATTCATCCCAAATTTTAAAATTTAGTAGTAAATTTTAAAATAATTTTATTTCAAACCCTAGTTGCATCAACTAGCTCCCATTAATTTTTCAATATTAATCCAATAATGTCTTGATTTTTTGCTTGCATATCTAAATTAGAAATTTGATTCAAATTCAATAGTAATTTCAAAAATATTTTTATTTCAAATCCTAGTTGCATCAACTAGCTCCTAGTAATTTTCCAATCATTTTCCAAATGTTTAGTTGCATATTAAAATAAGAAAATCACTTCAAATTTCAAAAATTCATAGTAATTTCAAAAAACAAATTCCTTAAAACCCTAGTTGCATATATTAGGTCCCATTAAATCCAACACTTTCCCATAAATTTTTGAATTTTTACTTGCATACTTAACTCAGAAATTCAAATTCAATTTCAATAAATTAATAGTATTTTGATAAAATATTATTGTCAAATCCCTAGTTGCATATATTAACATCTATTTTCTTCTTGAGGTATCACCTTACATCCATAATCAAATTGCAAACATGATTCTCACTTATGTACAAACTTTTCTTACATTTCTTGAAAATAACAAGAAAATCATTATGGGCCCTATCATGTACATGAATGATGAAGTCTATCATATGTTAGTACAAAGCTTCATTCTTTGCATTTCATGCTTATTTTTTATTATACGAGATGATGTTAAGCAATTTATTCTCAAACATGTTAATACATCTCTTGCATCACCTCCATTGGAGCCTCTAGCCCATGTCGAGTCATGTTACATGGTCTATTTCACTCTTCCCTAGGTTACTACCCATCACCAAAGAGCCCAGTTGATACCCTTTATCCCTCCACCACCTTGACATGTCGATTATCTTCATTTTTCTCCCATAGCCATTACTAATTTTATATTGATAGTAGATAATGTAGTTAGATCTATTACTTGATGTGCCATCATGCCTCCTCCACCTAGCCATGAGCCCCATCACCCTTCTATTCCTTCCCATCCCAGGCCCAACACACTTACATAGGGAAATTTTCACAAGGCATATGATATTGTTGATCAGTTGAGATATACTCCAAATAATATATCCATATTAGAACTGATTTAGAAAGCTAATGTCTTCAAGAACATTATTTATCAGGAACTCACTCAGACTTTTATGCCCATTAATTTAGAACCTTCTTATTTTACATCAGTGGTCAACACTTAAGCTATAAAAGATGCAATTTATTTTGACAATGAGAACATGCCTTCTTAGACAGTTATTGATCAAAATTTACCACTATTCATAAAAGTTCAAATCAAAATTAGTGTAGTCAAGAGAGTTCTTGTTGATAGTGGTTCTGAACTTAATATATGTCATATCACATTCTTACAGGCCATGGGTGTGGATATGGAATCAATACAAAAATCATGTAATAACATTTGAGGGTTTGATAATATACCATGATAGACATTGGGCACCATTACTTTGGATATCATGGTAGGACCCAAAACCCTCTCTACACAATTATAGTTCATGCCAGGTCCTCTCCACTATAATATTTTACTTGGATGACCTTGGATACATAATATGGGGGTCATTCCTTCTAATCTCCATTGATGTATTAAGTTTCTCCATGAATGATATCTATACACATATCCAACAAACAACCAACCATTTATATATTATCGAACTACATAGTCATATTCAATTATTTTGCTAGATGGGACACCTTATCTCATAGTAAAACCACCACCTCATTGCATTTATCTTGATCAGATACATAAATATGAGGTTAGAGAGACTAGCACTTCTTGTACTCCTCCACTTATAGTCATACCTTTAGCTCTAGATATTCTACCAGTCATAGAAGCTTCAACCATTTTAGCTACTCCATCTATCATAGTTTTGACACCTATTACACATACATAATCATTAATAATAGTACCACTAATTTTAGTTCATTCCATAGTTACTCCATCAATTATAGATATTTTTGCAACAATATCATCATATACTACTATAAATGATGAGACTCCTATATCAAAGTTACCCCTTATGGTAAATTCTAAGTTACCATATGTACATGATGTTGTTATAGATTCCCATGCTTCCTTAGATGATGATACAACACCCACACTCATAGATGACTATTTGTGTGGATTGAGCTTCACACCAGCTAGCCCAGGAGAGTACCAAGATAACTCTAGATCTCTTATTCCACATCCTATATCACTTTTAGCATCTTTCACCATACTCTTAGAATATACTCCACACTCATAGCCATAGATAGATCACTTAGCACATACAATTCACATGGTTACCTCTATGGATATAGGTCTAGTTATTTAGATTTAAGAAGGTAACACACAACATCAACCATAGTTTATGTTATAGATATTACTTGATCACATTACTTATAATATGACATAGATCTATCAACAGATTGTCACAGCAAGATGGTCACCCATTTTATACTTTTATAGGATTATAGGCCATGATACAAACTCATGTACAAATTTATATTAGAGATTAGATAAACCATAAGATCAAGGTATTATTCATATTTTAGCACCACCAACATCACTAGCTTCACTACTTCTACTAAAGTCATCTACTAGTAGGCTAAATGTCATAGAGTAGAGCTAGCATCTCCACCAACAGAGCAACATTCAGTTCACGTTAGACATGATGACACCATGAACACAACATATGAAACATATGATGACACTTATGATGATGATCTTGAGACATTTGATGATGGCTATGACCCCTTCCTCCATTTCCATCACCAACATGCTCCATCCTTGGACCCCTTTCCCCTTCCAGCCTAGTCTTTTATATCATTATATACATATTGATTTATTTACATGATTGTACATAGTTTTCCTTCTAGTATTACCTATACATAGTTTATTATGCTTGATTGTACACAATCTCTTCTACTTGATTGTAAACAGTTCAAATATTTCAAAATACAAAAATAATATAACATTTCAAAAAATGCAAAAACATTTAAATATATCAAAACAACAAAAACATTTTGATTACATGTATCATCCATGCTTTACATTGATACTACTATGTTAGGACTTACATTTTATATTTCATTCTATTGTATGTTGATTTATCTACATTACCATGCTTCACTTGATCTTATTTGAATGTGTGTAGTGACACCCAGCTACTTGATTGCTTCACTCTACCCATTGAGGGGGCATCCTACTTCTGCATTCAAAACACACATCGATATACATACCCACTAGGGGCATATTATAATTGACTACACCATCTAGGTTATGCCATTCCTACACCCAACACTCTAATTTATCATGTTGATATACATTATCTACTAGCTTACATAGATTACTTTATCAACATACTCTCAATATTTAGCACTTGTATATTTCTTAGCATATACCTAGTCTTGTACTAAACATGTATTACATAATTTCCCTCTTGATTTGATTAGTTAGATGTGATTTTATCTTTCCAATCTTTAAATGCTTTATCTTCTTTCTTAGCATAGCTTGATACGATTGCATTGCCATTTTCTGCTTGTCTCCTATATGTGCCTTAGGATATTTGCCAATGTCCTCTACTTTTATTCATGTGTGTGCCTTGGGATATTTTCCAAATGTCCTTTGATTGTACTATTATATGTGCTTGTGGCTCTTTTGCCAACTTTTCTTGCTCCACTTGTATGTTTATGTGGAATTTTAACATGCCTTGTATGATTTCTTTCTAGTTTGAGTGACATGTGCCCATGTCCCTTGTTTGTGTGGCCCCTTGGCCACCCTTATATGCTTATTGCTTCTTGATTTGTGTGATTGTTGCTTGATTGCTTCTCAATTTTTTCAATTCCATGATCTATATCATGAATTTTCCTATCCTTTTGGATGCCATGATGGACATCATGCTCCATCCCTCCAACTAACAACTAACATTTCTAGTTTTAATTCAATTCCAGTACATTGCACATGCTATTACTATTGTCACTTAAAATTTCACCCAATGAAAAGATGGGACAATATTTTCCTCATTCAAGTGAGACAATGGAACCACCTCAAGGCTATGGTTATCCCTATTGGGAGGTGGATCTCTAGGTTAGGGGTTATTTCCCCTTGATGTATCACCAAAGCACATATCCTACTACTAATACTTGGGGGGTTGAAAAAGGTTAAGAATAACATGAAAATTAAGCCTAATATATAGGAGGTGATACAAAAAATGTATTATCTACTCACAATAGTTGACATGCACTTGGAATGAAGAACAAGCTACATATACACTTCACTCATCATCAACTCTCTCTCTCACATCAATGCTTCAACATGGGGTCTTGAAGATAACATAGGTTAGGAAGACTTAGGAAATAGGAATTCAAGACACTCTATTGAATTAAATATTAAATATACCTACAATCTCACTTGACACTTCTTGTTGATATGCAATAAAAAGAGCATAACACACTAGGTACTAATAGGAGCAACATGTGAAGGTAATTAGACATCACACTTGCACAACACTAAATGCTATCATGTACACTTAGTGAAATATTTGAATGAGGTAAAAGTACTTGTATTTATTGATTAAAGACACAAATTTGGTAGGGATTCACCATAACCAAGTGGATATATGCATACAATAGCCAAGAAGGCTCAATTTATAGAAGAATTGGGAAGAGATAAAGAAGGGGAGTCCAAGAGTCACTTGAACATGTGTCAAAAATGTGAAGATTAGTTAAAATTACATGGGATATGGGAATGGGGAAAGATATATAAAAAGTAGCTACAAGTGTCATCTCCAATCATCCAAGACCTACAAGGTGGTCAAGAAACTCCTTCTCTTGCACAAAAAATAATCTCTCATGATTAGCCTTCCAAAACTACCTTATCCATACAAATAATAATTTCTAATGATGGATTTGAGTGACGGGGTTAATAAGAAGTCCTAACATTAATTGGAGAGGTTCTTGATCATCCATATCATTCTGGCCATGCACCATCATCCAAGATAGTCTCAAAATAACCCTTTTCCCTACACCTATCACACTTGACACCAAAAAAATTCCAATTTTGAAAACTGATCCATGAACATGGAGGGATGATACTTTTAAAAGGTTTTCATAGCATTATTTTCATCAAATAGGCCTTAAAAGGCCTCCCAAATGAAGTTTCACCATTTTCTCCAAGTGTTCACTGCTTGTACCCTATGACTGGCCAAAATGAGATAGATAAAAAACACACTTAAGAGGAAATACAGATCAAAAAAATGAGTATGATGACCTATAAAAAGTCATAAAACTTCTCCCAAAAGTTATTTAGTCTCTTGAAAGTCTTCCATGCCTAGAAAACATAAAAAATGGTCAAAATAAGACCTATTTGACCCCTTTTGTATAGGTGTGATGTAAAAAATTAGCATTTAGAGAATAATTGGAGAGTATTATACATCATATAAGTGTTTTCATGGCCTTTCCCCTACATCTAAATTCTCAAATTGGCTCATCTTCCCAATCAGGTCTCTTAAGAGGGTTTGGAAGGGTTTTAGAGGGGTTTCTGATCTTAACCTTTGTTCATAAAGCTGAAACATTGGTATCCTATCAAATTGAAAATTATGGATTTTTAAGGACCCCATATAACTTTTAAAAATACATTAGGGTCCCATGAAAAATTATATGAAAGTTCCAAGCACTTGAAGGTGCCCATTCAAGTTAGTTTTACATAATTAGTAGGGTTTGAGCACATTCTAGGCCAAAGTATGGCTTCTTGGTTGATATCATACAAAAAAAAGGTTGTAAAACCTCTGAATATTCCCTATAAACATTTTCACATCATTATAATGGCTCCCTTTAAGAGAGAAATAAAGTTGACTCCTGCTTTGGAAACATGCTTATACCTTGCCAACTATGTCTTCTTGTACCTTGGTGATCCAGGCATCAATTTAGGCGACAATTCGGGTGACAGTTCCACCCCAATTGATGACGAAACTTCCGGGAGCCATAACTTTTGCACCGTAGCTCCAATTGACTTGCCGTTTGAACCGTTGGAAAGCTAAGAACGAGGGGAACGTCATGAAATGGCATTGAGCTTTGCTCAATGAATTTTGACCGCCGAAAACCCAACGGAAGTGCCTCAAATTTCAATTTTAATAGTGCTGTCTAAAAATAGTAAGTTTCTAAAAATAGTATTTCCTCGAATTATGTATTGTTTTAAATATTTGAAGTCATACCACTTCATCTCCCTCGAGATTGGTGACCTTCCACATCCTTCCCATGCTTTCCAATTGTGTATAAAAGAAGAGGTAACCCGAAATGTGAAGACAGACATCTCTTCCCAGAGATAAGCATATTTCTGTATTGCGATTTTGAGTAATACTACATCTCTTCTCAGAGAATTCATTGTTATTGTGTTATTTCGATGTTATTTTGATATTTATCAACCAAAACTTCTAAGTTTTGGATCAGTGGTATCAGAGCGGTTTGTCTTGAGAGTGTATGATCCCGAGGACGAGGTCAGGCTATAAGAAGCTTGGGTGGGAAACAACTGAGCTTCCAAATTTTCCACTTGTTCGCTCCAGACCACCTCAAATGGTGGACGACACTGAGACATCCGATCCTTTTAAGGAAATGGTGAATGAGGCCCTCCAATGGCAACAAGCATAGATGCTACAACAATTTGCCCAAATTCTTCAAACACTTCCGATGGGAAATCCTGGCTCCGCGGCTCCACTTCCTGGCTCCTCATCTAGGGAACAACCTTTCAGTGCCCCAACACCCTTCAAGGTCCAGGTAAATTTTGATATTCCTACATTTGAAGGTAAAATCAATGCTGATGCAGTAGAAAATTGGTTAGATCAACTGTCTTCCTACTTCTCTGTAAATAAGTTTACCGATGGAGAAAAGATTACTTTTGCTCTTTTGAAATCAACATTGCCTGTGAAAAATTGGTGGGAAGTGTGCAAAAAGAGGTTCAGCACAGATGACATTGGCCTTGAGGTGGAACCTACCTGGGATGATTTTGTAGAAGCAGTGAAAGAAGAGTACTATCCCATTGGAGCATATGATGATCTCTACATACAGTGGCAACAACTTCGCCAAGGTAAGGACCAATCTGTTCAAGATTACACAGACACTTTTCATTCTTTGTCTGCAAGGTTGGGCATTCAAGAAAGTGAGAAACATAAGACTCTCAAATATCATGGTGGACTACAATGGTACATACGGGGGGAAATGGAACTCTTCAATTTGGAAACCCTCGGTGAGGCATACAAATTTGCAGTGAAGATTGAACAAAAGAATGGTAGAAAGAATACGAAGATCAACCCTCAAAATAGAAAAGTGATAAGGAAGGTCAAACACGAGGCCCAAATTGGAAGCAAAAGGAGTTTCAGGATAAGAAATCCCAGAAAGGGAAGGCTGGAAAATGGTGTGATTACCACAAAACTGGGACTCACTCCAAAGAAGAATGTCGGGCCATCAAGTCATTGCTTTCTGAGTCACAATACTCAACGTCCACTACTCTGCCTCATACACAACCCACAGTCGAAGAGGACGAAGAAGAAATTGTAGATGCTAAGTCGGACACCATTGTCGCTTCATCACAGAACCGTGGAGAAAGACCAGATGACAAGGAAAGATTGTTCCACTCCAAACTATGGGTAAAAGGTACGCCTTTACATTTCATTCTTGATAGTGGGAGTCAAAAGAATTTAATCTCTGCTAAAGTTGTGAAAAGTCTAAATCTATCTGTGAAGCCTCATCCAAAGCCCTATAGTATTGGATGGTTAAGCCCAGGGAGAGACCTCCGTGTCACCCATCAGTGTCTTCTTTCATATGCCATAAAACCATTCCAAGATGAAGTCTTGTGTGATGTAGTCAATCTAGATGTTTGTGATGTACTCCTTGGTCAGCCATTCATGTATGAGCGACATGGCATCTATGAATCATGAACCCGAAGGATTACTCTCACCCTTGGAAAATGGTGCTATAGGGTACCAGAGGTACCACCTCCCACATCTGTCTCCCTGATCAGTGCGAAGCAATGTAAGAGATTGGTGGAGAAAACAAAGCAATTTGTCCTCATGGTGGTCAAGCCGCAGAAATCCATGAAGGCCGATGTTGCAGTCCTGACTACGCAATCAACACAACAACAGAAGCAGATAGGACGCATCACAGGAGAATATGATGACTTATTCAAGTCACCTACAGGAGTTCCGCTACATTGCCAGGTAAAACATTCTATCGATTTGATCCCAGGATCACCTTTGCCTAACAGTCCTGTGTATCACAGATCAGTTTTGGAGAATGATGAGATAAAAAGATAGATTCAAGAATTGATCCAAAAGGGTCACATCAGGCCAAGCTCTTCACCTTGTGGTAGCCCAATTGTCTTGGCACCGAAGAAGGATGGAACATGGAGGCTTTGTATTGACTATCGAGCGCTGAATAAAATCTCTGTGAAGAATCGCTATCCTCTCCCCATGATTGATGACCTGCTGGACCAGCTTCATGGTGCGAAGTTCTTCACCAAAATTGATCTCAAATCTAGTTATCACCAAATTCCCATCGATCCCACTGATGTCTGGAAGACTGCATTCAAATCTAAGGAGGGGCTCTTTGAATGGTTGGTTATGCCTTTTGGCTTAACTAATGCACCTGCAACCTTCATGAGGATGATGGATGACATCCTACGACCCTTCACCAACTTGTTTGTGGTTGTCTACTTAGATGACATACTCATCTATAGCAGAACGTGGGAAGAACATTTGCAACATGTTCGTAAGGTGCTTCAAACTCTTCGGGAGCACAAGTTGTATGCAAATCTTGACAAATGCACATTTGGGATGACAACAATTCAGTACCTCGGGTATGTTGTGAATGCAGAAGGGGTCCATGTTGATCCAAAAAAGATTCAGGTTATTCGAGAATGGCCCACACCAAGGACCCTCACAGAGCTTCGTAGCTTTTTAGGTCTTGCAAATTTCTACCGTAGGTTTGTTCTTGGATTTTCACATGTTGCTTGGTCACTAACCCAAGTGACTAAAGGAGGAGCAAAAGCTACATTTTAGTGGGGTGAAGTACATCAAAGGGCATTTGAGAATTTGAAGAACAGACTCTGCTCAGCCCCTGTTCTTGCCTTGCCAGATTTGCATCAACCTTTTGAGTTGATGACAGATGCGTCTGAATATGCCATGGGAGCTGTCATCATGCAACATGGCCATCCTGTTGCATATCACAGTGAAACTTTCACTGATATAGTCAAGAAATATCCAACATATGATAAGGAGCTCTATGCCATTGTGCAAGCCTACAAACAATGGAAACACTACATCTTGGGAAAAGAAACGGTCATTCACACTGACCACAGACCATTGGAATTCATCCAGACACAAAGCAAGCTCCGAAATGAGAGGCATCAGAAGTGGGCCACATATCTTCAACAATTCCACTTGATAATCAAACACAAAAAGGGGAGCTCAAATACAGCTGCAGATTGTCTGAGCCGCCCACCAATTACTGCACTCACAATAGTTTTGGACCTGTGCGGACATGAGACTGCCACTTGGGGTACCCTGTATGAAGCAGATCCTACCTTTGCTGCTACATATCAAGCACTTCAAAAAGGTACACATGTTTCTGATTTCTATTTGCAAGATAATGTCCTCTATCATATGGGACACATCTATGTTCTAGTTGCAGAGCAATAAAAGATGATATGGGAAGCACACTTCAGTAGGACAGCTAGACACTTTGGTATTGAGAAAACATTGGCAGTTCTTCAAAAACACTTCTACTGGCCCCATATGCGAAAGGATGTAGAAAGATATCTCAAATCCTGCACCCCATGTGTGATATCCAAGCCAACAAATAAGAAGCAAGGATTGTACACGCCATTGCCAGAACCAACCAGGCCTTGGGAATCCATCTCAATGGATTTTCTATCAGGCTTGCCCACTTCCAAACATGGTAAGGACTGTATTTTTGTGGTAGTTGATCATTTTTCAAAAATGGCTATCATGATTGCCTGTAAAAAAAATATATCTACTGAGGAAACTGCTCAACTATATTTTGGTCATGTATGGCTCCATTTTGGTCTTCCCACGTCCATTGTCTCAGATCGAGATAGCAGGTTCTTGAGCATCTTCTGGTCCACTCTATGGAAGATGATGGATACTAAGCTGATGAAGTCCACAGCCTTCCATCCACAGACTGATGGTCAAACAGAGGTGGTAAACCGCTTGATTGTTCACATGATTCGGATGTACCACTCCAAACATCCACGCACATGGGATGAGGGACTTCTTTTCATACAACATGGATACAATCGGGCACTACACAGCTCGACCAAGCACAGTCCATTCCAAGTATGTTTTGGGTTCCAACCCATGGCACTAGTTGATATAGCAGCTCTATTTTCCACCATGGAATACACACCTCATGGAAGATCTGAGGCAGCAAAAGCTACAAAGTTTATTGAACAAATGTAACACCTCCAGCAATAAGTTCATGACATCTTGGAGAAGATGAATCAAAAGTACAAGCAACGCCATGATAAACACAGGATTGCACACCATTTTGCTGTGGGTGACAAGGTCTGGTTGCGGCTCTAGAAGGAAAGACTTGCAGGCCCACATAGAAAAATTCGGCCTCTGCGATATGGTCCATACACCATCACCAGAAGAGTTGGAGAAAATGCTTTTGAGTTGAACCTCCCAGCCTACCTTGGTCTGCACCCAATATTCAATGTGGAGCTCCTCAAGCCATATCATCCACCTCTCTTGGACACTTCAGTTGGAGCAGAACAACTCGACATTGATGAACTTGATCCACAGAGTTTTGCTCCAGTGGAAGAGGATCAGATTGTGGATACTTGGATGAAGACAACCAGAGGACGTTCTATTCCGCTTTATCGAGTGGTCAAAAGGGGTCAGCTAAGCCATCAAGGTGAGTGGCTCACAGAGAATCAAATCAAGAAACAACTACCACACCTGATGGGGAGTATTGACGCAATGGGGACCATTGCTTTTCAAGGAGGGAGGAATGATCCAGGCATCAATTTAGGCGACAATTCGGGTGACAGTTCCACTCCAATTGATGACGGAACTTCCGGGAGCCATAACTTTTGCACCGTAGCTCCAATTGACTCGCCGTTTGAACCGTTGGAAAGCTAAGAACGAGGGGAACGTTGTGAAATGACATTGATCTCTGCTCAATGAAGTTTGACCCCCGAAAACCCAACGGAAGTGCCTCAAATTTCAATTTTAATAGTGCTGTCTAAAAATAGTAAGTTTCTAAAAATAGTATTTCCTCGAATTATGTATTGTTTTAAATATTTGAAGTCGTACCACTTCATCTCCCTCGAGATTGGTGACCTTCCACATCCTTCCCATGCTTTCCAATTGTGTATAAAAGAAGAGGTAACCCGAAATGTGAAGACAGACATCTCTTCCCAGAGATAAGCATATTTATGTATTGTGATTTTGAGTAATACTACATCTCTTCTCAGAGAATTCATTGTTATTATGTTATTTCTATGTTATTGTGATATTTATCAACCAAAACTTCTGAGTTTTGGATCACTTGGACTCAAAATGGATCTTAAATGGATTAAATTGCCTAAAAGTTGCTAAAAAATATCCAATATGCTCCTAAAATCATGAATTAGTTAATTTTAAATCATATCCAAGGCTAAAAATGCATATGACCCTCAACTAGGCTTTTAGGCCTAAGGGCTTCCCTCACACATGACTATAACCCTCCTTAGTTAGAGCATATTGATTGATTAAAAGACCTATATAAAGGTTTTTTATGTCTATAAGGATGTGTTATAGCTTATAAAACATTAAAATTTTCCTTGATTTCCTTCTGGTTCATCATTTCACCATTTTGCCTTCAAACTATCTCCTTATGCATGACAAAACTGCCCCTCTCTAAGACAAAATAGAGAGGTTTTTCAATATTATATTTAGAAAATTGATGATTTTATAACATTTTAAAACCCAAAAATATTGTGTGTAATAATTTTTATCTTACAACTCCTCCATTTGACCCTCCAAGTCTTTAAATTCCCAAGGCAAACTTTATGAAGAAGGCAAACTGTGAAGGTAGGCAGGGTATAGGTTGTATTAGGAGGTTTAATGGATTTAATTGAGATTGGTTAAGAAATTTAGGGATAATACATGCTTTCCATGATTCATTTAAATCATCCATAGTATACTTTACCCTTAAACACCTTCTTATCCCTTTGGAAACCTAGACTAGGTCTCATATTTTAATTGGGATAGGGTTACTTTGACTGTATCTAGAGGTTGCTCACTAAAAAAATAGGATTGGAAAGTGTTTTAAAGAATTTTTAGGGTATTTTATGTCACTCTTAACCTTTTACAAGTCATACTTCACCAACCCCATCTCATTTGGCACAAGAAAGACCTATTTTCAGCTCACTACCTGTCTCAATCCATACAGGCTTGTAGGTTGTCATGTGGGGTCATTTGAGACTTAGTTTATGTTTTTGGACCTCCTTTACATTAATCCTAGGTAATAATACCATAAAAATGTTTTAATTTAATTTTTAACACTTAATCTATCATAATTTCATACTTAATACCTTAACTAGTACCCCTCTACCTTGACTGTCATAGTCATGGTTCTGCCCCTGTAGGTGTGTCCTTAGTAAGATTTGGGCCTAATAATGTTGTATAGGGGATAATCCTGATATCCCTGAGGTTATAAATCCTTAATTTAACTTTCATCCACTTTAAGGACTCCAAACAAAGGTCCAATCTTCAAGCCTTCTCCTTACTACCTGAGTGTTAGCCACATGACTGTGTTTATGCTTTTTAGACCTACCTGTAAGTTGTTTTGGTGAAAAATGGACTTGGTCATGGTGTCCATGATGGAATATAGGTATTTGTTTTATTAAAAACCATAAAACTTTTTATATTGATCATACCTACTCTTTTTTCACAAACTCTAGACCTTTTTGCCTGTAGGTGTACTCTCACAGGCCTGCATTATGGACAAAGAGGGGTATGTGGGGGGTCAAGACATCAAGTTTTACCTTTTCCTTATAATTTTATATCAAGAGTGAAACTGGAATCATTTAGAACCACTCATACATTGGGAAATACTTGATTTTAAACTTTGATGAATAAAGGTTACCCTTTTGATCCTAGACCTGTAGATGTCATTGAAACTTTTCAGTGGTTTTTGGCCATTTTTTAGGTGCTCAAATTCCATCTTTCACTTACCTTTTGCCTCTAAAAATTGGAATACTTATTGTAGGTATATATGGATATCAATTTTTCCAAATTGGATTCCTAGATCACCTTTCAAGTATATTTAGTGAGGTCCTAAAAATCCTCCAAGGCCACCATTTGCAACTTTCAAGGACTATGAGCCCAATACAGTCAACTCATCCTCTTGAAGGAAAAATCCAAATTGCATAACATTTTCACCTTAGTGGCATGAAATATAAGAACATTTTCAAACTTAATTACACCATTATTTTACTCTTCACACCTCCTTACAAACCTCATGGAGCTCAAGTACGATGACCATGGACTGACTAGACAATGAACAAGGAAATTAGGCAATTTGCTTTGAAGGAGTATGCCAATTTGATCTCTCACAAGGTGATTAAATGGAATAAATTTAAAAACATGAATTAAATCATACTAAAATCACCATGGATCCCCTTCCATGTTGGGAAAATCTAGATTACACACATGAAGTAGCCAACTTGAGAAATAAGCAAACTTATAAATCTCCTTCAAGGGAAATGAGAGAAAAAGTTTCGTATGATGAGCACACCATGGAGATGGTCTATTAAAACCTAGAAACACCATATAAAACTCATGCGACTCCATGGATTCCTAAAAACAAGAAATAGATGCACAACCATTCCCCTCTTGAATGCAATTTCATAAAAGGCTGCCTAGAGTGTTAGCGATGGTTCATGAAAGAAGATCCACAAATATAAAATTTATTATTATGGAAATGAATTAAACTTAGATTAAAATCCACCCCTAGAATAACTCCTCCCAAATCCACCTATGCGATCCATACCAAGTGCTTGAAAATGACCCTTTTTTGCTTGCCAAGAGAAAATGGAGGAAAAGAAGTTATATATGGACTTTTTTACATGATAATTGAAAAATAAGCATGGAAAAGGGTGTGGGGAGGTGAAGAGTAAATCCACCCATGTTTTTAGCTGAAGATCAGATCAAGGAATCCGTACAAGTGCCTAAAAATAAGGAGAAACTCCTATTTTTTGAATATAACTAACTCTTGGCTAACATATGACTGATATTGACATGATAATAACTTATTAAACATTAAAATCCACTTTGGTGACAATTTTACCTCCTTAGAAGTCTGTACAAGTCATTTATTATGCTAGAAAAGTGTCCAAAAGGCATATTTTGCATGTGAGACATAACATATGACCAATTTATGAATTTTAAACATATTAAAACATGTCAAGGAATACCTTAGGAAATTTTAAACATGATTTTATCTTTTGACTACATTGACCAGAGTTGACCAACTTTGGCTTTTGTTGACTAGGCCATTTCAAGGGGAATGAGCTCAGATAAGGACTAGGACAAGGCCAAGTAAGATGTATAGAACATTATGAGATCCCTATAGGACATGTAGAAACATTTTTCAAGAGTTTAAAATAGTAGGGGTTGACTCCATTTGAATATAAGTCAAATTTGGTCAACAATTACATTATTATATCTATCTAGGCATACCCTTGTTGATCTAACAATCTCTCAATTAAAACCATGCTATATATTGAGATATTTTGTTGATTATCATTGCTGTATCATGTATATTTCCATCTTAACACACTTTTAGGGATTCTTCTTCTGAGGGTATTCATTTCAGGGTACATATTGCTACCCTCAAAAGAGGGGGAAACAAATAGGGGTTTTGCTATAGAGATCAGAGTTCCTATCAGTCAAAAAATCTAGTTTTAGAACTAAAACAATAACCAGTCATCAAACCACTTAGAACAAACTAGGTAGTTAGTCAAGAATCTAGAATAGTGATTTTTTTATCTTAGGATAATAACACTTAGGCTGGACTACAATGCTAAGCACTAGGGTGTCCTATTTTGGTGCTTCTATCCAAATAGTAGAAAACCCAATTTTTTAGAAGCATGTAGAAAAGTAGGTTCAACTAAAGACAATCAGACTAGTTCAAAATCAATAGTTTTTAGTATAGTTTTCTTAGAAAATCTAGACATAGGGGGCATCATGTGTGGCATGATCGGTTCTCACTTCTAGTTTTAGATATGGTAGTTGGTATAACTTCCATATTAGAATCCATGTTTTAGACACCAGTGATTGTGGGTAGATTGCATGACACTTTTGATTCTTTTCTTTCCAAGTCCAACATTACCCCAACATCCTCCATAGTTTTGTGTCTTACTCCATTTGTAGATGGTTGGCATCCTTTTGGAGCTACTTTCATACAAGCCTAATCTTCACATTTTTGAGTTTTTGAGTTCCTAACTAGCTTCCACATAAGCCAAATTTTTAGTTTTGGAGTGGCTTTCATACAAGCCTAATCTCCATCTTTTCTGAGTTGGCCAACATTGGCCTAATTTTTAGTACACATTTGGCTATCCACATCACATTTTTATATTTTTAGAGCATTCATGGGCTTAAAAAGCCATCTCATATGACATACTTCTTCACACTAGTATTAGTTCATAGCTTCACTTCATAGGGAAATGATGGATCCAAAGGTCCAGCCTTTGTATTCTTGAGCCACCTATTCAGAGGGATTAGACACATATTCCAAACATTGATTAACATATGTAGGATAATCTAGCTTCACATAGTAGGTGATGATGGAGCCAAAGCGTTATCCTTTGCATTCATAAGCCACTTTCCAAGGAATTGAGCACTCAGCTCCATTTGTGATATAAATTTTAGTACAACATCATCCAACACATCCAACATTACTTATCCTTACTCAACATCACAATAGATTCACACTTGCACAACATGCTCTCTGTGATCTAGGAATTTGACTCAAGAGAGGATGGTTAGTATGGTGTTAGTTCCAAAATGAAAACAAGATGAAATAAACACACTAATAGCATAACATATCTAGGCCTAGACACTAGGGAGAGCTTAGTTAACAAAAACAAATGACAAACACAACAAAAAAATAAGGAATCAAACACAAGAGTTCCTTCACCTTCCTTGGATGCTCTAAATGCCTTTGTAGTGGTATCTTGCTCAGCTTGTGCTCATGAAGTCCTTAGTAATGGAGGCTTGAAAACCTCCATATCTTCTTGGCACCTTTGGCTTGTGGCTTGGATTGGCTTGGAATCAATTTGTCATGGTAACACTAGTTGCTTGAAGCTTTTGGAACCAATCTTGCATTATAACTTTGCATAAATTAAGCTTATAAATGATGTTGGGAGGCCTCCTATTTATAGATTTTTGGATTTGATCAGAATCAACCTGAACCATCCATCTCAAGATTGAGATGTGTGGCTGAAGATTAATTTAATTTTTGGAATTATGTTTTTAATTATCCTCATCATGGAATTGGAAGAAAGGGAAATTAAGAGGCATGGAGGGCATCATGGAAGGCATTGATGAGGCATGGAGGGCATGAATCTTGATATTTGTAGCATTTATGGCCTAGGGATGTCTTCCCAAGAAATGAGGTCACTTGATGATGCAGATATTCAATATTATTTTCTAAAAACAAGTATTCAACAAGTTTCTATAGAATTATTAATTATGCCTTGATTTGGGTTAATTATCTCTTAAGCATGATTAAGCACTTTGTGCACAAATTACTCAAATTGATCAGAATGTCTTGTTATTGGTCTAAAATTTGACAAGATTGGAATTGAAAGGCAATGTCAAATGTGTTGGAACCATATTCCCATTTAGGATGTTGCCAAAAACAAATGACAAATGCACATGTCTTGTGCAAAATATTTGATAGGGAAAAGCAATCCAGAGCACCCAGGTGCAAATTTGGCATTTTGACTCAAAATGAACTAATCAAAGTTAGTTGGCACATAAATTAAATTACCCCATTTTGGAATACCTTGGACAAAATTGGCACTTGAATACATCAATTTCACATCATTTAACATGTTTTGGTGTTTTTAGCATTTAGGTGGAAATTGGCCAAAAGCCTGGTTGGAGGTTATCAGTGCCCAGTTTTAGGTGTCTATACTCTCTATACACTATCCAACATTACTCAATATCACACATCTTCATGGGCTTCACCTTTGTAGGTAAATTTAGGTAAGCTTTTTATTTTTCTTTATCGTAGTATTTCACTTTGTTGCAGCACTAGAATAAAGGGGGGGGGTAAATGTAGTCATATAAAATGCCAAAATTGGTAACTTGAGCATGGCTAATGACACCCAATCCTTAGGTGCCTTTTGATTGATCTCATAACCCTCTCAAGATTGTTTTCACTGATTCCCAGTCATCCGTATCCTTTTAGACTTGATCCCAACTGAGCCAAGACCCTCTCTTCATGACTAATCCATCTCCCTAGGTCCCATCTGCTTAGGACAATAACATCAAAATTGGATTATAGAACTAGACCCTAGGGTGTCCCCTTTTTAGCACTCCTATCTAATCATAATTTGAGCCCACATTATCATTTTTAACGGATTCCTCTTATTCATTATGTCAGCCTAGTCTAGTTTTATCTAACCCATGACCAATAGATCTATATAAAAGCCTATTGAAAGATCATTTGGAAAGGGTTGAAAAATATCACTCAAGCATGTAAGAATATAAGAAAGACCACTCAAGAAATATTCTCTATTCTCTGCATACAACTAGCCTATACACTTTTAAGCCAATTGAAATCCTTACACCAGCCCCTAATCATCTCAAGCACACCTAGTTTTTTCATTTTTTGTATTTTCATTCACTATTTCACCAAACACTCTTAAAGGGAGAACTACATATGGTTTTATCCATCCTCAGAGTATTCATATATAGGTAGTGTGCCCACAAATGAGGTGTGAATCACGTCCAATGCATATTACACACACTAACCCCTTTTCCCTATTTTCCTAAGTTTTTATTCAAGTGCATAGAAGACATAGACATAGAAAATCAGCTCTACAAGGATATCTATTGACAACAAGGCTCCAAAATTTGGTACACAGGCCTACACTGATCATACAAATAAAAATTAGAAAGCTTAGATCCTTGAGACAACAATACTAGGGAAGGATTGTAGTGCCAGAACCCAATGTGTCCAATTTTAGCTCTCCTATCTAATCAAGAAATGAAGTTTAGAATCATGTTTGAGATAGTGTCCTAGGCCTACACACAAATTTTTAGACAGTGTCTTAGTTGGATCAGTATAGAATAAGATAATTTTAATTTTCTCTCTCTCACTACTATTTTTAGAAAAGGTTAAATTATAATTAAATCACATAAATTAGTAGCTTTAATTTAGAATATTATTTACTGATTTTCTCCTCCTCAAACCCTTTTATTATTTAGGAATTAAACACTAATTTCCCCAAAAATAATAAATCGTCAACCAAAATGCAAAATAATTAACATGTTCCTAGCCTACCCAACCCCCCAATCCCATACATGCAATCTATTTCTAAATTCACTAGATCTAAATGCATTTTATATCAATTTTTTAAAATAATATAAAAATTGTAAAAGTGAGAAGAACTAACTTATAGCTGACCTACTCCTGCCACTAGTATATTCAACATGCTCTCCTTTTACTCATCGATTCATCTACTCTCTTGCTCAAATATATCATAACAAATCCATATCTCATGTTTTACAAATTGCAAATACACAAATGAATTCTATTTATGGAAAGTTTTTAAATATATAACCTATTTTACTAGCCATTTGATTTCAAAAAATTACCTTTTTCAATAACTTTATTTTAAAACTTATCTTTTATCATGTTTTAAGAGGCATTCATTACCTTACTAACAAAAAACATGTCAAATTCTAACATTTTATTTTTTGTAGCATTATTATAAGCTAAATTTATTTTCATTTTAGTTTTATTGGTACATACCATTTAGCCTCAAGTTTAGTCTCCTGACGGAACAATTCAGGTACTATCCTCACCCCCACATACATGGTAAGTATACTTGTCAATGATTTGATTAGTTAACATGTTTTTTATTTTTTCATAAAATTGCACTTGATTCTCATTTATCTGCTTCATGTCACAATAATGTCTCGGTTGACTTTGCTGCATTGTAAAGGTAGCTAAGTTAAGTTTTCTAACCCTCATTTTTCTTTTAATACATCAATACTTAGGGAAAACCCCGTCATCAATTCATGATGAGGTGTATCCTTGAGGGGAAATATGTGCACACACAAAAATTACATGATATAATATTTATATAAAAATCCAATGATGATACAAGGATATCCACATAAATAAGCTCATACCTGCTTCTCTTTGTCATCTTGTATTTTATGACCTTTCTAGACCTAAACCTCAAAATTTTATTTTTTAAAGTCTTTTACCTTAATTTTTAAAGTTATTTACTTCATGACAAAATCACCACTCTTCATAGCAGAATCATCGCTCTTTGTGATAGAAACATCAATTTCATAGCATCCCCATTGTAATAATTTCCTAAATAGTTGTGATGAAAATGTCTTTGACATGATAGTTGTGTTATAAGTTGTCGTGGTTTCATCATAATCTACAATAGTTTCATCATACTCTAAAATAATTTTATTTCCTACATAAGGTGGTATTTTCATCACCATTTGACTATTTTTAAAATTAACATCAGAGACTTCATTTTTCACATACTTTGAATGCTTCTGTTCACATTTTTCATTATTTTCTCATTTTTGCAGCCTCTAAATGACCCAAATCATTCATAGTCCAATATTTATCTCTTCTAAAATTAGCTTAGAGTCAAGCTTCAGTTAAACTCCCACATGAAACCTCTTTCTTCCCTTACAAGTATCTCACTTTCCTTAGTTTTGAAGATCTAAGTTTGCATTAGATATTGACACTTTTAATTTTAATAAATACCTAGCTCACTTGCTTTAAGTTTTGGAAAATATTGTCTTTAATTTGTGATCATCTTCGTGTCATTCTCCACAAGCTTGGGGTTAGAGAATTCACATAATTAACAACTAGCTCTTTGCTATTTGTGAATCAACTTAGCCAATTTTTAGCTACTATTTTGTTTGAGATTGTGTCCTTATTGATTTATTATTGTTGTCATACTTTTGTTAGAGATTTCCCAAGGTTTTTATTGATAAAATGAGCTAGCTACTTGGGTCTAGTATACTCACAACAATAATCCCTTTACCTTTACTTGGTCTCACCGTTGATAAGGTTATAGGTTTTGATTTCCATTTTGTTTTATTTATTAAATTAGATAAAAATAGTTTATATGTTTATTATATTATATTTATATTTCAAAATATTCAAAACATTGTAAGAGAGAAAAAAGAAATCCTCCTCTTTGCTTTGCGAAAAAAAAGTAGTTTAGATCTTTTAATTCCACTTGCATGTAAAATATTTCAAATATAATTAATCTCGTGTAAAAACTAGGGTAGATAAATTTAATCAATATATTAGGTACAACCAATATAAAAAAATATTTTTTGTTTACATTCATAAGCATATGCTCATACACACACACCAAAACCTTAAAAACCTAGAAAAACTTAGAAAAACCAAAATTTACATGTTAGATCTAGTTTCTTTCTCTTATATAGTGAATGAAAGCTATTGTAGATCAAAAAAATTAGAAAAATCATAAATTTATACTTACATCCATTTTAGCTTAGATAATTTAGTTTTATTAACAATTATTCAAATGTTTTAAAACTAGCTTTCTAGCTTGCATGTGCAAACTAATTTATGAATACTTAGAAGTTGTGCTTTCTAGGTTTTAGATCTAATTTTCATTTACATGTTGAAAAAATTAATTGTAGAATATGTTTTAATTACTTACATTTAGAAAAGATAAAATATAAAGTTTCACTTACTTCATTCATTACAATTACTTTATTTTTATCCAATATCATATTTCAATTTTATTTACAAAGAATTATAAAAAATGCCCAAGAACACAATAAAAAAATCCTTGTCAAGATGAGTACAAACCTAAATATTTCTCCCACATGTTAAAAACAAAAAGTATACTCTTTCAAACAATAATCAAGACAATCTTTACTCTTTATTAATCCATCACAACCTTGCCTTTCCACTTGGATGACACTTCCAAAGCAACTAGTCCTTCATAGAGCATGCATCTTCTTTAGAGTTATAACTCCCATTCTTGGAAGTGACATTAAAATTGACATAAAAATTGATTTTGAAATGGAAATTTTATGTTTCACTCTCATTCCACATCTTATCATTGACAAACTCAACATCCTTGATGAACAATATTGTATAGAGGTACAAATAATAATTAGATCTATTCATATATAAGGTTGTTAGTATAAAGATCTCCAAATCTAGACTTCCACTCTATTTTTTACTCTTTCTTGGGACTAGCCTTATCATATTTCATTCACATCATGTACGACATTGACTAAGCATAGTCAACCCAATAAAATAATTATATTCCCTAAAGTTATCCAACTTAACTATGCCCAATTCCTCGTACCTAACATAGACCAATTTTTTTGATATCATGTCCTCACTCACACTAAGGGAACTTGGAGTTTTGTTTCATCTCAAATTTTTGATCCTAACAAAAAATGTGATGTTAGTGAGATATTTTGGTATTGTCATAAATAACCTTTACTACCTATCATCCAAAACCCCATCCTCACACCTCAACTTAATCAACCAAACCCATCGAACCATCATCACATAATATCCTCAACCTAATCAACAAAAACCATAGACCCATCATCACATCATCTCCTCATTGGATATCTTATCCAAACCTCATGAAATAGAGTGCATAAGTTTGATGTCACTTTTTGTGTGTATATGACCCTACATGCACAAACAATTAGTTATGGATTTGAGCAACTCTTATAACTGATTTGAACCCTTTCCCACTATTATAGGTTAATCATAGTCAATAAATAAATATAAAATATTAAGTATCTTGATCTCTTTATTACTTTTTATTTTTTACACACGCCACTTATCAAATCAATTTCAATTATTTACATTTAGATTCAAGATTTATTGTCATACTTTACAATCTAAATTAAATTAAAGTTTATATCTTGATTAGGGTTACACAATACAACTTAAGGTAAAACATATTGGTGAAAAAAATATTGTTCAAACTGTGCCAATGTTTCCTTTAGGGTCCTTCTAAGGTTTTAGATTACTATATTAAAATTTCATCTTCAAATTTGATTTCTCATTCACCTATGTTTTTACTTGTCTTAAGTGTGTTCCTTGTGCTTGTTTTCCTTAGAATATTAGGGTTTTATGAATTTTTAATATGCCTATCCATTCATAGAAGCCTAATAGTTCTCATATTATGCATTCTTCATCATCTCATGCTTATGCCAATAAAGATGCTCTCAATACATATCATCAGAATGTGAAATCAAAAGTGCCTCCATGTGTCACTTCATTTCCCATACTCAAGGTCTAATAGCTACTTTCCCTTAAATTAGGTCCATGCTATCACTAAAACAAGAGGTAGGGCACATCCTCTTGATGAAATTTATTTGCATATTAAATATTATAAACCCATGAGTATTAATGTATCTTACATAACTATTTTAGAGTCTATTCAAGTGTTACTAAAGAAATTCTAAAAAAAAATTCAATATTTGAGTCTAGAGGTTAAATCACTTGAGATGAGATTACACATCTAAGGAACCTTGAGCATGATACTATTAATTATGTCTTTTACTCTTCATTCAACCATTTTATACCTCAAAGTAATTCATATCAAGTATGGGCTAAAAGTTAAGATACATTTATGCCTAATGGGTCAACAAGTTCACCTGAGCCTAATGAGTCTTTGAGAGAGAGTTTTTAACATATGTGGCCTCTTATAAAATGATCAATGCCTTATTTTTATTATCATAAAATTTTGGGAAAACATATAAAAAGTTTTCAAAATTTAAAACACATTATGCATGGCCTTATTGATAGTAGCAATTTTTACTTAGATATATCCAGTAAGTCAAGTCTAGATTTAGGTACACCTACTAAAATTGAGCAACCTACTAAGACTATGGTTATTATCTCAAATTAACACCTACACAAAGAATAATTAGAACAAGAAAGGTTAAATCGAGGAGGGATACAACAAGAGAAGTTGAAAAAAGAAACACTAAGAAATAAAGATTCCTTAAGAAGGAAGTTTAAAATTAAGATATAACTAAAAGGCTAATGTCAAAAGCATGGTTCCAAAAGAGGTAAATAAAAAACATTCCTCATATCTATAGACTTTGATTCTTATCCCTCACATAAATGGAATGAAATACACCAATGTTGTGATTAACACTATTGGAATGTTTTTTTGTAGTGAGAAACTCTTAATTATATTGGATATGATAAGGAACATTTGTATAAGACTAATTCAGTTAGATCGTTCATTAGATCCATTGATATGCTTATCAAACTCTATCTAAAATCATGTTCAATTAAATTTAACATTTACCCTCATTTGGCCTAATATAACATTGAATTAGGAAGATCATGGTTAATAAAAATGGGTGCAACACTTGGTAAGAGTCATGCTTATATTACAATTGATCATGAATGTGAGACTATTACTAATTTAATGGATGACACATCTACAAATCAAGATAATAAATTAGAAACCACAAAAGGATGATATAGTTGATTATACATATATTATGAAAAATAACAAATGTTGTGTAAATCATGCTAGCATGAGTGTTCCTAAAAATACACTATCATAGTTACATAATTAGATTTTAGTTACTAATGAGTTTATAGATTAGGCACAATTATTATTTTTTATTGGTTGGAAAAAATCTTACACACGTCAAACATTGAGTTGGGGTGATTCCATTGATTAATTAATCACACATAATATCTTGCACATAAATTCTTGATGATTTCCTTATTGCTCATTTATTCTATTATTATATCTTGACACACATTATGTACATACACTTTTGCATTGAATCACTCTTATGGACCTTAGCTTATTACTTGTTTGGATTTCACTTTTGATTGAAATCTTGGTCTAGACATTTGTAACAATGATACTTTACTACTATATTCTTCATGTGCCCCCTGTATGCATAGTTCAACAAAAAATAGATGGGCTTTTCCATTTTAGAAGTTTCTAAATATATTAGATAGTTATATCATCTACATGTGTCTTTATCTATTAGAACTGTCCTAAAGCCTTTTGCATAGTTACCTCCATTTTTAGTCAGCATAATGATATTGAAAACTATATTTGATAGCTGTCTTAGAAAATAGTGTACAAAACAATACTATATCAAACTAAATACATGTTTACCATAATCATTCCTTGCATTGAGCTTACATAATCACATACATGCATAAATTCTATGAAAAGAGGATGCACATTCCTTATTCCACATCCCCTTCCACCACCCACATACTCTTTTGAGTTATGATGTGGTGATTTACATATACAATGGGGGAATGTTACTTGATTTCACTTGCTCCACATAATTGTACTATTACATATAGTGCACACTATGCCTTCACATATGTTACAAATTATTTGGATCCCTCCCATTATTATATTTTTGAAACATTGATACTTGATCTTGCTTGATGTTATCAATGTATATTCCAATTTCAAGATAAATTTGAAAATAAACAAAATAAAAAAACATTCAAAATATTAAAAACACAAAAATCAAGACTTTATCATGACATAATTATTAGATTACACTATATATATATATATATATATATATATATATATAATTTATCACATATTTGGTAGATGACTTTTTTTTTTTTTTTTTACATACACATGCATTTCATGATATATGAGTGCAATTCAAGACATACAAAGCATAAATGGACACATATATGATAGACTCTCCTATACCCAGTGGCCATGAAAATGTTGGGGGCATATTATTTAATAGGTTACGTTATCATAGTTTATATCTTTAGTATGACCTTATGACATGTTGAGCTATCTATATTTTTTACACAAGTATTGATAATTACTTATATTTTACACAGTCCTACATGGATATGATATTTTACTAAACTATATTACTGACATACATGGATGGTGTAGACTAGTTTTCACTTATTCTATGTTGCATTGATGTTATTACTTTCTTTCATAATAGGCTAGTCATTGCTTGCATATTGTGTGTGACCCTTGGAATTATGTGTACAACATTCATTTGTCTCTTGTTTGTGACATCTCTATGTCCCTTGATTGTGGCCCCTTGGATTATTTTTATGACATATTTATGTCCCTTGTCTATGGCCCTTAGCCTTATGTTTTATGACATCTTGATGTCATTTTTTGTGGCCATTAGCATTATGTGTGACATTTCATGATTATGAGTGTATTAATTAAGGATTTTATGTTGATCCTATTATACTCATTAAGCTTGACAATATTGTTGAGTTTGCATGTATAGTGATCCATATAATGCACCTCCTCTTTTTATGTGGTGTCATGATTTACATCATGTATTTATTAACTGAGTAGGCTAATTTAGTTCTTATATTACTGATGGTTACTATTGCATTCCTAATTGATACATATATCTTGACATGACATTTATATTACCCACATGACATATGTTACATACATGATTTAATGAATTATATAGTTCTATTCTAAGATATTCCCCACATATTGACATGATTACATATTTATACATGAAATTGTACAATTAGCTATTATTTTGAGATAAGTGACTTATAGGTTACATCCCTCATCTTAAAAAGGGGGAATATTATTAAGCTTGTCATAGAGACACAAACCTCCATGAATAGAATAATTAGATTTTGTGTACAAGATAAATATTTTAGAGATTCATAATGGTTTGATATCATATTGGTTCATATATGTGATAAATATTTACATAGTGGTAAAATTTTTGGGGGATTATGCCATGCATATACACTCATTGTACAAAGACATGAGTTAATTTATAGATTCAAATATACTTGATTTCATATGCCATATAGGTGCACATGGTTTATAGGTATAGACATAAATTTTCATATATAGATACATTTAGGACACTAGTTATTAGATTTTAGAACATAAATGTATAACATTATATATTAGTTAGCGTATATCCAATGGGGCATGATACTTGTTCCTACACATAAACACTATGAAAGTTTAAAAATGGCACTGATTCACTAAGGCATGATACTTGTTCAAGAACATTTACATATTTTTCAATAAGCACTGTTATAGTTATTTATTTTCAAATAATTTCAATGACACCAAATAGTAAACAAACTTGAATCTATAAGTCCATCTACAATAGTTGATTCATGATTTTTAGGAATAATGTAATTTGACATTGAATGATACTCAAATTTCATGGAATTACCCATAATAGAGCCATTATGTGGTTTCCACCTTACCATCTTGAGGTTCAAAACTAGATATTTAAACTACTATAGTTGAGGTTTAATAATGCTCAACTATCTTAGCACTACTCTACATTCATGAGGATCTAAGACTTTATATTTGCAAGCTAAGGGTTTACATAAATAAACAAATTTGGGTCATAGTCACCCAAAATTTTCCATGTGATTTAAAAACTAAGCATGACTCTCAAATGATTCAACAAAGAAACATCATTTGCAACAAGTCATATGGAAATGTACACGTAGAAAGTGATATTTTAACAAGTGTTATGGAATTAGATGACTATAGGTATTTGATTGTATCTATCAAGTTTGACTTGCTTGGACAATGTCATATATGAAGTAAATGGATGTTGTTGAGGATAGACCTAAAGAGGAAAGAAAAATTCAAATTTGGAGATTGTGATCTTGGTGACTTAAGAGGTGAATTTTTTTTGCTAGTTGGGATTTGGTCAATTTTATTTACTTGTATAGAGAATTTAACTGACTACTAATGAGGCTATGTAAGGGAGTAAATAGAAATGATTGTAGCCTATGCTTGTAATCTATATTGCTTTGAATGTTATTTGTTTGTACATGGGCTGGCACTCATAGAGATGGGCTTGTTTAGGAAGCATCATTCAAGGGTGAGGAAAATGTTTGTTCTAAGGTTTTATAAAGTGTTGTTTACATTGTTTAGTTTTTGGTTTTGATGTGTATGGATGATTTTATTTGATTGAAAAAACTATTTACTTAGATTTTAAAATTTAAATGTTTTGTTGATAATATTTTGTTGCTTTTTTATATATCTAGGCTTTTGAAATGGTAAAAGAAGTATGTTATTATTGAAACATGAAAGTGTTAAAAGTAAATAAAATAAAGTTTCTTTTTTTTACTATTTTTTTGGAATAATATGAATGGAATTACTAATGATTCTAAAATTAAAATTAAACTATGTAGTTGCTGATTTTTGTTATTTTATGATTTATTAAATTATAGAAATTTAATTAAACTTGATAGAAATGAATGTTTTGATTTGTTGTTTTAATATGTGTGCAATGAAATATGAGTGAATGTGTTAGGATACATTAAAACCTAGATCTATCCCCAAATCTCATACAAGAGAAACTATGAAACTAATTAATCAAACATTTTGAAAATAAACATAAACATAGACATGCACATAATAGGAGACACCTGATTTAACGTGGTTCACCCAAGATGGGATACATCCATAAAACTTATCTAGTATATTATTTTTAGAAATACAAGGGAGAAAAAAATCGTGTAACAAACCTTGTTACACCTCTCTATATTTTTTGCCTCCTCTCTGTGTACAATATTTCATTATTCTTCACACTCATACATCTCAACCATATATCAATACATTTTAGGGTAAAAAGAACCTAAACATAACTTCTAACATCAGATCTGGAAACTTTTAATCAATGGCCCAGATTGACTATGAAATTACAATTTAAAAAGGCAATTTTGATAAGTTTTTTAATAACCTCTACCATCATCCCTGTTGGACCTCGCAAGAGGGGTCCCCCCCCTTACAATCCCTCGTGCCATCAGAGATTCAAATAATGGGATCCAAACCCAGCTAAAATAACATCAAAAATTTAACCTTTGATCTTGGAAGACAATCAGGCTCCACACATAATAGAATTCTTTAAATTTTATATATGAAAATGAAAGCTAAGTCTACAGTTCATATTTATAAATGTGTGCAATAAAATTTATGAATTCTAAAAGTTTATTTTTTTAATGCAAGACTACGTTCAAATGTTCTATTTTTATTTGTTTTTATATGAAACTTGATATAATATGCAACTAAATAATTATGATTTGTAATCTTTTTTGTGTTCTTGAATGAATTTTTCTAACATGCAAGAAAAGGGGATGATTCTAAATGCAATCTGTATTTTTTTTTTAAATTTTTTTTTTTGTTTTTCTATGAAAGTGTGTGTGTGAAAGTTTGTTATTTGTGTTGTATGTGAATATGTATGCGCTATAATCTAAAAATAGAAGTGACAGACAAATGTAAATGAAATGGGAGTTTATATATCTAATTATAAATTCAACATGTAAATTACTGTGCTTTCATATTTATTGTATGTAAATGAAACTACAAGATATTGAAAAATTCAATACAAAGAGTATGAAAGATTAATTCCTTTTGGTATTTTTATATATGAATTTTCTACATGCAAACTAATCTAATTAAAATAATAATCTAATAATATATAAAATAATAATAAATAAAACTAAATCCACCAAATTAACCAAAGTAGAGGACAATTGGAGTAGAAAATATTAATATAATACTAAAATCATTTGATCCTCAAGCTGTTAGTTTTTAACACACAAATGTTCAACATTGAGGGAAAAATTTATAATATATTATTTCTCATTTTATTTATCCTCTTCTAAACTCTCTTTTGTGTGATCTATGATTTGGTTCTTATTTAATCTTGGATAGATTAGATCTTAATATGATATTAATCTCATTGTGATCTAAACTTCATGTGTGCCTTGCTACAAATCTCTCTTAGCCCACTTTTTGAAAAATGTTCTATTTTATTTTTTGTGTTTTTTTTTAAATTCAAAAAGGATTTTATGATTTTTGGTGTCAAGCTTTGTAGCTTGGTGGAATGACATTATTGTCTTGCTAAAACATTCTCATAAGGAAGGTCAACGGTTCAAGTCCTCCCTCATTTTTAACATTTTTTTTTCTAAAAATGGAGGATATTTGTTTAAATGTGGGGGCATGGGGGTCAATCCATATATTTATTATAAGGGGGTGTATTGTTTTTTTGGAGGGACCTTCTCAGGTCATTTTTTTATTACATGTGGTAAATGTAATGGCAAATTTTTCTATGTATTTTGACACACTTTTTAGATCTTATTGTCAAAGATAATATGGTGGGGCCTAATTTGACAAGTAGTGAGATCCCCCCATAATAAAATTATACAATTTTTTAATCTTTCTTTAAAGTATTCTATGAGCCGTATCTTCTACACACAAACTCTATTTTCTAAGTTATTTTTTGAAACTACATGTTTTCTGCATTCTACTCAACCATGCAATCCATTAGCTTTGACAATGCATTATTTTTCCTAACATTGTGAAGGGTACCTAATATGTACTTATTTTTGGGACCATATTGAGTAAATGTTTTATCTCTTTCACATGACACCCTCTTGGCAAGTCTCCTAAAATTTTGTCCATTTTGTTCAAGTAGTAGATTTTTGGTGACTCATGCAGATAATTCCTCCATTCCTTGTATTTTTGACACTTAAACATGATGATCACTCCCTATGAATTATGTCATTATAAATATTAGTCAATTTTTATGTGTTTAAAGTAGTGGATTTTGGGCCACTCATGTAGGATTTTTTTGGATTGTTGTGAGTTTATTTGTTATCTTGAGTAGTTAGTGGTTAGTTTATCTACTAGTCCCACTCATGAAATTTATTTCAAGATAACCAAGGCCTATTTATATGTGGGTAGTTACATTTTATAGGATAAATTATATTTATTTTCTAAAAATAAGCACCTTTGTGTGCACCTATGATTTCTTTATTTTATCATAATGAGTTTAGATTCCTTTAATGTACATATGTATCTTATTAGAAATGTTTTTTTAGAATCCATATGAGGATTGTAGTGTCTAATATTTAAATGGAATTATTTGGTGTACTCTTTTATGTTTTTGACACTTTAATTGATAATATGACCATATCTATGTTGTGAGCAACATCTGGTATACCCAATATTTGTTAGGATTTAAAATTACCCAGAGGTGGCCATTTTTCATGGTTTAATTATTACCACAATTTATTAATGTTTTGGGTAGTGGATTCATACCATTTTATACATATATTGAGTTTTAACCATGTTTTCACTTTCATTTCACATGACATCATCTGTGTATAGACCAACCCACCTTGTAGTATTTTGAATCTCACCACTATTCAGATCATCACCTTTTTCAATAATTTTCAATGTCATGAAATACATCCATTTTTATTACCATCTTCCACCTAAATTGGCATTTAGGGAGGATGGGTATGCAATGTTTCATCAGGTCATCATTAACTAATTTATTAAGATCAATATTTCTTTTGAGTGAGCCTTGCACAAAACACTAATTCCTAGTTTTACTTAATAGTTAAAATGGCTCAACACCTATACATTATGGAAAGATGGATCAGTGTCCATATGGACACCTGAAATCACATTGTGTTTTATTGATATTTATACATAGGTACCTCATTAGACCTTATTTTTGAAGATTTTAAGACTCTTATTTTTGATATAGACCTCCCTAAGTTT